>PVHT020000113.1:7572997-7702825 GCA_004024745.2 Catagonus wagneri
ATACAAAAACAAGAAAACAACCAATGGATCACTGAAGAAATCAAAGAGGAAATTAAAAAATACCTAGAAGCAAATGACAACAAAGACACCACACTCCAAAACCTCTGGGATTCAGCAAAAGCAGCGCTAAGAGGAAAGTATATAGCAATACAAGCCAACCTCAGGAAACAAGAAAAAGCTCAAATAAACAACCTAACTTCACATCCAAAGCTGCTAGAGAGGGAAGAAGCCAGGTCATGGAAACAACCTAAATGCCCATTGACAGAGGAGTGGATAGGGAAGATATGGACATACACATAATGGAATATTACTCAACCATTAAAAGGAACGGAATAACATTTATAGCAACAAGGATGATCCTAGAAATTATCATACGAAGTGGAACCAGTCAGACAATTAGACAGCAACACCCAATGCTACCGCTTACATGTGGAAACTAAAGAGACACAATGAACTTCTTTGAAGAACAGACAATGACTCACAGATTTTGGAAAACCTTGGTTTTTCAAATAAGACAGTCTGGGGGCTGGGGGGATGCACTGTGGGTTTGGGACACAAAATCTATTGTATTGACTTATGATCTTTGTACACCTATAACTGAAATAAAATTCATTGTTAATATGAAAAAAGAAAAGAAAAGAAAAGAAAGCTGGAGTAGCAATGCTATTATCAGACAAAATAGACCTTAAAATGAGTATTTTAAGAAACAAGACTACATAATGATCAAAGGATCAATCCAAGAAGACACAACAATTTTAAATATCTATGCACCCAACACAGGATCACCACAATATATAAGGCAACTGCTAACAACCTTAAAAGCAGAAATTGACAATAATACAGTAATAGTGGGGGACTTTAACACCCCACTTACAGCAATGGATAGATCATCCAGACAGAAAATCAATAAGGAAACACAGGCCCTTAATGAAGCACTAGACCAGATGGACTTAATAGATATTTATAGGACATTCCATCCAAAAGCAACAGAATACACATTCTTCGCAAGTGTGCACAGAACATTTTCTAAGATTGATCGAATCCTGGGCTACAAATCAAGCCTTGGTAACCTTAATAAAATTGAAATCACATCAAGCATCTTTTCTGACCACAATGCTATACAACTGGAAATCGGCAACAAGAAAAAAACTGAAAAAACATAAACACGTCGAGACTAAACAACATGCTACCAAACAACCAACGGATCACTGAAGAAATCAAAAAGGAAATTAAAAAATACCTAGAAGTAAGTGACGACAAAGATACGACACTCCAAAACCTATGGGATGCAGCAAAAGTAGTTCTAAGAGGAACATTTATAGCAATACAAATCCACCTCAGAAAACACGAAAAAGCTCAAATAACCTAACTTTACATCTAAAGCAGCCAGAGAAGAAAAACAGACAAGACCTCAAGTTAGTAGAAGAAAATAAATCATAAAGATCAGAGCAGAAATCAATGAAATAGAAACAAACAAACAAAAAAAAAAAACACAGAAAGGATCAATAATACTAAAAGCTGGTTCTTTGAAAAGATCCACAAAATTGATAAACCCTTGGCCAGACTTATCAAGAAGGAAAAAGAGAGGACTCAAATCAATAAAATTAGAAATGAAAACAGAGAAGTAACAACGGACATCAAAGAAATACAAAGGATCATAAGAGACTACTACATGAAACTATATGCCAATAAAACAGAAAACCTAGAAGAAATGGACACATTCTTAGAAAGGGACAATCTTCCAGACTAAACCAAGATGAAATAGAAAATATGAATAGACCAGTCACAAGTTCTGAAATTGAAATTGTGATTAAAAAACTTCTAACAAACAAAAGTTCAGGACCAGATGGCCTCAACAGCAAATTCTATCAAACATTTAGAGAAGAGCTAACACCTATCCTTCTGAACTATTCAAAAAAACTGCAGAGGAAGGGACATTCCCAAACTCATTTTATGAGGCCAGCATCACCCTGATACCAAAACTAAAGATACCACAAAAAAAGAAAATTACAGGCCAATCTCACCGATGAACATAGATGCAAAAATCCTCAACAAAATACTAGCAAACCGAATCCAACAACACATTAAAAGGAATGTACATCATGACTCAAGTGGGATTTATCCCAGGGGTGCAAGGATTCTCCAATATCTGCACATCAATCAGTGTGATACACCACATTAACAAACTGAATAAAAACCATATGATCCTCTCCATAGATGCAGAAAAAGCCTCTGATAAAATCCAACACCCATTTCTGATAAAAGCCCTTCAGAAAACGGGCATAGAGGGAACCTATCTCACCATAATAAAGGCCATGTATGACAACCCCAGAGCTAACATCATTCACAATGCTGAAAAGCTGAAAGAATTCCCACTGAGATCAGGAACAAGACAAGGGTGTCCACTCTTGCCACTACTACTCAACATAGTTTTGGAAGTCCTAGCCACAGCAATCAGAGAAAAAGAAATAAAAGGAATCCAAATTGGAAAGGAAGAAGTCAAACTATCACTATTTGCAGATGACACGATACTATACCTAGAGAATCCTAAAGACTCCATCAGAAAACTGTTAGAGCTCATCAATGGCTCTGGCAAAGTCACAAGATACAAAATTAATACACAGAAATCAACTGAATTGCTATATACTAACAATGAAAGATCAGAAAGAGAAATTAGGGAAGCAATCCCATTTACCATTGCATCAAAAAGAATCAAATACTTAGGAATAAACCTACCTAAAGAGACAAAAGATCTGTACTCATAAAACTATAAGGCACTGTTGAAAGAAATCAAGGATGACACAAACAGATGGAAAGACATACCATGCTCTAGCACTGGAAGAGTCACTATTATCAAAATAACTATACTACCCAAGGCAATCTACACATTCAATGCAATCCCTATCAAATTACCAAGGACATTTTTCACAGAACTAGAACAAAATATTTTAAAGTTTGTTTGGAAGCACAAAAGATCCAGAATAGACAAAGACATCCTGAAAAAGAAAAATGGAGCTGGAGGAATCAGGCTCCCTGACTTCAGACTATACTACAAAGCTACAGTCATCAAAACCGTATGGTACTGGCACAAAGACAGAAATATAGATCAGTGGAACAGGATAGAAAGCCCAGAATTAAACCCACACATCTACAGGCAACTAATCTATGACAAAGGAGGCAAGAATATACAATGGAGAAAAGACAGCCCCTTCAATAAGTGATGCTGGGAAAACTGGACAGCCACATGTAAAAGAATGAAATTAGAACACTTCCTAACATCATACACAACAATAAACTCAAAATGGATTAAAGACCTAGATATCAGACCAGATACTATAAAACTCTTAAAGGAAAACATAGGCCAAACACTCTCCGACATAAAAGACAGCTACATCTTCTCAGATCCACCTCCTAGAATAATGATGACAAAAAAGAAAAATAAAAAAGGGACTTAATTAAACTTCAAAGTTTCTGCACAGCAAAAGAAACCCTAAACAAAATGAAAAGACAATCCACAGAATGGGCAAAAATATTTTCAAATGAAGCAACTGACAAGAGATTAATCTCCAAAATTTATAAACATCTCCTACAGCTAAATACCAAAAAAACAAACAACCCCATCAAAAAATGGGCAGAAGATTTAAACAGACAATTCTCCAAAGAAGACATACAGATGATCAAAAAAACACATGAAAAGATGTTCAACATCACTCATTTTTAGAGAAATGAAAATCAAAACCACAATGAGATACCACCTTACACCAGCCAGAATAGCCAGCATCAAAAGGTCTACAAACAGTAAGTGCTAGAGAGGGTGTGGAGAAAAAGGATCCCTGTTGCACTGTTGGTCGGAATGTAAATTGGTGCAAGCACTGTAGAAAAGAGTATGGAGATTCATTAGAAAACTCAAAATAGGATTACAGTTTGATCCAGCAATCCCACTCCTGGGCATCTATCCAGAGGAAACCCTGACTCGAAAAGACACATGCACTCCAGTGTTCACTGCAGCACTCTATACAATAGCCAAGACAAGGAAACAACTTAAATGCCCATTGACAGAGGAGTGCATACATCCACACAAAGAAGATGTGGTACATATACATGATGGAATATTACTCAGCCATTAAAAAGGAACAAAATAACGGCATTTGCAACAACATGGATGGACCTAGAAATTATCATGCTGAATGAAGTCAGTCAGACAATGAGACACCAACATCAAATGCTATCACTTACATGTGGAATCTAAAAAAAGGACACAATGAACTTCTTTGCAGAACAGATACTGACTCACAGCCTTTGAAAAACTTATGGATTCCAAATAAGGCAAGTGTGGAGTGTGGGAATGCACTGAGGGTCTGGGATAGAAATGCTATAAAAGTTGGTTGTGATGACTGTTGTATACCTATAAATGTAATAAAATTAATTAATTAAAAAAAACTGATATAGGAGTTCCCGTCGTGGTACAGTGGTTAACGAATCCAACTAGGAACCATGAGGTTGCGGGTTCAATCCCCACCCTTGCTCAGTGGGTTAACAATCCGGCGTTGCTGTGAGCTGTGGTGTAGGTTGCAGATGCAGCTTGGATCCCGCGTTGCTGTGGCTGCGGCATAGGCCAGTGGCTACAGCTCTGATTAGACCCCTAGCCTGGGAACCTCCACATGCCGCGGGTGCGGCCCTAAAAAAAATGACAAAAGGCAAAAGGCCAAAAAAAAAAAATACTGATATAAGTTCTAAACAAAATTTTTAGCAAATCTAATCAAATATAATTTAAAGGATAATACATTATTATCAAGTGGTGTATAATCCCAGGAATGCAGGTTGGTTTAACAATCAAAAAGCAATGTTATCTATGGTTTCCAAATGAGACAAGCTGGGGGGTGGGGGGATGTACTAAGGGTTTGGGATAGAAATGCTATAAAATTGAGTTGTGAAGATTTTTGTATACCTATAATTGTAATAAAATTCATTAAGTAATAGGAAAAAAAGCAATGTTAATTACCATATTAACAAACTAAAAAAGTAAAACTGTGATCATCTCACTGGAGATAAAAAGAAATTGACAAAATCCAACATCCATTCCTGATAAAAATTATCAAAAACTAGGAAGACATCATACTTCATGGTGAAAGACTAAATGCTTTTTCTCTAAGATTAGGGATTGTCCACTCTCATCACTACATATCAGTGTTGTTCTGGAGGTCCCAGCCAGTGTAATTAGGCAAGAAAGAGAAATAAAAGATACCCGGGTTTAAAGGAAGAAGTGAAACTGCCTTTGTGGAGTTCCTGCCGTGGCACAGTGGTCTAAGAATCTTGATTGCAGTGGCTCAGGTCATTGTGGAGGTGTGGGTTCAATCCCTGGTCCAGCACAGTGAGTTAAAAGGATCCAGTGTTGCCACAGCAGTGGTGTTAGGTTGTAGCTGCGGTTCAGAGTCAGTCCCTGGCCTGGGAACTCCCATGTGCCACAGGTGTTGCCATAAAATTAAAGAAAAAAAAAAGAAGTAAAACTACCTTTGAAGATGACAAGATTGTAAAAAAAATCCAATGGAATTAATAAGTGAGTATAAGATCATATATTCAAATGTCAACTGTGTATTTCTACGTAGTAGCAGCAACAACAAAAAAAATCAAAAATTGAAACATTTTAAAAATACCATTTACAGTAGTTTTAAAAATATAAAATACTTTAGAATAGATCTGACAAAAAATGTGAAAGACCTATACACTAAAAATGTAACTGAAAAAAAAATTAAAGAAAAACTAAACACATGTTCCTGGGTTGGAAGACTCAATATCATTAAGACGTCAATTCTCCCCAAACAATTTATAGATTCAACACAATCCCAATCAAAATCCAAGAAGGTTTCTTGGAAAAAATTGAAAAACTGATTTTAAAATTTATATGGAAATGCAAAGGGCCTAGAACAGCCAAGACAACTCTGGGGGAAAAAAATGGAAGGCTAAGTTAGCTATCTGATTTCAAGCAGTATTATAAAACTAAACCAATCAGAATAGCATGTTATAAGCATAAAGACAGACAGAAAGGCCAGGAGAACAGAAGATAATGTCCAGAAATAAACACACATATATGAACAACTCATTATTAACACTCTTACTGAGGTATTATTTGCAGTCCATAAAGTTCACATGACCATTATGCAATCTGACAACATTTTCACCCTCCCCAGAAGAAACCTTGTACTCACTAGCAGTCACTCTTCACCACTTTCTAGACCTAGGCAAACACTCGTTTTTCTGTCTCTACAGATTTGCCTATTCTTGACATTTCATACAAATGGGATCACAAAATACGTGGCCTTTTGTGACTGGCTTTTTTCACTTGGAATAATGTTTTCAAAGTCCATCCATGCTGTAGCATGCACTGGTACTTAATTCCTTTTTATTGATGATATTCTACTACACAAATATACCACATTTTATTTATCCAGTCATCAGTTTGGGGGCATTTGGGGTGCTTCAACTTCCTAGTCATTTTTTTTCTTTGTCTTTTTGCCTTATCTAGGGCCGCACCTGCAGCATATGAAGGTTCCCAGGCTAGGGGTCTAACCGGAGCTGTAGCTGCCGGCCTTCGCCACAGCCACAGCAACGTGGGATCCGAGCCGCGTCTGCAACCTACACCACAGCTCATGGCAACGCTGGATCCTTAACCCACTGAGCAAGGCCAGGGATTGAACCCGCAACCTCATGGTTCCTAGTCGGATTCGTTAACCACTGAGCCATGACGGGAACTCCAACTTCCTAGTCATTTTGCGTAATGCTGCTATGAACATTTGTGTAAGTTTGTGTACAGATGTACATGTTCAGCTCTCTTGGATGTAGACCCAGGAATGAAACTGCTAAGTCAAATGGTAACTCTACCTTTAACCTTTTGAGAAATTGCTCAACCGTTTTCCAAAGTGATTGTAGCAACAATGTATAGAAATTCACTGTATTTTTCCATATCTTCATCAACACTTGCTATAATCTTTTTTGGGTTTTTTTTTGTTTGCGTGTGTGTGTGTGTGTGTGTGTGTGTGTGTGTGTGTGTGTATTGTGTTTTTAGGGCTGCACCTGTAGCATACAGAAGTTTCTGGGCTAGGGGTCAAGTTGGAGCTGCAGCTGTCGGCCTATGCCACAGACACAGCAACACCAGATTCAAGCTGCATCTGTGACCTACATTGCCTCTTGCTGCAACCCTGGATCCTACTGAGTGAGACCAGGGAGCAAATCCACATCCTCATGGACACTATGCTCTGTTCTTAACCCGCTGAGCCACAGTGAGAATTCCAAGCCTTTTTTTTTTTTCTTTTCAGTGGTTTGATGTGTGATCTTAGTTCCCAGACCAGGGACTCAAACCTAGGCCACAGTGGTGAACGCACTGAGTCCTAACCACTGGACCACCAGAGAACTCCCCTGTCTTTTTAAATATGGCCATTCTTACGTGTGTGAAGTGGTATCTCATTGTAGCTTTGATTTCCATTTCCTAGGAACTAAAGATGTTGAGCATCTTTTCAAGTGCTTATTAGCAATTTATATATCTTCTTAGGACAAATGTCTATTTAAATCCTTTGTCCACTTTTCAATTGGGTTATATTTTTATTATTGAGTTGTACAAATCTTTTTATATATTTGGAATACAACTCTCTCATCATATATATATATGATCTACAAATAATTTCTCACATTATGTAGCTGTCTTTTCACTTTCCTATTTTCTATTTTTTTATTTTTTTCACTTTCTTGATGGTTTTTAATTTTGAAGTCCAACTTATCAATCTTCTCTTTTATTGTTTGCTGGACAACAGATATTTGACAAATGCACAAAAGCAACGCATTGGAGAAAGAATAGCTTTTCAGCAAATGGATATCCATGAACAAAAAAATAAACTTCATACCATATATGAAAATTAGCTCAAACTGGATTACAGACCTAAAAGTAAAATCTAAAATTACAATCCTTCTAGAAGAAAACAAAAAAGAAAATTTTTGTGACCCTGGGTTAGGCAGTTTCTTAAATATGACACTTAAAGTAAAAATCTATAAAGGAACAAACTGAAAGATGAAAATCTTTGCACAGCATATATCTGATAAGGGATTTACATTCAGATTATATTAAAGAACTCAAAATTCAATTATAAGCCAACAACTCAATCTAAAAATTTGGGTTGGAAAAGATACTTCACCCAAAACAATATACAGATGACAAAGTAAACACTTGAAAAGATGCTGAACATCTTTAGTTATTCAGGAAATGTGCTAAAACCATGAGATACCACTGCATACCTACTGAAATGGCTAAAATGAAAAAGACTGACCATATCAAGTGTTGGTTATAATGTAAGGAAACCTGAACTCTCTTACACTGCTAGTGATAATATAAAGTGGTACGACCACCTTGGAAAACAGTTTGACAGTTTCTTTAAAAAATGAAATATATACATACCATGATGATCCACTCCATTCCCAGCTATTTACCCAAGAGAAAAGGTAACATATTTCCAAAAACTTGTATACAAATGTTCACTGCAGCTTTATGTGTAATAGCCAAAAACTGGAGACAACCCAAATGTCCATCAACCTATGAATGGATAAATAAATTATGGTATATCCATCCAGTGGAATACTATCCAGTAACAAAAAGGAATAAACTCTTGACACCACAACAAGGACAAATCTCAAAATAATTACTCTGAATAAAAGAAGCTGGGCACAAGAGTACATGTTGTATGATTCCAGAAAATGTAAACCAATCTATAGTGACAGAAAGCCAACCAGCTGTTTCATAGGGAAGGGGGCTGGGGAGAAATGAGGGATTACTAAGGGCATGAGGAAACTTTTGAGGATGACAGATATGTTCATTACCTTGACCATAATAGCAAATTGTATGTGTGAAGATATCAAAATTTATACTTTATATAAATATAATTTAATCTTACCTATTAGCAGAAAGGAAACGAGAAGCATCATTGGTAAAGCTGTCAGAAAATCTAATTTTAGAGCTTTTGTTAAGAAATATAACTAATGGAGGTATTTCCCATCATGGCTTAGCAGAAACAAATCTGACTGGTATCCATGAGGACACGGGTTCAATCCCTGGCCTCACTCAGTGGGTTAAGGATCTAGTGTTGCTGTGATCTGTGGTGTAGGTCACAGAGGCAGCTCAGATCCCACATTGTTTGGCTGTGGCGTAGGCTGGCAGCTACAGCTCCTATTCAGCCCCTAGCCTGGGAACCTCCATATGCCATGGGTGCGGCCCTAAAAAGACCAAAAAAATGGGGGGGGGGGAATATAACTAATTCAAAACTAGAATTTATAAATATATGCTGATAATGTCAGTTGCTAAAAATGACTTTGAAACAAATGAGCTATTGTTTTCTGAACAGTAGTATGAGGTCAATTCATACTCATACCTCTTCAATACAGCATGGATTGCTGAAAATTCTGGGCTTCTATCCATCTGCAGCAGGCTCTTTACTCCAGGGGACTTATGGGCTTCCTTTTAGTTATATTAACACAAGAATATACTAAAAACCAGGAAGCTGTACTACAAAGGCTGAAAGATCAGGAACTGGAAAAGTACAAGAAACCTGTAGGTGAAACTAAATCCATTCAGATTCTTACAACTAATCCCTGGCCACCTTTAGCAGAGTGACAAGGCCACTTTAAACAAGGATTTTCTTATAACTGTTCTCTTTTACTTGCCATTCTTTCTTGTAAGTCTAAATTGAGTCCTCCTCAAAGAGTACAGAACATAAATATAGCTTTTATGGTGTGATTCAAACTCAAATGCAATATAAAATTGTAATAGGGCAGAGGTAAGAAATCTCATTACTACAACTTGAGAAAAGAGATATGTTTTTATAGACAGCAAGGATCAAGATTTAAAGGCATATAAGGCAGTGTACCAGGCATGCGGGAGAAAACAAGATGTAAACTTATTCACAAATGACTTTAAAACATGTCACTTTACTCTCTTAAAATATAATACATGAAATAAGCAAGAGAATGAAAGAAAAAGATTAAAAGAGTACAAAAGTTAAAAGATGAGCCTAAGACCACAGACTCTCTTGGCTACAGATCTACATACATAGAGACCATATTTCAAAGACAACCATTAAAGAAAAGTAAATATTTTGAACACATTCATATCTGATTAGTTCAATAATTCCTTAGCTTGTGAAAAAGGCAAATGTGAAAAGATTTTTCTGAAGATAAGAAACCAAACTGAGGTTTTCAATAGTGAAATTTAAATTTAAAATTAAAATTTAAAAGTAATGACAACAGAACAACTTAGTTACTAATATAATACTCCATATCAGTAAACTAAGAGCTAAGGAAACACATGATCCCCTTAGGTATTGGTAATAAAACAATTACTAAATGATGGAATCAGTCCCTTTGCCCCTCCCCTCTAGCTACTCCTCTCCTCACAGTGAAGCACCTCAAGAGAGATGTCTAGACTTTCTATCTCTATTTCCTGATCTCCTCTCCCACTCCAATATGGGTTTCAGACCCATCAATCACTCCACCAAAATAACTCTTTAAGGTCAACGGCGGCATACATGTCAATTAATCTATCTACTACATACATTCTCAACAAGGGCAACACTTGTACCCAAGGTGGCAAAAATCAATTCAAGGGAATAAAATATCTTAGATATTAAAACAGTTTGTGGCCCTCCAAAAAATAATAGTACATAAGCAGAAAAACACTACATCTAGGCATTCTCCACTTCTCACTCTATGCCTTCTCCCCAGAGAAGGCATATATACTGCCTGCTTCAGTTACTACCATCTTCTGTAACTCGTTAAGCTACAGCTCCAGCATAGACCATTCCCCTGAGATTCAAACCTATTTAACTGCCTGCCAATTTGACATTGCACTTGAGTGTCACAGAAGTATTTTTCTGGGAAAAAAAATCCACAGCTTTGGGTCAGATTCTCAGGTTAAGAACTGGTGTGATACAGTAGTTTCAGAAAGAATCATAAAAACAAAAACGGCAAAGTCAGCTAAAAAGGTTAATATAAACAATTATTCTATAAACAAGTTTATTCTCTTCTGGTGTGTTTAAAGCATCTTGTGTAGATATACCTTTTAGCTGATATACAACAGAAACTAAACTAGGTCGGAAATCAACACGTCAACCTATTGGTTTTTCCCAGAGCACTGACATGAATACAATTATAGTGGTTCTCCTGGTTATGCTACAAGGTATTCTGAAACTAGTGTCAAACTTTCAATAGAAGAGATATTTACATTCAGTAAGAATATAAAACGCAAATTGATTGTAAACTTGCTATACTGGATGTTTGCACAAGTGAACAAGTAGACGTCAATATTTTTATTTTGAAGAGAATCCTGAAAATAAAGTGATATCACAAGCAAACTACATTGAAAGTATATTCTTATAATTACAACTCAAAAACACTTGTTACTCAGTTACCTTCCACATAAGGCCACACGACTAATCCTTTACAAATTTAAATGAAGACTGAGACCTAGAACCAAAAAACGAGAGCTATCTCTTTTTAATGAAGATTGAGACCTAGAACCAAAAAACAAGAGCTATCTCTTTGGCGCTATGGACTCATACTTCTTGAGCAATTACAGAAGTTTGCCAAAACAAATACTATCAAATTACAGGATCTAAAAACAGGAAATAGATTTACTCCGGAGTTAAAGAGGTGCTCTGTTAAAAAGAACTTCTCAAGGAGGTGAAAGAAATCTAATTAAGGTTAGATTAAGGTCTAATCTAGGACAATCTAAATCTTTTCATGTTGTTTTTCTGTTCAGCCTTTTTCTGTTTCTCCACTTCTTGATTCTGACAGTATTTATTCTTCCTGAGTGATTTCTGAAACCATTACTAAAAATAACTTAATGATTCCTATTGGACACTCCACTTGGATTCCTTTAAGCATTTCAAACCCAATATGCCGCAAACTAAACTTATCCTCTGTGCCTCTACCTCCTTCCTGGCAAATCTGTTTTATGGTACCTCATTTGCCAAGTGGCCTATGCCATAAACCTGGGACCTTTCCTTAAATTCTCCTCTGACAATATCTGATCAATTCTATCTCTTGTGCTTCCTTCTCACTGTCTTCCTGGCCCTGGCTTATAACTTACTGATGTTACAGACTTCAAAGGGGTTAAGTGTGGAGTCAAGTAAAACTGGGATTGACTCTCAGTTCAGCCATTGCTAAGTGTAATTTTAATCTTAGGCAAACTACTTAACCTCTCTAGGCTCATTTTCTCATCTGTAAAACAAAAATAATAATAAAATTTACCTCATAAGGTTACTGAAGCAGGCAAATGAGCTAACGCTTCTAAAATACTCAACACTATGCCTGGCACATTGTACACACTCAGTGACTGGTAGCCACCACAACCCTACAGAATTGTATATCAATTAAATGAGATAATAAGCCATGTAAAGCACCTCACACACAATAAGGGTTTAATATTTAATAACCTTTAAAAAATTAATTTTACCTCTAATCTTCTCTATATTACTTCAATAATCTAACATCTAGTCTTAGTCATTTTATCTATTTCTCACAATGCCACTAAATGGCTCCTGTTTTCAGGATAAAACCCAAATTCCTTCTCATGAAATACAATGTTATGATTTTTCTTCATTTCATAGGGCTTACCTCTTGTCATTCCTTTAGCTCCAATCACCTCCAGCTCAGAAGTGTCACAGTCTCTCCAGAGTTACTGCTTTTGCAATGCTATTCTTTTCTGCCTAGAATTCCCATCTATTCTTTTCCACACCAAATTTATCTCATCATACTTCTTCTAACCCTTCAGAACTCAGCCCTTGAAGTCTTCCTTCTCCTGAGATAACAAACCCCCAATTTTGAGTTCAAAATAGTCTCCGTACTCTCATATATTCTTGTAATATTTCCTTCTAATGACATTAGAAGAAAGATTTTATTTACTAATACTTAATTTGAGACTTTTCATGTTGATGAAAGAAATTAAGTCTGTAATATTGCTTTCTTATAATGTCCATAGAAGGTTGGTATTAAGGTTATACTGGCTTCTATAATTATTTGGGAAGTATTTCCTGTTTTCCATTCCCTGGAATATTTTCTGTAAAATTTGGTATTATTTTTCCCATTAATTATTTGGCAACTAACATTTATTGAGCACATACTATGTGCCGGATTCTATATTTAGCTCATTTACCATCCACATTGAATCCTCATAGCAACTTTCTAAGGTATATATCATTCTTACTGCTGTTTTGTAGAGAAAAAACTGAGGCTTACAGAAGATAACTTTCCCAGAGTTACACAGCTAGTAAGTAGCAGAGTTGACTTTGACACCTCTCTCCCCATGTTCTTAATCACATGGTACAATGTCTTATAATACTTATAATATGGTATTATAATTATCGATTCATTTATCTGCCTCCCCATTAGTCAGTGAAATCTATTTAGTAAGATCCTTGAATGATGTGATCATGTCTTCCATTTTTTGCACCCCCCTTAGTATCATGTTGGCCAATTAATAGGTGTTCAATAAACAGCTGTTGAATGAATGCAAACATATCATTTGATTCTTCTAAAAACTGGGTAAAGTAAATTGGTTATTATCAACTCCTGTTTAGAAAGCAGATGTATATTTATTTTAGAATGCTCCTATAGTGGTGTTTGCCTTTAAGTGAAAACATATGACCCCCATGCAAAGAAGGCATGCATGATTCAGTTTTTTCCACAGGAAAAAGCAAAAAAATTTTTTTAATTGTTTGCAAACTATCAATGACAACAGACTTAATGTTCTGATACCATCTATAAGACAGAGCCTTTCATATTTTTCCTAGGATCAAGAGTATAAATCCAACAAGAAAAAGATTATCCAGTGATAAAATGGCAATAAAACAAAAGCCATAAGCAGAAAAGCTTTCAAAGAAGGTCAGCAGTACAGCTAAACAATTCCCCACTGACTATGCTATGTGGTAGGCATGTCATAAGTAGATTTAGGGTAGACATAAAATACCCACAACAGAGATGTCTTGGCTTGGGTTAAATGAACTGAACTAAATTTCCATTCTGTCTTTTGTCTGATGAAGTCTATAAAAATGCTTTAACATGGGCACCACAGAATTGAGATTTTTTTTGATGTAGATCAGATCATAATTATGGCTAAATGACTAGGTTACAGTAGGACAAATCTGGCCAGATATAAGAATGAACTTCCTGAGAGCTAACATCCTTAGGTTCTGAAATTGTTATCTGAGGAGCTAATTTATAGTCCTAAAGAACATCAAGAATAGAAGAGATCCTTGAAACATTTAAACAGAATCCTGCCTAAAGGCTATTCTATACAACTTCATGAGGATTTTTCCAAGTCTCTTCTACCCCAATCCAAAACACACATACACACACGTTTTTTCATTGCAGCAATTTTTGTCAAGTTGCTTTTAGGACAATAGTGTTATAATATATATCAAAGGGGGAAAAAAACATGTGAGAATAAAAAACTTCCAAAGGAACTGTTAAACACCTCCTAGGAAAACTATTCTCACCAGTGGACTGCCACATAAAAACTTCAGAAGTCTTTGTATTCTCTAAGGCAAAATAAACAGGCTGTTCAACAAGGCGCCCCTTACAATGTACATATTGCTTACGCTCCCAAAGTCAAATATACTAATGACAAAAAAAATTTGAAATGCAGTAAGAATAGAAAAAAATGATTTATATCTACCAGTGAAAGACAATTCCTATACATCTTGGAATGTTTAATTTAGTCGTTTTGTTCATTCTTCCTTTTTTTTTTTTTAAGTTTTTTAGGGCCACACCTGTGGCATATGGAAGTTCCAGGCTAGGGGTGGAATTGGAGCTACAGCTGCTGGCCTACACCACAGCCACAGCAACATGGGATCCAAGACATATCTGCAACGGACACCACAGCTCACAGCAACTCCGGATCCCTAACCCACTGAGCAAGGCCAGGGATCAAACCCTCATCCTCATGGATCCTAGTTGGGTTCGTTAACTGCTGAGCCATGAAGAGAACTTCCATTCATCATCATTTCTTTTGCAAAAAGCTTTGTTTCTAATGGGTTCATGGCCTGTGAGAAGTTCAAGGGTGTCTAAGAAGCTGCCCTAGAGTTCCCGTTGTGGCTCAGCGGGTTAAGAACCCGACTAGTATCAATGAGGATGTGGTTTGATCCCTATCCTCACTCAGTGGGTTAAGGATTCAGTGTTGCCACAAGCTGCAGTGTAGGTCACAGATGTGGCTTGGATCTGGTGTTGCTGTGGCTATGGCCTGAAGCTGCAGCTCTGATTCACCCCCTAGCCTGGGAACTGCCATATGCCACAGATGTGGCTATAAAAATAAAATAAATAAAATAAATAAAAATAAATAAAAAAAACACCCTGCCCTGGAGAAGCAGGCAGAGGCTTTAGGCAGGACTTCTTGCGGTAGTGTCCCTCAAAGGCCACTGGGTCTTCTTACTTCACTTGGAATTTTTATATCTTTGTTCATGAAAGAAATCGGTTTATAAATGTTGCCTTCTTATAATACCCTTGTCAGGCTGGTACTACCTCTACAATTATTTGGATTATTTGGGAAGTATTCCCTGTTTTCCATTCTCTAGAACAGTTTATGTAAACCTTGGTGTTACTTTTTCCCGTAAATATCTGGGACTCCAAAATGAAAACTGAGCCTAGACCTGAGCTTGAATTTTTCTTTTTGCTAAGATTTTCAGTGAGTGACTTAATGCCTTTCAGTGATATGGGATTGCTCATATTTCTACTTCTTCCTGCATTCATTTCCAGTTTTTTATTTTTAAAGGAGTTTGTCTAGTTCATCAAAGTAATCAAAATTTTTAGTATAAAGTCCTCTTATTAACATTTAATGTTTCTGGGATCTGTAATAATGTCTCCTTCATTCCTAATGTCTTCTCTCTTTTCTTTTTACTAATTAGTAAAAGTGATATGTCCTTGGCAGACTAAATTTTCAAACAACTTTTGGCTTTGCTGATTTTCTCCACTGTATATTTGTTTTCTATTTCATTTATTTCTGTTCTTTCTGACTTCTTCTGATTTGATATGCTATTTTTCCCTAGCTTCTCAAGATAGCAAGTTATAATATTGATTTTTTTCTAGCCTTTCTTTTTACTTTTTCTGATAATTGCAATTAAGGTTCTAACATTCCCTCTGAGCAGTTTTATCTGCATCTGACAAATTTTGATATGCTTAATCTTCATTCTTGTTCTCTTCAAAGTATTTCCTAATTTCCACTGTAATTTTATCTGTGACTCAGAATTCTTTAAAAATGTACTGCTTACTGGAAGCTCCCGCCATGGCTCAGTGGTTAAAGAACTCGACTAGTATCCATGAGGACACAAGTTTGATCCCTGGCTTCCTCAGTGGGCTAAGGATCCAGTGTTGCCGTGAGCTGTGGTGTAGGTTACGGACGCGGCTCGGATCCCGCAGAGCTGTGGCTGTGGTGTAAGCTGGCACCTACAGCTATAAGCTATAGCTATAGCCTGGGAACCTCCATATGCCTCAGGTGAGGCCCTAAAAAGACAAAAGACAAAAAAAAAAATTTACTGCTTATTAATTTCTAGCTTAATTTCTGGTGTAGTCAAAGAATATACTCTAGAAAATAACCCAGGATATGATCAATTTTAGTAAATGCCATGGACACTTGAAAATATATTCTGTCACTGTTCAAGATTTTTATGAATGTTTTCACTTTTCTTGAGGAAATATCTAGCAGTAATGTGGCTGAGTCTCAGGGTAGGTATATGTTTAAATACATAAAAATATTAAATAGTTTTCTAAAGTAGTTGTTCTCTTTTCCACTTTCACTACCAATATATGAGTTACAGTCAATTTATACCCTTGGCACCATCTGGTACTGTTAAGTACAATTTGTTTTTTGGTTTAAGCTATTTGAATGAGTATGAAGTAGTATCTCAGTGTACATGGAGTGTTGATTTTAAGATTATACTTTTTAATTTCAGACTTTTTATTTTAAAGATTCCAATTCTCTAGTGAAATTTTCCATATTTTCATCTATTTTCTCCATCTTTTCCTCTATTTACTTGAGGGTATTTAACCAACTGTTTTAAAGTCCCTGTCTGATAACACCAATATCTGTGTCATCTGTGAGTCTGCTTTTGTTGTCTCTTCTTTCCCCTAGCTTTTGGTTACCTGGTCCTATCTCTTGACATGCCTAGGAAATTTTGACTTAAGGCTGAATGTCATTTTAAAAAAACTTTACAGCCTGCAAACCATGCTATCTATGACCAGAAAGACTTCACCCTTTTCTCCGCTAGGCAGAGAGTGCAGGGTTCACCACCTTAATTCAGTCAAGTCACTCAATAGAATCAAGGCTTCTTTACAGTTTGAGCAAGGCTTATGCTATAGTTGGTTAGACCAGCTTCTTAGTGTATAACTTTCTATAGCTTTCAATTGAAAGCCTGGTATATTCACTTGGTCTTTGTCACCACCTCACCTTGGGGGGTCGGGTGGTCCTGAACTCTACATCTACTCAGTACCACAAGAGTGAGTTTCTCTGTTTCCCAGAGGTCTTCAACTAAGCCTTATTTCCCACATACATCTAGACGTTGGCAAATGTCTTGAGGAGAAAACTGATGAAGTGTTTGAAACTCTCCAAGTCTCCAGTTTTGTGAATTCCACTCCTAATGACCAACAAAAGCTCTGCCTATTCTCTGTGCCACAGAAGTGGCCCTGTGCTTGGTCCAAATTCATGTTGAAACATATACTGAAAATTTCTAAAAAAAAAAAAAAAAAAAAAAAAGTCTTTAGTTCCCATTGCTCCCAGAGCTCTAGTTTCTTATCCCTAAACGTGTTAAGTCAGCCCTCTATTAATATTCCACAGGCTTCTCAAACTCAATGTTCAAAACTGAACTTAACTAGTTTTCTGTCAAATCTGTTCTTTTGGGGGCATTCCATACCTGTGTTAATGGTATTACCATTCATTCAGTAATCCAAAAAGAAAGAAACTATCCTTGTCTCCTCTCCCAATCCCAAACCCAATGGGTCATCAAGTCCCAAGGATTCTGCTCCTTAGATTTCATTAAATACATGACTCTGTTTCCAATGACTTCAATCATCTCCTACCTCAACCACTAACAGTAACTTCTTAATTGGACTCTGTCCTCTCCAGATCATTCTGTATTCTGCTGCCAGAGAGATGTTTCTAAAACACAAATCAGATCATAAGGCTTCTTAAAATCTTTCATCAGCTTTGTTATACCCTCTCCACCACTTCACTTCCAACAGTTTAGCCACCCCAAGTTTTCACATTGTTTCTCAGATGTATCTTATGCTGTCAAACTAAATTCCTTGACCATCCAGCAGATTCCAGGTCATCTTTCAAGACCCTGCTTGAGTATTAACTCATTTATAGACCTTTCTTGACCTCTCCACACTGTCCTTGTCGAACTTTTCATGTAGAACTATAATTATTATTTTCATCTCCTTTTTTCCATTTTCCATTTGCCTGGCCTCCCTTGGTGTTCATCCTATTCACCATGATTATCATCACCATCAACATCATTATGGTAGTAATAGGCTCTACTTACTGTGATTTTATTAAACACCAGATACAGTGCTAAGTACTTTACATATATTTCCCCATTAAATTCTTTCAACAACCTAGAAGGTAGGTATTATAATCCTCATTTTATAATTAAGGATATGGAGTCTAAGAGGTGAGGAACAGTGTTCAAGGTTACACAGCTAACAGGTGGAAAATTCAAACCTAAAACTAGTTGATTCTAACTTGTGCTATGAACCACTATCCTGCCACATGTTCAAATTTTATATTCTCAATATATAGTATAGTGTCTACCATGTGGTAGTCTCTCTATAAATGTTCATTTTATTGTTGAAACAATACAACAATATATGAATAAGATAATACATGAAAGCCCTTGTAAATTAGAAAACTCTGCGTGAATACTAACATTTCCTTCCACTCTGACTCAGTTTTTGTTGATTTTTCTACTTCACTATCTTTTTCCACTTCCCCAATAAACACATTTGTTCACTAGGTCCAGTTAAATGTAATAATTTCTCTAACTCTCCAGATGAAATTAGTAATCTCTCCTCTTTGGTGCTCTCGGGGAAGCACTTGCTCTGTACTTTCTTCCACTATAGTAATTATATAACTCATAGGCATACAGTTCTCCTCCCAACCATCCTAAACTATGAATTCTTCAAGAAAAGAAACCGCATTTTATTTATCTTTGCATTGCTTGTGCCGAGAACAATTTCAACATATGAAATGTCAAATTCATATCTGCTGAATAAACGCAGAATCATTCTCAGGTCTGGGTAAGACAGGAGGTCTTTGCCTTGGAACTCACATTTTTTTTCTAGCTTTATTGAAATATAATTGACAAAAAATACTGTGTAACTTTAAGGTATATAATGTATACCAATAATTTTATAAATATATATATAGTGAAATGTAAGTTTAATACATCCATTACATCACAAAGTTATCTTTCTTTGTATGTAATAAGAACACAGAAAATCTAGTCTCTCAGCAAATGAAGTATATACTATAGCTACCATGCTGTACATTATTAGATCCCCAGAATTTATTCATCTTTTACCTAAAAGTTTGTATCCTTTGACCAACATCTCATTTCCTCCACTGCCACAGGTCCTGGCAACAACCAATATATTCTGTTTGTGTAAGTTCAACTTTTTAAGATATAAAATGTTAGATCAGGGAGTTCCCACTGTGGCACAGTGGGTTAAGGATTTGCCATTGCTGCAGCTGTGGTGCAGGTCACAGCTGCAGCTCAGACTCAGTCTCTGGCCTGAGAACTTCCCTATGCCATGGCTGTGGCCATGAAAAATACAAAATAAATAAAATGTAAGATCATAAACTAATTGTCTTTCTTTGACTTATTTCACTTAGCATAATGCCCTCAAGGTTCATTCATGCTGTCACAAATGGCAGGATTTCCTTCTTCATGACTGAATAATACTGTTTCATTTATCCTACATATTCCCTTATCTGCTCAGCCGTTGATGGACATTTAGGCTGCTTTTATGTACTGACTATTGTAAATAAACACTACAATGAACACAAGGGTGCACATATCTCTCTGAGATAGTGATTTAATTTCTTTTGGATATATATCCACAAGTAGAATTGCTGGATCATACAGTAGTTCTATTTTTAATTTGGGGGGGAACCTCTATACTGTTTTTCATAATGTCTGTATCAATTTATCTTCCTAACCAATACTGCACAAGGGTTCCCCTTTTTTTTAACATGGTTGCCAGGACTTATCTACTGCTTTTTTATAACAGCCATTCAAATAGGTGTGAGATGGTACCTCATTATGGTTTGGATTTGCATTTTCACGCTGACTAGCAAAGTTAAACAATTTTTTATATACCTGTTGGCCATTTGTATGTCTTTTTGGAAGAATGTCTATTCAGGTCCTTTGCCCATTTTTTAATTGGGCTTTTTCCCCCCTTTTGAATTGGATGAGTTTCTTATATATTTTGGATATGAACACTTTATCAGATAAACGGTTTGCAAATATTTTCTCTCATTTGTATATTGCCTTTTCATTTTGTTGAACATCTCTTTTGCTGTGCAGAAACTCTTTAGTCTACTGTAATCCCACTAGATTCCTTTTGCTTTTGTGTGCTTATGGTATCATAATCAAAAAATCATTGTCAAGAATAATGTCAAGGAGCTAACCCCTGTGCTTTCTTCTAGGAGTTTTACAGTTTCAGGTCTTAAGTTCAAGTTTTCAGTCCATTTTGGGTTGATTTTTGATGGTGTAAGACAGGGGCCCAATTTAAATTTTTTGCATGTAGTTGTCCAGTTTTCCCAATACCACTTAGTGACGAAACTATACTTTCTCTGCTGTATATTCTTGGCTCTTCTGTCATAAATTAATTGACTTATTTCTGGGCTCTTTATTCTGTCCCACTGATATAGGTATCTGTTATGGCAATACCACACTTTTAATTACTATAGCTTTTTAATATAGTTTGAAATAAGAAGTGTGACGCTTTGTTCTCCTTTTTCAAGACTGCTTTGGCTATCTAGGGTCTTTTGTGGTTCCATACAGATTTTAGGATTGTTTTATTTCCGCCATTGGAATTTGGATAGGGACTATATCAAATCTGTGGATTGCTTTGGGTAGTATGAAAATTTTTAAAAATGCTAATTCTTCCAATCTATGAACTTGATATACCTTTCCATTTATTTGTGTCTTCCTCAGTTTCTTTCAACAATGTCTTATAGTTTTCAGTGTACAGACCTTTCTTCTCCTTGATTAAATTTATTCCTAATATTTTATTTTTTGATGTTTGTAGTAACATCAATTCGATTTCTGTCTTTCATAGTTCACTGTTAATTTATGGAACTACAACTGATTTTTGTAAACTGATTTTGTATCCTGCAACTTTACTGAATTCATTTAGTTCTAACAGACTTTTGGTGGAGTTTTCATGGTTTTCTATATATAATATAATGTCATCTGTAAATAGTCATAGTTTTAATTCTTCCTTTCCGATTTTATGCTTTTTATTTCTTTTACTTGCCTAATTGCTCACGCTAGGACTTTCTGTACAATGTTGAACGAAAGTGGCAAGAATGGCCATTCTTGTCTTGCCCTTGATCTTAGGAAAAGCTTTCAGCTTTTCATCAAGGAATATGTTAGCTATGGCCTTAACATATTATGTTGAGGTACATATTATGTTGAGGTACATTCCCTCTGTACTCACTTTGTTGAGAGTTTTTACCATGAATGGATGTTGCATTCTGTCTAATGCTTTTTCTGCATCTATTGAAGCAATCACATGATTTTTAGCTTTCATTTTGTTAACACAGTGCATCACACAGATATTTGTGGATCTGAACCATCCTTGCAACCATAGACCAAATCCTACTTGATCCTGGTATACGATCCTTTTAATGTATTACTGAATTCAGCTTGCTAATATTTTGCCAAAACTTTAATTTTTCTTTTCTTTCCCTTTCTTTCTTTCCTTCCTTCCCTCCTTCCTTTTTTTTTTTTTTTGTTTGTTTGTTTGTTTTTTAGGGCCACACTCATGGCATATGGAAGTTCCCAGGCTAGGGGTTAAATCCGAGCTACAGCTGCCAGCCTATGCCACAGCCACAGCAACTCCAGATCTGAGCTGGGTCTGCAACCAACACTGCAGCTCATGGCAATGCCAGATTGTGGACCCACTGATCAAGGCCAGGGATCAAACCTGCATCTTCAGGAATACTAGTCGGATTCATTTACGCTGCACCACAAAGGGAATTCCTCTTTCTTCTTTTTTTGACCTCACCCACAGCATGTGAAAGTTCCCAGGCCAGGGACTGAACCCACACCACAGCAGTGATAATGCCAGATCCTTTACAGCTAGGCCACAAGGGAAGTCCCTGTAATTTTCTTTTCTTGTACTGCCCTTGTCTTGTTTTGGTATCAGGGTAATACTGGCCTCATAATCACTTTAGAAGCATTCCTTCCCATTCTATTTTTTGGGATTTTGAGAAGGTTTAGTGTTATTTCTTCTTTAAACGTTTGGCAGAATTCTCAGAGAAGTCATCTGGTCCTGGACTGTTGTTGGGAGATTTTTTTTTTTTTTTTGCCTATTCATCTTTTTATCTTTTAGGGCCGTACCTGAGCATATGGAGGCTCCCAGGCTAGGGGTCCATTCGGGACTGTAGCCACTGGCCTACACCAGAGTCACAGCAACACAGGATCTGAGCCATGTCTGCAACCTACACCACAACTCACAGCAATGCCATATCCTTAACCCACTGAGGGAGGCCAGAGGATCGAACCCACATCTTCATGGATGCTAGTCGGATTCATTAATTGCTGAGCCATGATGGGAACTCCTGTTGGGAGATTTTAAATTAATTCAATCTCCTTACTTGTAATTGGTCTGTTCAGATTTTCTATCTCTTCATAATTTAGTCTTGATAGATTGCATGTTTTTAGAAATTTACCCATTTTTCCTCGGATATCCAATTTGTTGACATATAATTGTTCATAGTGGTCTCCTATAAATTTTTATGCTTCTGTGGTATCAGTTGTAATGTCTCCCCTTTCATTTATATTTATTCATTTGGGTCCTCTTTTTCTGGTTAATCTAGCTAAGGATTTTCAATTTTGTTTTATTTTTTCAGAAACCAATTCTTAGTTTTGTTGACATTTTCAACTTTTATTCCTATCTTTACTTCTGCTCTAATCTTTATTTCCTTCCTTCTACTAACTTCAGGCTTTGCTTGCTCTTTTTTTTTCTAGTTCTTTCAGGTGGAATGTTAGGTTGTTTGAGATCTTTTTTCTTTAAAAGCATTTATAGCTATAAACTTTCCTCTTAGAAATGCTTTTGCTATATCCCATAATATCACAAGATATTTTTAACTTGCCTTTTGATTTCGTCTTTGGTCCACTGATTGTTCAGAAATTTTGATTTCTTCTTTGGTCCACTGATTGTTCAGAAATGTGTTGCTTAATTTCCATGTATTTGTAAATATTCCAATTTTTCTTCTGTTATTGATTTCCAGTTTCATACTATTATGTTTAGAAAAGACATTTGATATAATTTTTTTTGTCTTTTTTTTTTTGCCTTATCTAGAGCTGCACCCGCAGCATAAGGAGGTTCTCAGGCTAGGGGTCTAACAGGAGCTGTAGCTGCCGGCTTTTGCCACAGCCACAGCAACGCGGGATCCGAGCCACCGTCTGCAACCTACACCACAGCTCATGGCAATGCCAGATCCTTAACCCACTGAGCAAGGCCAGGGATCGAACCCGCAACCTCGTGGTTCCTAGTCAGATTCGTTAACCACTGAGCCATGACGGGAATGCCTTTCCATATATATATATATATATATATATATATATATATATATATATATATATAATTTCCATCTTATTGATTTGTTAAGACTTGTTTTGTGGCTTAACATATGATCTATCCTGGAGACTATTCTATGTGTTCTTGAGAAGAATGTGTTTTCTGCTGCTGTTGGATGAAGTGTTCTGTACATGTGTGTTAGGTCCATTTCATCTACAGTGTTGCTCAAAACTGTTTCCTTATTGATTTTTCTGTCCGAATGATCCATCAGTTGTTGAGAGGTGGGTATTAAAGTCCCGTAATATTATTATATTGCTCATTTCTCCCTTCAGTTCTCTTAATATTTGCTTTATATTTAGGTGCTCTGATGTTGGGTGCATAAATATTTACAATTGTTATATCATCTTTATGCAATGACCTCTTTATCATTATATAATAATCTTCTTTATCATAACCTTTCCTTTTAACATGAAGTCTATTTTTTCTGATATAAGGCTAGGTACCCCTGCTCACTCGTGCACTTTCTCTCTTTTTTATGGCCACACCTGTGGCATATGAAAGTTCCCAGGCCAGGGACTTGATTCCAAGCCACAGCTGCAACCTGCACAGAAGCTATGTCAATACTGGATCCTTTAACCCACTGCACCAGGCCAGGGATTGAACTCACACCTCCAAAGCAACCCAAGCTGCTGCAGCCTGATTTTTAACTCACTGCACCATAGCAGGAACCCCATCCCTGGCCTGGTGCATGGAATATATGTTCCCCTCCCTTCACTTCTAGCCTATGCGTGTCTTTAAAGCTAAAGTAATTAAGTCTCTCTTTTTTTTTTAATTACTTAATGAATTTTATTACATTTATAGGTATACAACAATCATCACAACCAAATTTTACAGCATTTCTATCCCAAACCCTCAGTGCACTCCCCCACTCTACAACCTGTCTCATTCAGAATCCATGTTTTTCAAAGTCTGTGAGTCAGTATCTGTTCTGCAAAGAAGTTCACTGTGTCCTTTTTTAGATTCCACATGTAAGTGATAGCATTTGATGTTGGTGTCTCATTGTCTGACTGACTTCAATCAGCATGATAATTTCTAGGTCCATCCATGTTGCTATAAATGCTGTTATTTCGTTCCTTGCAATGGCTGAGTAATATTCCATTGTGTGTATGTACCACATCTTCTTTGTATGGATGTATGCACTCCTCTGTCGATGGACGTGAGGTTGATTCCATGACCTGGCTACTGCACAGAGTGCTGCAATGAACACTGGAGTACATGTGTCTTTTTGAGTCATGGTATTCTCTGGATAGATGCCCAGGAGTGGGATTGCTGGATCAAACAGTAATTCTATTTTTAGTTTTCTAATGAATCTCCATACTCTTTTCTACAGTGCTTGCACCAATTTACATTCCGACCAACAGTGTAACAGGGATCCTTTTTCTCCACACCCTCTCTAGCACTTACTGTTTGTAGACCTTTTGATGCTGGCTATTCTGGCCGGTGTAAGGTGGTATCTCATTGTGGTTTTGATTTGCATTTCTCTAATAATGAGTGATGTTGAACATCTTTTCATGTTTTTTGGCCATCTGTATGTCTTCTTTGGAGAACTGTCTGTTTAGATCTTCTGCCCATTTTTTTTTCTTTTTTGGTCTTTTTGCCTTTATCTAGAGCCACACCCATGGCATATGGAGGTTCCCAGGCTAGGGGTCTAACAGGAGCTGTAGATGCCAGCCTTCGCCAGAGCCACAGCAACGCGGGATCCGAGCCGCCGTCTGCAATCTACACCACAGCCCAGTGGCAACGCCGGATCCCACTGAGCAAGGCCAGGGATCGAACCCACATCATGGTTCCTAGTCAGATTCGTTAACCGCTGAGCCATGACGGGAACTCCTGCCCATTTTTTGATGGGGTTGTTTGTTTTTTTAGTATTGAGCTATATGAGGTGTCTGTAAATTTTGGAGATTAATCCCTTGTCAGTCGATTCATTTGCAAATATTTTCTCTCGTTCTGTGGGTTGTCTTTTGTTTTGTTTAGGGTTTCCTTTGCTGTGCAGAAACTATGAAGTTTAATTAAGTCCCATTTGTTTATTTTTGTTTTTAATGTCATTACTCTAGGAGGTGGATCTGAGAAGATGTTGCTGTCATTTATGTCAGAGAGTGTTTGGCCTATGTTTTCCTCTAAGAGTTTTATAGTATCTGGTCTTATATAAAGTGAGTCTCTTTTAGGCATTCTCTAATAATGAGTGAGAATTATTAAACTGACTTAAATTACTTCCCTTTTAAGTCAGTATGGTACTGACAAAAGAAGAGACAAATAAGTCAGTGGCACAGAACAGAGAACCCAAAAATAGACCCTTATATAGTTAACCAATCTTTGATAAAGGAGAGAAGTCAATACCATGAAGCAAGGACAGCATTTTCAACAACTGGTTCAGGAACAACTGGTATCCGTGTGTAAAAAAAAAAAAAAAAAAATGAAGATCAACACAGACATTATACCCCTTACACAAATTAACTCAAAACGGGGGGGAGGAATCATAAAGGGATTATTGATATGGCTCAGTGGTAACAAACCTAATCAATATCCATGAGGATGCGGGTTCCATCCCTGTCCTCGCTCAGTGGGTTAAGAATCTGGCATTTTGCTATGAGCTGTGGTGTAGGTCACAGATGTGGCTCAGATCCCATGTTGCTGTGCCTGTGGCACAGACCAGCAGCTATAGCTCCGACTTAACCCCTAGTATGGGAACTTTCATATGCTGTGAGTACAGCCCTAAAAAGACAACAAAAAAAGGGATCATAAAGCTAAATGTAAAACACGGAAGTATAAAATTCCTTAGAAGATACGTAAAAGAAAATGTAGGTAATTTCAGGTATGGCAATTGCTTTTAGATACAACACCAAAGGTGTGATCTATGAAAAAAATAATTATAAACTAGACTTTATTAAAATTAAAAACTTCTTATTTCCAAAAGACAATGTCAAGAGTATGAGAATTCAAGCCACAGACTAGGAGAAATTATTTGCGAAAGACACATCTGATAAAGTACCATTGTCCAAAGTATACAAAGAATTCTTAAAACTCAAGAAAACTTAGTGCCCAATTTAAAAAAATGGGCGAAAAATCTGAACAGACACTTCACCAAAGATGATATGTAGATGGCTAGTACGCATATGAAAAGATATGGCCAGAAAAGAAACAAACTCATGGACTTGAAGAACAAACTTGTGGTTGCCAAGGCGGAGGGGGAGGGAGTGGGATGGACTGGGAGTTTGGGGTTAGTAGATGCAAACTATTGCATTGGGAGTGGATAAGCAATGAGATCCTGTTGTATGCACAGGGAACTCTATCTAGTCACTTGTGATGGAACATGATGGAGGATAATGTGAGAAAAAGAAGAGGCTGGCTCACTTTGCTGTACAGCAGAAACTGACAGAACACTGTAAATCAACTATAATAGAAAAAATAAAAATCTTACCAAAAAAAGTAAACACATTCTTACCATACAATCCAGTAAATATACTCCTTGGTATTTACCCAAAGGAGCTGAACTTATATGCCCACACAAAACCTGCACTAGATGTTTAAAGTAGCTTTATTTGTAACTGCCAAATCTTGGAAGAAACCAAGATATCCTTCAACAGGTGAATGGATAAACTGTGGTACATCCAATAGAATATTACTCAGCACTAAAAAGAAATGAGCTATCAACATGGAGAGGAACTGAAGGAATCTTAAATACATAATACTAAGGGGAAAGAAGCCAACCTGAAAAGGCTACATACCGTATGATTCCAGCTATATGACATTCTGGAAATAGCAAAACAAGATCAGTTGTTGCCATAGGCTGGGGGAAGGGAGAAATGAATACACAGAGCATGAAGCATTTTTAGAGCAATAAAACCATTCTGTGTAATATCACATTATATGGACACATTATTACTCATTTCTCAAAACCTATAATCATGTACAACACTGAGAGGGAAGCCTAATGAAAATATGGATTATGATGTGTCAGTGTAGGTTTATAAGGTATAACAAATGTACCGCTGTGGTAAAGGATATTGACAGTGGAAGAAGAAACCCGTGTGTAGGGGTAGGGAGTGAATAGGAACTTTTTGTACTTTCCACTTAATTTTGCTATGAACCTACAACTAATCCAAAAAAACAAAGTCTATTTTAAAAACATGACTCTTAACCATCTTTTAATACTGCTGCCCAGATCAGAAAGTTGTTCTCATTATGGATAAGAAAGTAAAACTACTGCCTGATTATTTCTGAAATAGCTTCCAAGATCATCTTAACAGGTAATTTAAGACTCACAATGAGGATCAAAGTACTTACTTTTCAATTTTCTTCCTATGTTCATTTTGCCTTTGCTGTTCTTTCACTTGTTCTCTTTCAATATCCATGAACAGTCGTCTATATCTCAGGTACTGCTTTTGCCGCTAAAGAAAAGAAGTTAAAATTATAAAGATTCTGCTCTCAGAGGAGTTTCCAAGAGAGGAAAATATCCCTGTGCCACAGTCAAGAAAACTACATGATACCAAAGTCACAGGGAATTTCCTTCTATTTATGACGGAAATTTATAAATAATAGGAATATTATTATTCCTAATAATAGGAATAAATTAAGGACTAATAAATTCCTTAATTTCCTTCTATTTATGTTGACTCAGGATATCACATACAGAAAGAGATTTACATTTTCAAGCATATAGCTATTAGATGTTACAGACAAATCAGAGAAAGAAGTACTAATTTAGTTTGCCCTTCGAATGGTCTGTTGTCAACAGCACTTAAGGAAATGATTACAGTTAATATGATAAGATACACACTGTATTTACTCTGCGTTCCCAAACAAGTACCACAGAAGCAGAGGCAAAGAAGGAATATGAGAGGTATTTTAAAACAGAACAAGAGGGAGTTCCCTTGTGGCTCAGTAGGTTAAGGATCCAGCATTATCACTGCTGTAGCAGGGGTCTCTGCAATGGTGAGGGTTTGTTTCCTGGCCTGAAAGCTTTGAAATGCCATGGGCGCAGACAAAAAGAAAAAAGGGGGGGGGGGGACAACAGTCACTTTAACTTCTGAAACCATACCACGAAAGCACACTGTAAGCCTAGCCTAATATAGTTGGGAGGAGGAAGAACTAAGGAATATCAGAGCATCACACTTTTAAAGGGAACAAGTAAAATAAAAACGAATGCTACTATCCTGTGTGTGATCTGTTCATACCTCCAAAGTTATATATTTTCTTTTTTTTTTTTTTGTCTTTTTGCCTTTATCCAGAGCTGCACCTGCGGCATATGGAGGTTCCCAGGCTAGTGGTCTAACAAGAACTGTAGCTGCTGGCCTTCGCCACAGCCACAGCAACGCGAGATCCGAGCCGCATCTGCAACCTACACCACAGCTCACGGCAATGCCTGATCCTTAACCCACTGAGCAAGGCCAGGGATCGAACCTGCAACCTCACGGTTCTTAGTCGGATTCGTTAACCACTGAGGCATATATTTTCTTTTAAGGACACAAACTACTCAAAGTGCACTAGTATACATATAGACATGTTTATGTCCTTTGAGAAGCTTGTACCCTGTTGGTAAAAATTATTAGAAGTCTAATAGCAGGTCTCAATATTGAGGGCACATCACAATCATCAGTGGTATTTTTTAAAAACACAGATGCCCCAAACCTTACCGCTTTAGATACTGATTCGGTATATCTACTTTGGGTCCAGGCATTTGCATTTTAAAAAAAAAGCTCCATAACTGACTCTGATACATGGCCAGTGTTAAAAAATGTTCATTTAAACTAACACTGACATGAAAAAGGAAATCATAAATTAAAACTCTTCCCTTAAATAAGCTTTGTGGCAAAAATAGACTAACTGGAGAACCCACTAGGATCAGCTCTCTGATTTCACATCAAGGTGCCCTAAATTCCAGAAGCTTAGAAGAGAAACTCAACATATTACACTGACTCAAAGTAACTTCTTTGCCTGTATCTACAGAATTTGTAGTACTAGCTTTTAATGTGTTAGGACACAACAAATCGTTTCCAAATTCACACATACTAGTATAGTAGAAATACTGATGTCCAAAAGCAATTATCACTATATACCTCTTTCTTGTCTTCTTCTTGATTAACTCCAGACTGAAGCACAAGTAGAGTTTGGAATTCAGTGTTCAATCCTGTTTGACATTCATCACCGACCTATTAGAAAGTCCAATCACACAAAATGACAGAATTGCCAAAATCTAGTCCTATGCATGTTTCTGATAATTTGATTGCCTCCTGCAATTTTGAGCTGAACTCGAATTAAAAAAAAAAACTGTGTGTGTGTGTGTGTGTGTGTGTATACAAATATATATAGTAAAAAGGTATATATATATACATATATATATATATATGTATATAGTAAAAGTTTTTTAAAGAGTAAAAAAAGGAAATTAACCAAACAAAAAACAAACCAAAGAAAAGATTCAGGTCAAAAACATGAATGATAAATCAAAATGTTCAGAATGAAAGTTCTTCTAAAGTGATCACTTCAGAGTTCCCACTGTGGTTCAGTGGTGATGAACCCGACTAGTATCCATGAAGATGTGGGTTCAATCCTTGGCCTCATTCAGTGGGTTAAGAATCTGGTGTTGCCGTGAGCTGTGGTGCAGGTCGTAGATGCAGCACAGATCCCACGTTGCTGTGACTGTGGCATAGGCTAGCAGCTACAGCTCCAATTCAACCCCTAGCCTGGGAACTTCCATATGCTGCGGATGTGGCCCTAAAAAGACAAAAAAAAAAAAAGAAAGAATTCAATGGGTAAGAAGGGTCTTCTCAACAAACGGATATCCACATGCAAAAAAGAATGAAGTTGGACCCCTAACCAATACTATATACGAAAGTTAATGCAAAGTGGAACATAGTTCCCGTCATGGCGCAGTGGTTAACGAAACCAACTAGGAACCATGAGGTTGCGGGTTCGATCCCTGCCCTTGCTCAGTGGATTAATGATCCGGCGTTGCCGTGAGCTGTGGTGTAGGTTGCAGACGCGGCTCGGATCCTGCGTTGCTGTGGCTGCGGCGCAGGCCAGTGGCTACAGCTCCAATTAGACCCCTAGCCTGGGAACCTCCACATGCTGCGGGTGCGGCCATAAAAAAATGACAAAAGGCAAAAAAAAAAAAAAAAGGGGGGAACATAGACCTGAACGCAAAAGACGTAAAATTCCCTGGGACAAAAAAAAAAAAAAAATTAAAACTTTCTGTGTTGCAAAGGAAGCCACAGAGAAAATGAAAAGAACCCACAGGCTAGGAGAAAACATTTGCAAATCACAAACTTAATAAGGGTGCTGTATGTAGAATATATTAACTACTCACATAACTCAATAATCAAAAGACAAATAATAAAGTTACAAACTGGGCAGAGGATCTAACTGTTTTCCAAAGAAGAAATACACACAGCCAATAAGCATGTGAAAAGATGCTCATCATTAATCAAGAAAACGTGGAGTTCCCTTCGTGGCTCAGTGGTTAACAAATCCAACTAAGAACCATGAGATTGCGGGTTCGATCCCTGGCCTTGCTCAGTGACTTAAGGATCCGGCATTGCCGTGAGCTGTGGTGAAGGTTGCAGATGCGGCTCGGATCCCACGTTGCTGTGGCTGTGGCGAAGGCCGGCAGCTATAGCTCCTGTTAGACCCCTAGCCTGGGAACCTCCATATGCCGCGGGTGCAGCTCTACATAAAGGCAAAAAGACAAAAAAAAAAGGAAAAGAAAACGTAAACCAAAACCACAATAAGATATCACTTCATACCCATTAAGAGAAGTATAATTAAAAAGACAGGCAATAACAAGTGTCAGCAAGGATGTGGAGAAATTGGAATCGTAATACTGCTGGTGGGAATGAAAACTAGTGCAGCCACTTTGGAAACCAGTTTGGCAGCTCCTCAGAAGTTCAAGCAATGGTTACCATATGTCTCAGCAATTCCCCCTAGGTATATACCCAAGAGAAATGAAAACATGTATCACAGAAAAACTTGTAAACAAATGTCCACATCAGCATAATTCATGATACTCAAAAAGTTCAAACAATCCAGATGTCCATCACCTTGATGAATGGATAAATAAAATGCACTATATGCATATAACAGAGTATTATCTAATGACTAGGAATGAAGTACTACTACATGCTACAATGTCAATGAACTTCGAAAACATTACACTAAATGAAAGAAGTCAGTGACAAAAGACCACATTTATACACAATATCCAGAATAGGCACATGTATAGAGACAGAAGATAGACTGCCTAGAGTTGGGAATGGGAATGAGAGGAAAAAAGGAAGTGGGTGTCTGCTAACAGGTATATGACATTTGGGGAGTGATAAAAATATTTTAAAATTGGTTGTGGCAAAGTCTGCACAACATTTTGAATATAGTAAAAACACTGAATTGTACACTTTAAAAGGGTTAATTGCATGGCATATAAGGTATAGCTGGAGTTCCTGTAGTGGCACAGAGGAAATGAATCCAACTAGGAACTACGAGGTTGTGGGTTCGATCCCTGGCCTCACTCAATGGGTTAAGGATCCAGCACTGGCAGGAGCTGTGTATAGGTCGCAGACACAGCTCAGATCTGGCATTGCTGTGGCTGTGGTGTAGGCTGGCAGATGTAGCTCAGACTGGACTCCTAGCCTGGGACCCTCCATGTGCTGCAGGTGTGGCCCTAAAAAATAAATAAATAAAAATAATGGGGAAAGTATAGTCAAACCTCACTATTTGAACATGCCTGCTTGTGAATCTACCTATTCACTAAAATGTATTTGTTATCACAGAATTCTCTCAGTGCTTCTGTAGTTACATGCAGACATGCACAGAGCTGTGAAAAGTCTGAGTCACCAGAGGTACTGTTGCCAGCTGAGATAGAATATTGTAAGGCTCTACTTTTTTATTTCAGTCTTCATACTATAAACAAGAATTATTTTCAAAGTATACTTAGTGCAAAGGTTTTTGCATTTTTGTGATTTTTTCTTGCTGTTCTTATTGATTTTGCTGTTTAAAATGGCCCTCAAGCACAGTGCTAAAATAATGCCTAGTGCTCTTAAACATAATAAGGCTGTGATGTGCCTTATGGAAAAAATACATGTATTAGATAAGCTTCATTCAGGCATGAGCTATAATGCCATTGGCTCTGAGTCCATTTTTTTTTTTTTTTTTTTTTTTTTTTGCTTTTTACGGCCACACCCATGGAATACGGAGGTTCCCAGGCTAGGGGCTGAATCAGAGCTGTAGCAGCTGACCACAGCCACAGTCACGCCAGATCCGAACCGTGTCTGCAACCTACATCACAGCTCATGGCAACACCAGATCATTAACCCACTGAGCAAGGCCAGGGATTGAACCAGCAACCTCACGGTTCCGAGTCGGATTCGTTAACGGCTGAGCCATGACGGGAACTCCCCTGAGTCCAATGTTAATGAATCAAAAATGTATATTAAATAATGTGTCTTTAAACAGAAATTCACATAAAACAGTTGGGCTTTGGTTCAGTATTCAATAATTTATGGCAACTTTAGAGAACGTTAACTACTATGAATAAAGAGAACTGATTGCATATCCCAATGAAGCTATTATTTTTCAAATTATTCATCCGTTATAGGTAAAATCTGAAAATAATACATAGCAAAAGGCTAATGATGGCTATCTGTGGAATTTGGTGGTTTTTTTTCTTTTTATTTGCATTTACTTTTGCTATAATAAAAAGGCAATTATTTTCTGCTTTCAAAAAAGTAAGAAAAACTGGAATTCCAACGCTGACCAGGAAGTAAGCCCACTCTGAGCTTATCTCTCTCTCTCTCACTGATTGTAACTAAAAATTCCAGGAAACATGGCCCCTGGTGTCTGGAGGGTATACAGGGTAGGTAATCGGAAGAGGAATGAGTTAGAAAAATGGATTCCTTAATTCTGTGTGTGAACTGGTATCTATACCAGAATCACCCCTGGGCTGTGCATGGGATGGACTTCAAGGAGCATAATGAAGGCTTTGAGAAGTGACTAACATTGGAGCCACTGTTCTCAGAAGACAAGAAAGAATTTACCAGTCTGAAATTAACTAGGTTGACTGCCTACTAGAACAACAACAACAAAAACGCAACATTCTTCAGAGTATTTTAATAGAAACCAGAGTCTCATGATGTAATATTAAACACTGGACCCAGAAGAGAAGATGGTAAGAGAATCTAGAATATGGATCCAAAGAGAGACAACTCAGAGCTTAGTAGGAATAAGTAAAAATGTTAAAAAATAAATGGTCAAGGAGTTCCCTTCGTGGCGCAGCGGTTAACGAATCTGACTAGGAACCATGAGGTTGCGGGTTCTATCCCTGGCCGCACTCAGCGGGTTAACGATCCGGGGTTGCCAAGACCTGTGATATAGGTCGCAGACATGGCTCGGATCTGGCATTTCTGTGCCTGTGACATAGGCTGGCAGCAACAGCTCCGATTAGACCCCTAGCCTGGGAACCTCCATATGCCGCGGGTGCGGCTCTACATAAAAGGCAAAAAGACAAAAAAAAAAAGATCTAGATATAAGACCAGATATTATAAAACTCTTAGAGGAAAACATAAGCCAAACACTCTGACATAAGTGATAGCAACATCTTCTCAGATCCACCTGTCAGAGTAAGGACAATAAAAAGAGAAATAAACAAATGGGACTCAATTAAACTTCAAAATTTCTGCACAGCAAAGCAAACCCTAAACAAAACGAAAAGACAACCCACAGAATGGGAGAAAATATTTGCAAATGAATCGACTGGCAAGGGATTAATCTCTAAAATTTACAAACACGTCCTTTAGCTCAATACCAAAAAAACAAACAACCCCATCAAAAAATGGGCAGAGGATCTAGGGAGACAATTCTCCAAAGAAGACATGCAGATGGCAAATAAACACATGAAGAGATGGTCAACATCAGTCCTCATTAGAGAAATGCAAATCAAAACCACTATGAGGTACCACCTTACACCAGCCAGAATGGCCATCGTCAAAAAAATCTACAAACAATAAGTGCTGGAGAGGGTGTGCAGAAAAAGGATCCCTATTACACTCTTGGTGGGAATGCAAATTGGTGCAACCACTGTAGAAAACAGTATGGAGATTCCTCAGAAAACTCAAAACAGAATTACCGTTTGATCCAGCAATCCCACTCCTGGGCATCTATCCAGAGGAAACCCTGACTCGAAAAGACACATGTACTCCAGTGTTCACTGCGGCACTCTATGCAATAGCCAGGTCATGGAAACAACCTAAATGCCCATCGACAGAGGAGTGGATAGGGAAGATATGGTACATACATACAATGGAATATTACTCAGCCATTAAAAGGAACGAAATACCAACATTTATAGCGACATGGATGGACCTAGAAATTATCATGCGAAGTGACACCAGTCAGACAATTAGACAGCAACACCCAATGCTACCGCTTACATGTGGAAACTAAAAAGACACAATGAACTTCTATGCAGAACAGACAATGACTCACAGACTTTGGAAAACCTTTGGTTTTTCAAATAAGACAATCTGGGGGGTTGGGGGATGCACTGAGGGCTTGGGACGCAAATGCTATCAAATTGACTTGTGATGATTTTTGTACACCTATAACTGAAATAAAATTCATTAAATAATGTAAAAAAAAAAAAAGGAATAAACTAGACTTCAGTTAAGCCTAGAAAAAGTTTAGTAGGCCAGAGTATTGTGACATTTTCTTGAAAAGCTATAGATGTTAACTCAATATACCAGAACTTCAGCAATATTATCCTAACCCAGCCCAAGCTGTGAAGAGTCCATTTCTTGGTGACCCTGCCTTATGCTCTCCCAGATCCTGCTGGGGGGAGATTCAGCCCTGGCTGTTGAGGGGAAGGTCCTCCTGAACCCTCCCTCTCAGAGACCACCTATTTCTTCCCCTCTCACAGCATAAATGACAACAGCCTGAAACACAACTTTTGTAAAAGAACATACATATAAGATATAATGTTTCCAATAGGCAAAAAGGGCTCCTGAAAATACACTACGCTTCGGTGAGTAATCTTAGGCCAGTATAGGTTTTACACACTACAAATAAAACAAGAACCTGCTTTTTGCTCAGCCTTACCACTCTCAGATCAGTAAGTACCTATCATCCTATCTAAATTCCACTGTGCATATTCCATGGTCTGCTCTACCTGTCTTCTGCTAGAAGCCTCTCTCTGGAGCTTGGGTGGAAGACGGTGATGGTCATCCAGAAGCAAATCTTTCCATTTTTCAGCTGTTCTGACAGACGGCTGCTGTGTGGGGTATAAGCTCTAGAAAACACAAAAGCATCCACCAAATTAGGAGCAATGACACAATGGTAGTGAAAATACTTGAGACTGTAGTGATACCACTGAAGTAATCTGAATAGGTTAGAATAATGTGACATCATACTTCTTGCCACAACTATGAATCATAAATGTATCTGCAAAGCAATCCTAAGTTTCTCTATCCGTAAAACAAGAATAGCAGTATCTATCTCCCAGGGTCACTGCGAGAGTTAAATGTTACAGTTTTAGAACTTTTTGGCTTTAAGTTGTTATTCATGATAATATTAATAATATTTATTGGGCGTTCCCATTGTGGCACAGTGGAAACAAATCAGACTAGCATCCATGAGGACGTGAGTTCGATCCCTGGTCTCACTCAGTGGGTTAAAGGATCTGGCGTTGTTGTGAGCTGTGGTGTAGGTTGCAGAAGCGGCTCAGACCCTGAGTTGCTGTGGCTGTGGTGTAGGCTGGCAGCCTTAGCTCTGATTCAACCCCTAGCACTGGAACTTCCATATGACACAGGTGCGGCCCTAAAAAGACAATAATAATAATAATATTTATTGATAATATTAATAAGAGAGAACACTATCACCAGCATCATCGTTGCTGTTAGTAGCATAGCTCTGGCAAGCCCATACGCTGTTGTTAGTAGCATAGCTCTGTCAAATTCTAACTGACTTTCTGCTGCTTACACTTTACTATTCTCTGCTTTACCTGCTCTCTGGCAGAGCCTGGATCCTGGATTTCATGTAAAACATATTCATGGTGCTCCAGAAATAACTCCTTTCTCCAACTCTCATCTGTCATATTATGTGAGGCCTGTCTGTAGTTCCTGTACTAAAAGACAATATAAACATAGAATATCAATTGTCCAAGCAGTAGCATCATGCCAGGGCAACAGTTAAAAACTTCAGTGAAGAGGCCAGAAGTAGTTTCAATAGGGCAAAATAGTCACAGAACAAGAGAACATTATGCCTTTGCCCACTGTTACTGACCTTAACAATAAACCCCTGGAGCAGTTACTACTCTGCCCTGTCAGTCTTGAACCAAAACCTAAGTACTTTGCCCTCTGTTAGTTACTCCTCACTATATTCACTCTACTTATTCTTTGGGAGAGGCTAGGTCCTAAAATACAAGGTGAAACATACCTCTGGCGCTCCAGAAGCAATTCCTCTTTCAATCTCCCATTTCTCAAAAGATGAGGGTTCCTTGATATACTTGTTCTAAAGAAACAACAAAACGTAAAAACGACAGGCTAGCGACAGTACTGCAGACTTCAGTGACAACTCTGAAATAATGACACCAGGGGAGGGCAATACAACAGGGTGTACACGTGTGTGTCTCCAGACAGAAACCGAAGTGGAAGGAAAAGAGCATAATGAATCACAAGATACCCAGCACCCAGCCTTGACAAATAGCAACATGTTGTGTTTTCCTCTGTCTCTTCCCCTGCTTCTTTTTTCAGGAGTATTTTAAAGTAAATACCAGATTATTCTGGGTTTATTTATTTTTGCACAGGGCAACTCCTTATTCAACAACACATCTGAAAGAAGAGAAGACAATAAGGCGATACCTTTTTTTATTTACTTATTTTTTGGCCAAGCCCACAGCATGCAAAAGTCCCTAGGCCTGGGATCCAACTCATGCCACAGCTGTTACCAGAGCCACAGCATTGTCAGCAGTGACAACGCTGGATCCTTAACTCACTGTGCTACAAGAGAACTCCGCAAGGCAATATTCTTATATTCTTCTCAGGTAAATCCAGGAAACAAGCTTGTGTCATTTCCCCAAGTATTCCTACTCAATGTGGCCAACAACTCCATGCACAAACATGAGAAGTGATGAAGTCTGAGAAGTTCTGAGGTGGCACACAGCTTGTTTTGTTATTGTAATTGGTCTGCAAATTGGAATGTCTTGCTTTGGTGGACTGCTTTAGTCAGCCAGGAGTAGAATTCCTTCAGTATGTATAAGGCTAAATGTCTGAGGCCAAATTTGCTAAAGGACCTGAGTTTAAGGAGGACTATTTACTGCTAATCAATCAATATTATATAAAACCTATCTCTTATTTAACCCAAATGACAGAGGTATGCTTTCTCACCTGGACTCTGGAACATTCTGAAATAACTGAAGACAATATATCCTCAGCCTAAGTCTAGAAGCTTCAATTTTATGTAGTCTACATAAAAGCCAGCTTGAGAAGCTCTAGCCAAATTCTCGGGTAATTTCATCCGTTACTCTTGTAGAAAGCAGACAGCACCCCCACTGTATCCTGCTCTACCTTCTCTCTAAGTGAGGCTTGGTCCTGCATTTTAGGTTTAACATACTGATGATGCTCCAAAGTCAATTCATCTCTCACTCTCTCTTCTCTCATAAAAGATGACAGGTGTTTCAGAAACATGTTCAAAAGGAACAACAACAAAAAAAAAAAAAACATAAAACAAATCATCTAGTCAGGGCAACATGCTAATTTCAATACTGTAGGCTGCAGTGAGAACTCCAGAGAAATGGTACCAGATGGGAGCCTCTGATACGTTTTGGGTTGAACAAGGATATTATACTTTTAGCCCAACTCCACAGACAGTAATTTTTTTTTTGCCTTTTGTCATTTTAGGGCCACACCCGCAGCATGTGGAGGTTCCCAGGCTAGGCGTCTAATTGGAGCTGTAGCCACTGGCCTATGCCACAGCCACAGCAACGCAGGATCCGAGCCGCATCTGCAACCTACACCACAGCTCACGGCAACGCTGGATGGTTAACCCACTGAGCAAGGGCAGGGATTGAACCCGCAACCTCATGGTTGCTAGTCGAATTCGTTAACCACTGCGCCATGACGGGAACTCCCACAGACCTTAATTTTTAATCTCAAAACATGTACAGAATGGTCTGACAAATTTTAAGTAATTTAAGATTTGCTAATTCTTCCTACATCGTTCATGTAAGGGCAATAAGCTTGTGGTAACAATGTGGGCTTCAGCAAAAGCTGTAGCATAATGTTAGTAAATTAAAACAATCTGACTGCATAATAAAAATATGTGACTTATCAGCCTTCTGAATGACAGAACTGATCTGACTGATACAGTCCACTAAACAAGGGTCTTTTGCACCTGATCCTATATTTCACATTACCAGTTGTTGAAAATGTATAAAATCCACTTACTTTATTTCCTATTTCTTGCTTTTTCTGACTGTGCTCTACCTGATCTCTGATGAAGGCCTGGTCCTGAAGTTCAGGAGGCAGATACCGATAACCCGCCAGAGAAAAGTCTTCTCTCCCTTTCTCTGTCATATCACAATATGACTCCTTAAAGTGTACCTTCTGAAAGAGAAAAAAAAAATAAACTATAAATTGTCCAGTGACAGTAACAGGATAGCAATAATATTCTAGGCATAATTGGGAGCCTTACAGTAATTTTTAAACTCCAGATAATATGAAATAGCATGGAATAAAACAGAAAACCATACTAAGAACAATCTTTGAAAGTTTCAAACTAAACCCTAAGCGACACTGTTCCTATTGGTCTCATTCCTTTCCCCACTCTACCTTGCCCCTGATGAAGGCCTGATCTTCATGCCTGTGTAGAAGATACTGATGGATATCCAGAGGAAACACCTCTCTCCCGCTCCTATCTACCAAAAGTGATGCTGGCTGCTTCAAATCTGCTTTCTAAAAAAGAGCAAATACAAAATATCAACTGTTCAATTAAGAAAGACAAGCTAATAATAGTTTACATTATAGTGAAAATTCAGAAGTTAATTGAGATCAGAGTATAACTGAACATCTTACAGAATAAAACAAAACACTATACTCTGTTACACACAACCCCAGCCACCACTACTTCCTGTTGACCACTTTCTTCTTCCTTTTGGTCTAGCTGATCTGCGGAGGAGGGCTGGCCTTGTAACCTGTGTAAAGATTCTGCTGGACACTTGTGAGTCGCTCTTTTCCCCATCATACAGCTGTCAAAGCAGATAATGACTACAAAAATATTTTCCGTAATAAAGAGTATTTTTTTTTAAATTAACCATCTAGACAGAGGTAATAGGCTGCTGATAATACTTTAACACTGAATAAGAACCTCTGGACATTTTAAAAATCAATCAGGAACCTATTGTTTTCCAACTATGGATCTCCAAATCAGCTGCAATACAGTCCTTGCAAACCCCACCGCAGACCTTAAGTAGTTTATTCCTTTTGGTTCTATCTCCTTTCCTTTCTATTTTACCTGATCTCTGGGTGGAAAATCCTGGTCCTGACATGTAGGTAGAACTTCCTCCCCTTTGGAGAGGACATGCTGGTCACTGGGTAGAAAATTCTGGTCCTGAGATGCAGGCAGAATGTTCTGGTCTTCAAGTAGAAAATTCTGCTCCTGACATTTGGGTAGAATATTCTGGTCTTCAGTTAAAAAATGATGGTTCTGATATTTGCATAGAATATTCTGGTCTTTGCGTAAAACATATTGGTCTTTGGGAAGAACATCCTCGTCTTGACATTTGGGCAGAATATTCTGGTCTTTGGGGAAAAAATCCTGGTCTGTGTGTAAAAAAGCCTGGTTTTGGGGTGGAAAATCTTGGACTTCCGAAACAATATTCCCATCTTCTAGTTCAATACTCTGGGATTTCAGCATAACACTCTTTGGAGTTTTTATCTTAATAGTCTGGGCTTTCAACTCAACAGATTGGCCTTCCAACTCATTATCCTGGGTACTAAGCCTCGGCTCAAACTTTTGGGCTTTCAGCTCAACACTATAGACAACTGTCAAATCACTCTGGGTTTGCAGCTGGTCACCTTGTGCCTCACGAACATAATCCCGGGCTTGGGGTAGAATACCCTGATGTAACTGCTTTACTTCTTCCTCTTCCATCACAGAAAATAATGGATTTCTGAAGTGTATTTTCTAAAAGTGAACACAAATACGAAATATACAGAATGCCAGGTGATACAGAATGTTAGGTTTTCTGCGAGATTTCTAAAATAATCTTAAAAGGACATGGCAGGTCAACAAATAACTAGAATAAAATGTGAAATTACAGTCTTTACTCAAAAGAAGCTAAATCTACAATCCCAAACCAGTACAAGAATACCAGCATCCACAGTCCAAATCATAATTACCTAATTACTATTGTAATAATCTCCTTTCACTCTGCTTTACCTGCACTCTGCTGAAAGGTATAGCCTTGTCTTCAGAAAGGAGATCCTGCCGGTCCCCAGAAGACAAATTCTCTTTCCCTTTCTTATCTACCATAATAGATGAAAACTCCTCAGACTCAGGTTCCTAAAGAAAACACAAACAAAAATGGGGGAAAAAAAATTTCTATCTATTACAAACAACGTGATTGCAATACAATCCTAAGCCTCAAAATACTACTAATATAATTTTAGTAGGTCAGTATAGTCAAATATTATAAAAACAGGAATTGCAAAAGAAGTGCAAGACTGTACAATGAAAACTACAAAACACTGTTGAAAGAAAGAAGATCTACGTAAACAGAAAGACTTCCCATGGTCATGGATATCAGAAGACAATATTGTTAAGACAGCAATAACTCTCACATATACAGTCAATTGATTTTCAGCAAGAGTTATCAAGACAATTCAATGGAGGAAGAAGTTTTTTTTCAACAAATGGTGTTGGGATAAGAGGGTATCTACAGGCAAAAGAATTAAGTTAGAGTTCTTCCTCACATCTTATATAAAAATTAACTCAAAATGGATCATAGACCTAAATGTAAGAGCTAAAATTATAAAATTCTTAGAAGAACACATAGGAGGAAATCTTTATGACCTCAGATTACATAATAGTTTATTAGACACTACACCAAAAACACAAGCAACAAAAGATAAACAGATAAAGTAGACTATATCAAAACTAAAACTTTTGGAGTTTCTGTCGTGGCTCAATGGTTAACGAATCCAACTAGGAACCATGAGGTTGCAGGTTCCATCCCTGGCCTTGCTAAGTGGGTTGAGGATCCGGTGTTGCGGTGAGCTGTGGTGTAGGCTGCAGACGCAACTCGGATCCCTCATTGCCGTGGCTGTGGCAAAGGCCGGAAGCTACATCTCCTGTTAGACCCCTAGCCTGGGAACCTCCATATGCCGCGGGTGCGGCCCTAGATAAGGCTAAAAGACAAAAAAAAAAAAAAAAACTAAAACATTTATGCTGCATTAAAGAGAGCATTAAGAAAATGAAATAAGGGAAGTTTCCACTGTGGCTGGATGGGCTAAGGACCCAACACAGTCTCCATGAGGATGCAGGTTCAATCTCTAGCCTCACTCATGGGCTGAGGATCCACTGTTGCTGTGGCTATGGCGTAGGCCTCAGCTGCGGCTCAGTTTGACCCCTAGCCCAGGAATTTCCGTATGACGTGGGTGCAGCTGTAAAAAAAAAAAAAAGTGAAACGACAGCTCACAGAATGGGAGAAAATATTTGCAAATCAGGTATCTGATAAGGGACTTGTAACCAGAATATAAAGAATTCTTATAACTCAATAATAAAAAGACAACTAACTCAAATTTAAAAATGGGCACTGCATTTGAATTGACATTTTCTCCATAAAAGAGATATAAACGGGCAATAAACACATGAAAAGATACTCAAAATTGGAGTTCCCATCGTGGCTCAGCAGTTAGCGAACTCAACTAGCATCCATGAGGACGCGGGTTCAATCTCTGGCCTCACTCAGTGGGTTAAGGATCCAGTGCTGCCATAAGCTGCTGTGTAGGTCGCAGGCGCAGCTCGGATCCCAGTTGCTGTGGCTCTGGTGTAGGCCGGCAGCTACAGCTGCGATTGGACCCCTAGCCTGGGAACCTCCATATGCCACAGGTGCGGCCCTAAAAAGACAAAAAAAAAAAGATACTCACAATCATTAGTCATCAAGAAAGTAAAAATCAAAAGCACAGTGAGACTGGAGTCCCCACTGTGGCACAACAGGATCAGTGGTGTCCTGGGAGGGCTGGGGCATAAGTTCGATCCCCAGCCCAGCACAGTTAGGTTAAGGATCCAGCATTGCTGTGTCTGTTGCTTAGGCTGCAGCTGTGGCTTGGATCTGATCCCTGGCTGGGGAACTCCAAATACTGCAGTGTAGCCAAAAAAAAAAGTTCAGTGAGATACCACTTCACACCCACTAAGATGGCTATGATAGAAAAGATGGACAATAACAAGTATTGAAGAGGATGTGAAGAGACTGGAACTCTCACATACTACTGATTACTGATGAAAATAGCTTGGCAGTTCCTCAAAATATTAAACATAAAGTTACTGTATGACCAAGAAATTCCACTACGAGAGAAATGAACATTTATATAAAAACATGTATACAACTGCTTACAGCACATGATTCATAAAAGCCAAGGAGTAGAAATAACCCAAATATTCGTCAATTGATGACTGAATATACAAAGTGTGATATACTGACGTATGGATAAGATGAACTTTGAATGTCTTACGCAAAGTGAAAGAAGTCAGTCACCAAGACCCCATTATATGATTCCACTTATATAAAATGCTCAGAATAAACAAATACAGAGAGACAGAAGGCAGATCAGTGGTGGCTTGATAACGCGGATAGGGACAGGGAGGAACTGGGGAGTAAAAGCTAATGGGTGTAGGGTCTCTTTCAGGGTGATGAACAGCTTCTCAATCAGGTTGTGAGGACAGTTGTACAATCCTGTGAATATACTGAAAACCTCTGCATTAAAGTAAAACGGGTGAACTGTGTGGTGTATGCATTATATCTCAGTAAAACTATTAGAAAAAAATCACTAGAATCTTAATACTTAAGCCCATCCTTAATTAGCTGTGGTTATAACAAGGCATTTTCCCCCTCTATTCTTTATATTTCCCCACCTGATCTTCCATAAATTTCTGGTAATGTACAGGAGTTAAAAGACCTTGCTGAACCTCAAAGGGCAATTCTCCTCTTATTCCTATATTTATCTTGGCGAATGCCAGTTTCCTACAAATTGCTTTCTGAAAAAAAGAGAAAGTTAATATAAATAAAAATGATCTAGAGAAAGCAATATGCTCATGATACTAAGTTGAGTTTTTGTGAGAGATCTGGAGTAATCTTAGCAGGCTGCAGTAGTCTAATATAGCATAGCAAGTTGTTTCAAAAACACAAACAAATCACTTACATATCAAACATATAGAGTGAAAGAGGCTGGTAGAAGACTATATTAACTTTATAAATAAGAATTTGCCCCTATCATAGCCAGTAACAATATCAGAAGGCTTATAATTTTATCTTGGTGATCTGTCAACGGGCAAGCAAATCTATCTTCTGTGTGTATCTCCAAAATCTACAACAACAATAACAACCAGACAGATTCTTTTTTTTTTTTTTTTTTTGTCTTTTTGCCTTTATGTAGAGCCGCACCCGTGGCATATGGAGGTTCCCAGACTAGGGGTCTAACAGGAGCTATAGCTGCCGGCCTACGCCAGAGCCACAGCAACACGGGATCCGAGCCGCGCCTACAACCTTCACCACAGCTCACGGCAACGCTGGATCCTTAACCCACTGAGCAAGGCCAGGGATCGAACCCGCAACTTCATGGTTCTTAGTCGGATTCATTAACCACTGAGCCACAAAGGGAACTCCACAACCAGACAGATTCTAATGTCAGTAAGTCTAACAAGAAAATGAAACCAGAGTTCAACTTGGTTAGATTGTCCTTCTTTCTGACTGGTAGATTCCTCCTTCACACAACTGAGTGGATAGAAAACTGTTCAGATTAGAGGCAAAGACTACACACTTCATAGGAGTGATAAGAAAAATTTCACTAATTTCTAACATCATTCTCAATTACATGGAGTAGATTCGTTTGGATGTTCAGCCTGAAAAACATACATGCATTCTTTGGAAGCAAGCGGCTAGCCTGAATTCATCACCATCATCATCATAATGAATTACACTTAGATGGCACCTTTGACGTATAAAACTGGTTTATATAGGAACGTTATCTCAGACTTAATCCTCCTCCCTTCTACTGGATAATTATCTCAGACCTAGAACAATACTTTTTCTAGAAAAACATCAATTGAAAGGTTTGAATATGTTCCACACAATACAAAACATGAGTCTCTAGGATCTGATAAAACTCCCCCTTTTTCCTGGATTAATTACAATATGTCTAATCACCTCCTTCCATCAGTACTAGGAAGTCAGTCTAATGGGCCACACTACAGTACTGCCAAATCCATGGTAGAAGTATGAAAATTGTCAAGAAACCAAGTCAAGAATTTAGGCACAAAAAAATTCTGTGTTGAGTAACAGCAAGGCAATTCTAGAAAAAGGTAACCATAGTTAATACATCCAAGATGGAATGCCATATGTGGATACACCCATGCCCACTTGGTTTTTATATTTAACTATAAATTTCTTAATTACCATTGAAGAGAAAGACATTATAGCTTAGTATTCTACCAACTGCAAACACATGAGAAAAATGTTTTGATAGTTGTACTGATATACTTAAGGAAAAAAATACAAAAATAAAATATATACATACACACAATCTAGGAAATTGTAAAAACAAAAAAAGAAAGAAAGAAAAACACCAATTAGGAAGCAAAACTGAATCAGACTGTGGTGTAGATCACAGGCACGGCTTGGATCTGGCGTTGCCATGGCTGTAGTATAGGCTGGCAGCTGTAGCTCTAACTAGACCCCTAACCTGGGAACCTCCATATGCCATGGGTGCGGCCCTTCCAAAAACAAAAAGGCAAAAAGGAAGCAAAACTGAGAAAGAACTAAACAAGAGACAGACTTGATGATGGTACCCAAAGAAAAAGAGTAAAAAAGACTAATGGTCAATTTGACAGATACTGCCTATCAAAACTTGAAATTAATGCCTCCCAAAGGAAAATACATAAGTTTAGCATCCAAATTTGTGAACATGTAAATAAAGAAGCACCAAAACAAAGTCATTTTGCAAGCATAGCCTTAAATATCCTTTTTTTTTTTTTTTCTATTTTAGGGCTGCTCCTGTGGCATATGGAAGCTCCCAGGCTAGCGGTCAAATCAGGGCTGCAGATGAGGCCTACACCACAGCCACAGCCACAGCCACAGCCACAGCCACAGCCACAGCCACAGCCACACAGGATCCAAGCCACATCTTTGACCTATGCCACAGCTTGCAGCAATGACGGACTTAACCCAGTGAGTGAGGCCAGGGATTGAGCCTGCATCCTCATGGATACTAGTTGGGTTCTGAACCCAGTGAGCCACAATAGGAACTCCAAAAGCATGATAATTTTGATAATAACTATATACGAATAACATAATTTTAAACCACTCCCTGCTATGGGATAATTAAGTTCTAAATTATTTTTAGTTCTACATAATATTGACATGTAAATAAATCTTTCTATTTTAATCTGTATTCTTGGAAATAATTCATTAGAATTCAATTTACCTCTTGGGTGGGAAAGCTTTTCTTTCTATGATCTGGAAACACTGGTGCATTCTTTTCATTCGCAGTTTTAAAAGACGCCAGCCGGTGACGTGCTTGTTTCGTGGTTTGACTAAGCTGACAAGGAAAAGGGAAAAAAGGAAAACAAAAACAGGCTGAAGTCTTAATACCAAACTCACTAAGTGTTCCAACAGGAAAATAGGCCCCTATTATTAAAAAATGCCAGACCTAAAACAAGAGGATTACTTACAAAGGGGACTTTTCGACCTGCTGATAATGTGTTTTTACAACATTATTTTCATTATTCTAAGAGACTGCATTTCATAACTTTAGGTGCTGCTACTCAAATCATTTTTAATAATGTACGCTTTATGTTAAGAATATACACAAAAATATTAGAACTTAAAAGTCTGAATTTGCAAACTATTGAACACAATCCTTACCTTCTATCCATCTTTTTCTTTTGCCATGACATGCAGCAGCTTGATGTGGGATCTCAGTTCCCAGATCAGGGACTGAACCGGGGTTGCAGCAGTGAAAGCACCAAGTCCTAACCACTAGACCACCAGGGAACTCCCCTATCAACCTTCTTATTGAAGAGTTATTTCTTCAACTGGTCCTTGCACGCCTAACCACTTTTGTAAACTCCTTGTAAGAAGATTCTATTCCTAGCCATACTAAAACTCTTTTTTTCATATCTAAGGGAGTTCCTGTCATGGCTCAATGGTAATGAACCCAACTAGTATCCATGAGGACATGGGTTCGATCCCTGGCTGCTCAGTGGATTAAAGATCTGGCATTGCCATGAGCTGTGGTGTAGTTCACAGACATTGCTTGGATCTGGCGTTGCTGTGGCTATGGCACAGGCCAGCAGCTAAAACTCTGATTCGACCCCTAACTTGGGAACTTCCATATGTCGAGGGTGTGACCCTAAAAAGACAAAAATTTTTCAAAATTAAAAATTTTTTCAAAATCAAAAAAATAATATCCATGTAGGTATTCTAAGTACTCTAAGTAACAATTGATACTAAATATTAAGTATGTTAACTTTCTGTTCATTCCTTATCTCTACCTAGCAAATTCATAAGCACCTATTTTGATTTCTTTTTCAGAGAAGCACAGCCTATTTTATATTTCACAAATCTTCACAGAATGTTTCTTTAAGGAAAACACACAAAAGCATACCCCTATACTACTCAGTGAAGTTACATCAAAGCCAGGACTGTTTCTAACCCATCCAGTGAAAGTTAATGATATCAATTCTCTCTTGAAGGGATTTTACAGATAAAAATAACAAATACTTTAAGATTTTCACTAATAGTGAGCTAGAGATAAAAACATTCTCTCTTAGTTCCTGTTGTGGCTCAGCAAGTTAAGAACCTAACTAGTATCCATGAGGATCCCTGGCCTTGGTCAGTGGGTTAAGGATCCGGCATTGCCATGAGTTGTGGTATAGGTTGCAGGTGCGGCTTAGATCTGGTGTTTCTGTGCCTGCTGTGTAGGCTGGCAGCTGCAGCTCCAATTCAACTCCTACCCTGGGAACTTCCATATGCCGAGGGTACAGCCTTAAAAAGGGAAAAAAAAACTCTCTCTTGCTACCAGCCTGATTTCTTACAGCATATTACCTGCTTCACCCTTGCTTTTAGAAGCTCTATACCTCTAACCAGAGAAATCAACTTGAAACATTACTTACTCTACCAAGAGGAGGACTTCTAAAGTTGATTAGAGCAGAGTGGATAAAGAGGTCAAGATAGAGTTAATCACAATGCAAAAAGACAGTATGCCCGCAGTTAAGGTTATGAAAAAATACAGAGCTATGAACATACCTGCTTTTACTCATTGCCAAGTATGGGAGACATTACTGCCCTGCACTATGTGACCAGGGATTCAAAATATCTGCTGTAACAGATTTAAAATAAGAGTACATAATCTTCATTTCCCATCAAGTCCAAACCTCTAGTAGAGTCATAGATTGAGTTTAGTCCCTTAAGCACTATATTTCAACTGGTCCACCAGTTGGACTATACATCATATTCAACGTGTTTCTCTGTCATTACCATAACCCTTCATCAAATCAACCCAAAGGCCTTTCAATGACCTACTATGAGGACTGTAGAGGCTGAATAATGGCCCCCCGAAGATATTAGGCCTTGGAGTTCTCTTGTGGCACAGTGGGTTAAGGATCTAGCATTGTCACTGCAGTGCTTCAGGTCGCTGCCGTGGCATGGGTTCAATCCCTGGCCTGGGAACTTCTACATGCCCAGGCTTATAGCACCCTCCCCACCCCCACTGCCACAAAAAAATCCATCAGGCCTCAATCCCTGAAACCTGTTTAAGTGTTACTTCTATAAGGATGCACAAGTTAAGGACATTGAGATGAGGAAATAATCCCAGATTATCCAGATGGGCACTAAATCCCACCCACAGGTATCTTTATAAGAGAGGCAGAAGAAGATTTTAAATACGGAAGATTTGACACGTGAAGATGGAAGCAGAGATTGACTGGTATGATGCGGCCTCAAGCAAAGGAATGCCAACAGACACCAAAAGCTGAAAGAGTTAAGGAAAGAATTTTCCCTAGAATCTGTGGAAGGAGCGTATTCCTGCAGATACCTTGATCTTGGCTCAGTGAAACTGATTTTGGACTTCTGGGCTCAGCAACCGTAAGAGAAAAAGTTTCTGACATTTTAAGCCACTAAGTCTGGGGTAATTTGTTACAGCAGCCACAGGAAACTAATACAAAGACCACAGTTAATGTTAACAAGCATTAAACAAAAACAAAGACGAAGATATGGGGATGTTACCAGTCAAATTATATAAAATGAACTGGTATACAAATGTATTTCTCTTATTGTAAGATAACGGTGATCACTAAATATATCTGTGAGTGTATGTGTGTGTATATACATATGCATTTGTATGTGCTTCTCTCTTCTTTACTTTTTTTTGTGTGTGTGTCTTTTTAGGGTATTTTATTCTCCATTACTTGAGAGTGCAAAACTAGGGCCAATAGGTAAAAACTACAGGAGGAAGATTTGACTCAATGTATTGAAAAAATACTTCTAATAATTTCAAGCCCTCTAAAAATGAAATAAACGGTATTGAGTTGCTCAATAGTGAGTGTGTAGATACTAGATAGCCATATATATATATATATATATATATATATATATATGTGACATTATTAAAAGAGTTCCTTAGAAAGAGAAAAGTTAGACTACATTTTTGGCTTTTCTAACATCTAATTAAAAATGTAAATAAATTCAAATATATTGGAAACTTCAAACATACGGAAATAGAATACTAACTTGGATCCTTACTTACACGTCAACCAACATTAACATTATCAACTTCTGGCCAATTTTGCTTTATCTATAATGCCCTACTTTGCCTTACCCTTATATTATTTTGAAGTATACCCCAGATGTCAAATCAATACATCCTTAAATATTTCAATATGTCAAACGAACTTTTAAAACCCAACTGTAAGACACTATGTTTATATTACCCCAAAATACAAGAAAATAGAAAAGTTCACTAATATTTAGAAAGTGAATTATGTCCACCACTTACTCAACCAGTTCTAGATAAAATAAAGGGGTGAGTGCTTGAACACTGTCTCATTGTCTGGTTCTTAGTGACATCTACTGGATAGAAACTGCAATAGAAACAGTAAGACTAAAAGCATCTATTGTTAGATTTGGACAAAGGTTTACAGGCTTAAAGTAGTCCGAGTCACTAAACATTCCTCAGTAGTTCATCATCTTTTTGTTGTTGTTGTTGATCTTCTTTTTAGGAAATAAACAGGGTATAAAAACTTTTTCAATTTTGATACCATTTAATAAGGCTTTTTATAATCTGATTCTCTCCTACCTAAACTTATTCTGTTATTTTTCTCTATAAACTATCAATTTGAAAAGCTCCATCATTTATTAAAGCACTTATTAGCAAATGTAGTAAACTCACTATATGTTCTAGACTTTTTCCTTCTATCTCAAAACTCTCTTAAATTCACCAATTCTATTTAGTTTTCCAATTCAAAATATACAGCTCAATTCCACCTCTTCCAAGAATTCTTCCCCAACTATTTCCTTGGAATTTAAAAATCTTTGAACTCCCATAGCACAAATTTATCACCAAATACAGCAAATATCTTTATATTATCTAACAGACTGGTGGCGTATTAGCTTTGTATATCTACAAAAACCTATCTATAATCCCATGAAGGGTCCTAGTTCACAAATCATTGGTATCCCTACAAGGTTTAACAAACAGTATATTCAAATATCTGTGGACTGATGTACACCATTTATGTATAACACAGATGAAGTAAATTCCTCATTACAATGAGATTTATAGCTTTAAGTACCATGAAAGCAAGGACTAGATCTTCTTAGTCAATGTTCTGTCCTTTGTTCTTTATGCAGTGCCTGATTCAATAAATATTTGCTCAATAAGTTGTTAATAATCTTAAAAAGGAAAACAAAAATTACAAAAATGATTACTACAAACCAAACAATGATAGGAAAAAGTTATAGTCTGGGACAAAGAAAAATCTACTTAAAAACTATTTCAAGAAGTTCCCATCATGGCACAGCAGAAACTAATCCGAGGGACCACGAGGTTGTGGGTTCGATCCCTGGACTCACTCAGTGGGTTGGTGATCAGGCGTTGCGGGGAGCTGTGGTGCAGGTCGCAGATGCAGCTCGGATCTGGCATTGCTGTGGCTCTGGTGTAGGCCGGCAGCTGTAGCCCTTATTGGACCCCTGGCCTGGAAACCTCCATATGCCGCAGGTATGGCCCTAAAAAGAAAAAAAACGATTTCAACCTAACATGTACTTATAAAGCGTTCCCTATTTATACTAACAGCACAATCAGATCCACTTCCTGCTTATAACCAAGCACATTAGCAATTACATAATTTTTATTTTCACATAATCACCATTTTCAATATTTCTGTTCTCCTCTTACTATCCCTAGGAATACATTTGAAAATGATAAGATGAAGGATTATTCCCACAGCAGGGCTGAAGAATATGATCACCCAAACAAAAGCTTAAGTTCACTAAGGGAGGAGTTGACCAAATGGCATTAAGTGATTTGAGTTAGATGAATCTATTTATGGTGGTTAATTTTTTTTTTTTTTTTTGTCTTTTTAGGGCCGCACCCACGGCATATGGAGGTTCCCAGGCTACGGATACAATTGGAGCTGTAGCTGACAGCCTTCGCCACAGCCACAGCAACATGGGATCCGAGCTGCGTCTGCGACCTACACCACAGCTCACAGCAACACCAGATCCTCGACCCACTGAGCAAGGCCAGGGATCAAACCCGCACCCTCATTGTTGTTAGTCAGGTTCATCAACCACTAAGTCACGAAGGGAACTCCTGTGGTGGTTAATTTTTAAATATCATGTATATAAAGTAAATCACTAAAAAGTTACATTCAGAAATTGTGAATATGTTGGAGTTCCCGTCATGGCGCAATGGAAACGAATCCAACTAGGAACCATGAGGTTGCGGGTTTGATCCCTGGCATCGCTCAGTGGGTTAACGATCTGGCACTGCCGTGAGCTGTGGTGTAGGCTGCAGATGAGGCTCGGATCTAGCGTTGCTGTGGCTCTGGGGTAGGCCGGCAGCAACAGTTCCAATTAGACCCCTAGCCTGGGAACCTCCATATGCCGCAGGTACAGCCCTAAAAAGAGACCAAAAAAAGCCAAAAAAAAAAGAAATTGTTAATATGTTAATTTAGAGTTTACTACATTATTACTTGACCTATGTCTTGTGATAATCAGATTGAAGGACAGAAAAAAGAAAAATGAAACAAAAATAATGAATGAAAGCTCCACACATGCACTGAACCTTTTTGTAAGAGATTAGCAATCATTTCGTCCATATGCTACAAACTGAGAGCAACAACTTATCCATAACACAATTTCAATATAAAAGGAATATACCTACATTCTTTGATCTAAAGCACTTTCTAATAAGTTTTTTTTTGGTCTTTTTAGGGCCGCACCCTCGGCATATGGAGGTTCCCAAGCTAGGGGTCAAATTGGAGCTGTAGGACTGGCCTACACCACACCACAGCAACTCAAGATCCAAGCTGTATCTGTGACCTACACCACAGCTCAAGGAAACACTGGATCCTTAACTCACTGAACAAGGCCAGGGATCGAACCTGAGTCCTCATGGATACTAGTCAGATCCATTTCTGCTGACCCACGACAGGAACTCCTCTAATAAGTGTTTAACACTTTGGCATCTTTCTTTAGATGGTTCTAAAATGTCTTGCCAATAAATATATATTTAAAATATATATGTAAAAACAAACATCCTCACACTATTTCCCACTTTAAAGAGGTTAAAAAAAAAAAGGAGGTGATAAAAAGTGAAGTTGACTGTAACACCTCCTAATCTCTATATCATAGCCTAGGTATGTCAAATATCTAAAAAACAAAACAAAAAAATAGACATAAAATTAAAGGAATATATACTTACAGCCTGGGCTTGTTGGAATAGTTCATTCTGATTCTCTCTATCTTCTATTCCATCCTCAAGCATCTGGGAAGGCGGTAACCTGGCACTTCCAATAGCATCATTCAAAGTGTCTGGAAAAAGGCTTGTTCTTTTAGGAGTTAATTGTGCTGGATCTGAAGAGTGCATGGCTATGGAGCCTTCTTTTTCTGCCTACAGAGAGGAAGAAAGACTGAGATTCCTCTAGTAAGATTCTACTCCAGTCCAGTGCAATCTAATAATGCCTATAAGCAACCCCGAAGATTTAAAACGGGGGTTGGGAGTTCCCGTTGTGGCTCAGCGGTTAAGAAACCCAACTAACATCTATGAGGAAGCGGGTTCAAACCCTGGCTTCACTCAGTGGGTTAAGAATGCGGCGTTGCTGTGAGCTATGGTGTAGGTTGCAGATGCAGCTCAGATCCCGAGTTGCTATGGCTCTGGTGTAGGCCAGCAGCTGCAACTCTGATTCGACCCCTAGCCTGGGAAACTCTACATGCCGCCAGCGCACCCCTAAAAGACAAAAAGACAAAAATAAATAAAGAAAATTTTAAAAAAAGAAAACTGGGGTTGGGCAGAGGGAGGGGCAAGCTTTAACTGGCAAAGAAACCTAACATTTACCAGGCACCTACTATGTGCTAATAATTTACTTTATCTAATTCTCACAACATTGTGAGACAAGTATCATATCTCTATTTCATAGATAAACTGTAGTCCAAACAATTTAAGTAATTAGCCCAAGGTCACAAAACTAGCAGATAGCAAAGCCAGAATTCACCCCCAAAACCCAATCTCTGACATTGTTTATAATTATCTGGTGATAATAAAAGGGGGAGTCAGAACAACACTGGAAACAGAAACAACTGTTTCTCTATATACAAATGTATTGCTCTCACTAGTAAATCAGATTATTCAAAGCCTGAAATCAAAAGAAAATGATTCTGTTACTGCCTAATAGCTTATCTCATAATAAACACACTTTCCTTTTTTTTTTTTTTTTGTCTTTTTGCCTTTACCTAGAGCCGCACCCGCGGCATATGGAGGTTCCCAGGCTAGGGGTCTAACAGGAGCTGTAGCCGCCAGCCTTCGCCACAGCCACAGCAACGTGGGATCCGAGCCGCGTCTGCAACCTACACCACAGCTCACAGCAACGCTGGATCCTTAATCCACTGAGCAAGGCCAGGGACTGAACCTACAACCTCATGGTTCCTAGTCGGATTCGTTAACCCCTGAGCCACGAAGGGAACTCCAATAAACACACTTTCTATTCAGTCTTCATTCAGGCTCAGTTTTGAACTTACTGCTTCATAAGACCTCTGAAGTTGTTGCTTTTTTCTCAGCCTAATTTGTTGATTTACTCTGCATTTGACTTGTCTCTGAAAACGCTTTAGAGCTTCTTGTTTTTTTCTACGCTGTTCCTTTAGTTCTTCTTCAATCATATATGCTGAAGTCTTTAAAGACAAGAGATAAAAAAACAGTTTTGCCCATGAGGATGCTATTGTAAACACAAAGCCAGGATACAATCCTAAAAAAATAATTCAGCTCTATAATCTAAAACTCCCAGTAAAGAAATCACAGGAATTCAAAGCTGATCATCTAGACCTCACTAGTGAGTATAAGGAACTTAAACCAAATCACAAACTAAAATTGCAATCTGTGAGCACTCAAATCAAACCTTAATTCTTCATTGAACTCAGAACTAAAGGTATCTTCATTGATTCTTAAGGAACCAATTCAAACCGATTTTATCTTACATTTTCTAAAATGAGTAAAATAGTTTAGATACACAAGACTGCTCACCACTTACAAAATATGTCCTATTATAAAATGAGAATTATGCTTCATTTTTAACCTAGCATGTCCTTCCTGTCATCTCCTTCTAGAAAAGGCCTACTTAGTCTTCCAGACCATCTAATACCCATCTAGCACCTCTCATTCTTACTAACGCTGAGTATAATACTTCTTTTTTTTTGTTTTGTTTTGCTTTTTAGGGCCGCACCAGCGGCACATGGAGGTTCCCAGCCTAGGGGTCAAATCGGAGCTACAGCTGCCAGCCTAAGCCACAGCCACAGCCACATCAGATCCCAGCTGCATCTGCAACCCACACCACAGCCCACCACAACGTCAGATCCTCAACCCACTGACTGAGGCTAGGGATTAAACCTGCAACCTCATGGTCCCTAGTCAGATCCATTTCCGCTGCACCATGACAGGAACTCCGAGTACAATACTTAACTCCCCCATTAGATCATAAATTCTTTGAGCTCAGGAAATGTATTTTATTCTTCTTTGATTCCTCTATGGTATGTAACACAATCTTGAATACAAAAGTAATACTTATAAAATGCTTAATTCCAAAACATTCTAAACAACCTGGAACATTTTATCACATTTGAGTCCTTGATCACTGTTCACCTCCTCTAAGTACTTTGAATAACAATGATAGTCATCATAACTGAAATTAACCATTACTAAAGATCTATTACAAGACAAGTGATCCCCAGCCCCCTAGATACTGAAGTATGACTGTACTGTTTCAACTGCACAACCAATCTTTCTACACCCTATAGACTATCCATGGGGCAATAGAGAATGAAGTGTTTCTCAGGACAATGAGAGAACATATTTGGATAATTTACAAATGATGGAACTGATACTTAGATTCCATTAGTCCCCAAAGATGATCCCCCCTTTTCCCCAAAATAAATGAAGCCTCTCAGTATTTATGCTCTTGTGAGGTCATCTCCCATACTGAATGTAGTCTGACTGTATATCCAGCAAACTGAGGCACCAGTGTTGGCTCCATGACTTCCCAAGCCAGGTCATAAAGTAACTTCCACCTAGGGCTTTTAGAGTGCTCACTCTAGGGAAAGCCAGCCACCATGTAAGAATTCTATCCTGAGACCACCATGCAGAGAAGAAGGCCTTGCTGGCCAAATAAGGAGACCACATGGAAAGAGAAAGACGTCTAGACAGGCCCCAGTCATTCTAGCCATCCTAGCCCAAATGCCAGTTACACAAATTAGAAAGCCATCTTGAAAAGTACAACCTAGGGGATACCAAATAAATAAGAACCAAGAAATCCAACCAGAATCCAGTCATCTCAGATTATCATCAATTACTTGAGTCACCCCATCTGAGGGCCCAGACACTGTAGAGCGGACAAGCCATCCCCACTGTGCCCTGCTCAAATTCCTGACACACAGTATTGTTTGCTTTATGCCATTAAGTTCTAGGGTAGTTTGTTACACAACAGACAGATTATAAAATAATACAATAGCCATATGTGCTATGCAGTGTCTTTGGATGCTGATTTAATTAAGGGGCAATCTGAAACTATGGCATTTTTAGGAATCCTGATGGCTCCTTGAAACTTGGGGACAAAAGTGATTAGGCACTTCCGTTTGGAATAGACATCAACTTAGGGTAACCAAGCTTTAGAAGTAACTATTCAGCATCTGTTCTGAGCTGACGAGAGTGACATCTATTAAAAAGGGTGGGATTCCCAGGCTAATATGTTAATTAGTATGTATGATGTTTGATCAAACTGTCTTTGACTGGTATCGATCAGAATTTTTTAGAGGAGGGAAAGGAGACATGTTATATATGCTACAAGACTTTAAACTTTTGAATTAACGTGTGGGAACATGAGATAATTACTTTTAACACAGATAATATTGACAGTTTTTAGGCATTTTGATTCTACTGACATTATAAAGATGTCATAATTTGAGCAGTTAATGAGAGGTACCAATAACTTAAATACCAGAATACCTCTGTACCAAGTCTTACTGATTGTTCTGGGAGGTTTCTTTCATTCACCCCTTTTCATTTCCACTTCAACCACTCTTTTCCAAGGCTTTCCCTCTACATTCCTTATCGCTAAAGTCTTGATGCTATACTTCACACCTGAACTGTTAGTTACATCCTAATATGTTCCCCAAGAGCCTCACCTTTAAAAACTTTAAAGCCATTAATCCAATCAAAAATCTGATTATGGGAGTTTCCATTGTGGCTCGGTGGTTAATGAACCCAACTAGCATCCATGAGTATGCAGGTTCAATCCCTGGCCTTGCTCAGTGGGTTAAGGATCCGGTGTTGCCGTGAGCTGTGGTGTAGGTCACAGATGCAGCTCGGAGCCTGAGTTGCTGTGGCTGTCGTGTAGGCCAGCAGCTATAACTCTGATTCAACCCTTAGCCTGGGAATCTCCATATGTCTCAGGTTCGGCTCTAAAAAGAAGAAAAAAAAATTCTGATTACGAAATTCATCTGTAAACACTAAACAGTGAATGAAGTCAATCCCCTCCCCAAAATTTCCTGTGGTTCCCTGTCATTGCTACTTTACACAATCCTATCAGCCACCATCCGCCTATTAAGCCTGCCACTCCAATCAATCTAATCTACCCCCTAAATTTCTGGATAGACCTTGCTTACTCCCTCCCCTCTCCATTCTCCTTAAATGGAGAATCATCCCCTTTCTATTTTGATTATCCGAATTCTTTACTAAACTTTCTGGGTCTTATCAACCCAAAGTCATATCTTTCTTTTCTGATTAAGTGCTATATAATCTTAGCACTTTAATTTGCAAAAGTTTCCCTTCATCTGAAATGCTCTTCCAACCATCTGTACTTATAGCATTTCCACTCTTTAAGGACTAACACAAACTATATTTCCTCACTCATTCAACAAATATTTCCTGAAGACTTGCTATACACCAGTACAGAATGAATCAAAAATAAAGGTCCCTGTTCTCATGGAATTTACAGTTAAACTTTCTCAGGATCCCACTCGGAATTAATTTCTCTCTTAATGTCTTACTGCATTTGAACCTTACTGAATCTCCATTACAAACCTTATAAACTTTAGGCAATCAATGTTACATCAACTGTGGTCATTATCCCTCCTACGCTCGCTATAAGGCGTCTGGAAGATATAGACAGTGCCTATGTCCTGCACATAGCAAGCAATCAAGAGTTTGTGAGGTAAACTGAAATATATATATGTATATAAACACAATAAAATATTTGATTATGCAGACTAAATCTACAAGTTTTTAGCAAATTCATATTTGTTCCATTATCCTAATGCAGGAACCTATCTATTTATGACAGAATAGAAACAGCATCTCCAGACTGCTCATCTTATCTGCACACCAGGGACTAGAGAAGGTTAATAAAAAAAGAAAGATGGAGGGAAACCCCACCATATTTGCATCAATCTTACACTCACATGTACCTGGACTTCTGAGCTACCTGGCGGGGCAGGCTCCACCCACGCCCCAACTGGTATTACAGCCTGGTTCCTCTCAGCCAGCACTGCCAAGACGTCCTTGCTCTTCAGGGGGTTTAAAGCCAGGGGCAACTTTGTGGAACTTCGAGGCTTCTTGAGGGGGGCCATGCTTCCTGGCACCTATGACTCCTGGTTAGGAGAGATGAAAAGCTTAGTACCTTCAAACGACCTCTTTAAAAACTCAGCCAGCCAACAAATATGCCACAGGCTCCTGAAAAGAGAAGCCTTGGAGGAGGCAATAAGTAGCCTGACAGGCGCTTAAGGATAAGGATTTTGGAGAAGGAAGTGGAAAAGAAGACATAAAGGAAATATTTAAAGCTTGCCCTCGGAAACGAACAGGGACGAGAGGGGAGAGAAATAAGAATCTGAAAGAACGAAGGCTGCCAGCGGCGGCACAGCGACGTGGGACCGGGGGGAAAGGGCGTAGCAGCCGGAGGGCAAGAGGGCTGGGCGGGTGCCTGGTGGGAACCTGGGTTGAAGGCAGAGTTCAAACAATCGGTATCCGGCTATGGGGGGAAACGCTGAACGCCGGGGAGCCCCGGGCCAAAGAAAGGTCTGTTTCTGAGGCCTCGGGGTCCACTCCTGCTGATAGAGCACCCGCCTAGTATAAACTTGCTGCTAGCCACAGACTCAAACTACCGCGGACGCTAAGCTAACGGCCGCCAGCAAACCGCCAATTTCTGGAAAGCCGCCTTTCCCCGCCGCGCCCCGCCCCTCGGGGGCCTTGTATCCGCCTCTTCCGGCTTGCGTCACCTCCCTGGGACAGGGAAGGCGTCGGGGCGGGGTTTCGGTTTCCGGGGGTCGCCACTTCCGTTTTCCGTCTCGCTGAGGGGGCGGGACTTGTGAGCGTGGGGAATGGATGTGGCCTTGCTGTGTCCGCTGAGCCGCTGATTAACCTTCCCTGGGATTAACCTCTATCCTTCAGAAAAGAAGGAATACGTTGGGCTGAAGAGCTGATAAACTGGGCAGAGCAGGGGCCCAGTTGAGGGACGCGTGGGAGAAGGATGACAGAAGGCAGGCCTGACAGGGCTTCCTTGACGGAGGAAATACGCCAACAGTAAATCATACTGATCCTTTGTTCACCTCGTTGCGCTAACAGCGCTGTTTCATACAGGCTCTTTCTTACATGTAAATATTGCAGCCTCGAGAGTGGTCTCCCCGTCTACTCCAAGCTTTGCTGTAATCCAGGGACACTTCATATTTCCTGTGAAACACCCTTTCGTTCATTCATTTAACATATAATTGAGAGCATTTTATATACCAGCACTTTCCTAGGCCAGAATTTGATAATCCTTGATGTGTGTGGCTGGGGATCCCTGGCCACTGCCGCACAAGGCCCTGAGTCACTGGGTCCTTGGCAGCAGTCTACTCCACACATAACTCAGAAATGTGCTGTTTGGGAGTTACCGTTGTGGCTCAGCAGGTTAAGGACGGGATGTTGTCCTTATGAGGATTTGGGTTTGAACTCTGACCTCGCTCGGTAGGTTAAGCCAACAGCTGCAGCTCCGACTCGACCCTTAGCCTTTGAACTTCCATGTACCGCAGGTATAGCTGGAAAAAGAAGAAAAAAGGAAATGTGCTATTGGTCATCACTATCCTATTATAGCAGACTGACTCACAGCTGTAGTAAATTAGAAAACTTGGTCACCTGTTAGTCCTCAGGGCCTCTCTAAGGCAAACCTCTCTGGAAATGGGAAACCTGCCTACTCCCACTCTCCTGGGATCTGGATGTTGGGACTCAACCTCAGGCAGCTGAGTGGTACGCACTTTCACTTCTTCCCCCAGTTTGAGCAGGATTTCACAGGGCTAACCAATGTTCTGAGCTGTTTCCTAAAGGTTTTCTTTTTTCCCCTCCTCCTTGTTCACCTCTGAAAATAACCTTTCTAGCTGGAATAATTGGTGAGGGTCCTTCTGCTTGCCTGTGCAAACCAAATTTCTGCAGGAGCAGTACACCTGAAGTAGCATCCATGGCAGATTGCTCAGGTTAAGCCCAGTCCTCTCAATAGCATCTGCTGAACTGATCTTTGAAAAAAAATTAATAATTTTATCATGGATGCAGAAGTCTTTTCTTCTTTCTCTTCATGGGTGATAAAAAAAAAAAAATTAACACAGAGTCTCATTGTTCTGCACTTTAGCAGATACTTATCTAGGATAGACACGGAGGTGCACTTCCCAGATCGCCCTCCCTTCAAGGAAGGACTTGTTGGTCTAGCTTTTGAGAGTGTTGTGGTCCCTTCGGCTGTCAGCTCCTTCAGGGACGGCCTCAGCTTCAGAGAGCAGTCTTGCCCTCCCTTTGAGGAGCAGTGACATCCTGGGACTGGCGGGTCCAGGGATGTAAAGGCCCAGTTGTTTCGGCCTAACTTGGAGCAACCCTTATGAGCCATCATTTCAACTTCAGAGATCCCCGTGGGCTTGCCTCAGGCCACCCGGCGTGCATCACAGCTCAACTTCTCCCTCTGCCTCCTCCCACAACCTCCTCCTCCCTTCACAGGTGTCGCTTTCTGGCACTCTCATAAACGTCCTGAACTTGAAACTCCATCTCAGAGTCTGCTTCCTGAAGAATACAACTACAGCCCCCTCTGAGTATTGTTAGGTCTCAGAGACCAAGGCACTAAAAACTCTCAGGCAATATCACTCCTGGTGTAAAATTCCGTAGATAATACTTATCGCTATTTTCCTTTGCATCAAAGAGAACAGCAACATTTCCAGGAGGTGATCTAACCACAATTTAAATTCCTTCTATTTCCTGTTGACACTTTGGAGCCTCTGGATTAAGATAACCCTCAAGGTTACCCCACCTCTAGACTTTCTAAATGTGTCAACAGATAAAGTTCTTTATCATTAATGCCAATTTGCATTAGGTTTTATATTGTTCGTAACATAGAGAATCCTGAGATAAGCAAAGGAGAGGGAGGCAATTAGTAAAGGTAGGAGAATGGCAGATAAGCAAAAAGATTCAGAGCTACTTACAAAAATTGGTTACAGGAGCTGCCTTAGCATTTGAGCCCTCCAATTCTAGATGCATTCTAGAGGACATGCCTCTCCTCTGATGGTTATTTCCATGGATAGCTGTTCTTTGAAGCCAAAGAATCATTAAGATAACAGACCTCTGAGTTCCCGTCATGGCTCAGTGGTTAACGAATCCGACTAGGAACCACGAGGTTGAGGGTTCGGTCCCTGGCCTTGCTCAGTGGGTTAAGGATCTGGCGTTGCCGTGAGCTGTGGTGAAGGTTGCAGACGTGGCTCGGATCCCGCGTTGCTGTGGCTGTGGTGAAGGCCAGCAGCTACAGCTCCTGTTAGATCCCTATCCTGGGAACCTCCATATGCCGCGCGTGCGGCCCTAGATAAGGCAAAAAGACAAAACAAACAAACAAATAAAAAAAGATAACAGACCTCAACTTAACCCAAAGCTTGTTTGGGCCAAAATGATTTTACTTGTCAATAAATTGTTCCCTGTATTGTTCACCATATTTTGACTTTTTTATAGTGTACTCATAAGATAAAAAAATTGCAATTGTTAAAGATATGTTACAGGATCCCAAAAGCAATTTCAAAACATTTTATAGAATAAGCAGCAGGCACTCAAGGTAATGATTGCGAGAAAACCAAGTCATTCACTTTATGTATTCTTCTGTGATTGTTCTAATTATCCACTATTTGTAGTCATATTTCCTACATCCCAAATCTCTAGGAACAGCATATTATAGTGTAGAGAACAGAGACTCTCACATAATCTGCTTCCTTGTTTCTTCATTTTCACAGTATGGGGAAACAACTGATCTTTCATGATTTTTTTTGTCAAAATTAGGGTAACATGTGAAATGCATAATATATAATATAATATAATAGGTTTTCAATAAAGGCTTGCTATTTTTTTTAGAAACAACATAGAAGTCCTATCTTCTACCTTTAGAAGGCTGATTTGTCAGCACCATGGTTGGCACATGGCCCAGACTGGAATAGCTTTCATGACTGGTCCAGAACTAAATATGTGACCTACGCCAGGCCAACCACAGTGCTCCACCAAGATTTTATTTAACTAACTTCATCAAAATTCTTCTCCTTGGGGAGTTCCTGTCGTGGTTCAGTGGTAACGAACCTGACTAGTCTCCATGAGAACGTGGGTTCAATCCCTGGCCTCACTCAGTGGGTTAAGAATCCAGGTTGTTGTGAGCTATAGTATAGGTCACAGACACGGCTTGGATCTGGCATTGCTGTGACTGTGACTGTGCCTGGCAGCTGCAGCTCAGATTCAACCCCTAGCCTGGACACTTCCATATGTCACGGGTGCAGCCGAAAAAAGCAAAAAAAAAAAAAAAAAAACTCCTCCCTGGGAGTTCCCTGATGGCCTAACAGTTAAGGATCTGGCATTGTCACTGCTGTTGCTCAGGTCAGTGCTATGGCTCAGGTTCAATCCCTGGCCCAGGAACTTCTGCTTGCTACAGGCACTGCCAAAAAAAAAAAAAAATCTCCTCTGAATGACAAGCTGCACTTTCCAATATGTTGATCACTAGCTACATGTGGCTATTTTAAGTTAATTATAAATTTATAAAATTATAAATTTTAATTCTATAAAATTTGTAATTCATTCCCTTAGTCCTAATGGCCATGTGTGACTAACAGCTACTGTATTTGCCAGCGCAGAGTTACATTGGATGCCCCTCAAATTGTGTAAGAAAGTTTGTGAGAATGAAGCTGACACCAAGACGTAAGCAAGAGAAATGAGTGCTAACCATCATGGCTTTTAAGTAACTCATTTCCAATTATTCCAGCACTCTCCGAAATTTTGTTACCTGATGCAAGAAATTTCTCCTTTGGGGTCTGAAACAGTTCAAGTTGAACTTCCGTCACAACTGAAAAATCTTTTTTTTTTTTTTGTCTTTTTAGGGCCGCACCCGCGGCATGTGGAGGTTCCAAGGCTAGGGGTCTAATCAGAGCTAGAGCTGCTGGCCTGCACCACAGCCACAGCAACGCGGGATCCGAGCTGCGTCTGCAACCTACACCACAGCTCACGGCCACGCCAGATCCGTAACCCACTGAGCAAGGCCAGGGATCGAACCTGCAACCTCATGGTTCCTAGTCAGATTCGTTTCCGCTGAGCCACGATGGGAATTCCACAACCGAAAAATCGTAATGAATCACATTCCTTACCTTGATGGGCAGCAAACCAGACGCAGAATCCTGGAGGGCTAACTCTGGTAAGGATTTGTAAAGGAGACAAACCTGGACCCTAAAAATGCTACAACAAGAGGTAAATATTTTGGCCAGTCTTCAAGGCCACTTTCCTACTAATTTAGGACTTTTTTTTTTTTTACGGCCACACCCGTGGCATATGGAAGCTCCAGGTCCAGAGACTGAATCTGAACTGCAGCTGCAGGAATGCTGGATCCTTTAACCCATTGCACCAGGCCAGGGATCAAACCCAAACCTCCACAGCCACCCAAGCTGCTGCAGTAGGATTCTTAACCCACTGTGCCACAGTGGGAACTCCATTAGGGTCTTCTTTTTTTTTTTTTTTGTGCCTGATCCTCTTTATTATCTTTACTCTCACTCCTCCATCTCTTTTTGGCCACCCCTCAGCATATGGCATTCCCAGGCCAGGGATCAGATCTGAGGCACAGTTGCCACCTAAGCCACAGCTGCGGCAACACCGGGATCCTTATGCCACTGTGCTGGGCCAGGGGATGAACCTTCGTCCCAGCACTCCCAAGACACAGCCAATCCCATTGCACGACATCAGGAACTCTAAGGGTTTTCTTTTAAGAAAACTTGTGTTTTCCTGCATTGAGTCCCATGTGTCACAAATTCATCTTCGTAGTGTCCCCAGACACACCACTGGGGACACAATCATTCTCTTGCTGATTAAGTTTTATTTGTCTTAAGTTCCTGTTGCCCACCTTATCCTTCCTTGTCTCCCATCTTGCCTCAGAGCCTTCCTTTTTTCTACCCACTTTTTACTTTTGGGCCTCCTAACTAAAAGCAACCGATTTCAGGAATGATTTTTGTTTGTCTGGCAGTGGCAGTATGCAGCAGCTTGATGTGGGCTCTCAATTCCCAGACCAGCGATTGACCCCAGGCCACAGTGGTGAAAGCACCTAGTCCTAACTCCTAAACCACCAGGGAACTCCCTCAGGAATGTAATATGTGAACACTAGACCAAGAAGCACAGGCTGAGTCTGCACTACACTGACTTAAAAACTGTGTAACTTTGTGCACATTACTTAACCTCTCTGAGCTTCAAGTTCTTCCTTGGGGGGGAAAAATTCTTACCGCGTAGAGTGGGTAGAAGATTAATTAAAACAATAGTCTATAAGACAATTTGTAAGAGGCAGTGCAAATCTAGTATCAATCATATTACTTAAACAGTTTTAGATGCAGCTTTCCAATTATATTTAAGCACCTGGGCAAAGACTGTGTTTTCTGTTACTTTTGAATGTGCCACCTTCCCCCTTTTCGCACATCCCATTCCTCTTACTAAAGTCTGGAAGAGGGAGCGCTCTTCACACAGTAGGTAAATATTACATGCCAGCCGGCTGATTTCCATTTCCGTGCCTCCCTCTTTGGGAGGAGGGCGGGAGCGGGAGGAAGAGAGCGAATCCTCTCCGGATGTGGCTGGTGGGAGGACAGCGTCTGAGGATCTAGAAGGAAAACAATGAAGCCTTTCACGAGCAGGGGGTCATTTATGGCTCCCCCGTGATTTTTCAACCTGTTTTTCTTTGAGCGCTGAAGCTTTACAAGAACGGAACTGCAGAGATGTTCTCTACAGTGTCCTTCCCTCATCTTAAATAGGTCAGCAAAAGCTGGATCTCTCCACCCTTAAATGCCAATTAATTTCTCCTCTTCGTTCCTCTGGAGAGTTGCTGGATAGGGCACGTTCAGCCACTGCAAACACAAGCCTGAGTTCCTCCCGGTTTCTGAGGGGGCTGGAATTCTATTCAGAAATCAAATATTTACTCTCAGCATAAAACACTTTGATGTTTGATGTTTCCCGTTTGAAACTGAGAGCGCCTACTCCCTGCCTTATGGAAACACACCCGAGACCCCATGCCGCCCCAGGATCGCATATTTCTCCCAGTTAACCCCACACATCTTTGCAACACCCATCTCTGCAGAACGCTTTTCTTCCAAGCAACTCACATTTACAGAAACTCATAGGCATCAAAACCACATTCAGGAAGAAGACAACCGAAAGGGCACAGGGACACGTTTGACCCCACCTCCGTTCCTATTAATGTTTCTCAGAAGCCAGCCAGAATTGGGCTACCTAGGAGAACTTTCAAAAGAACAAAGAAGAAATGTCATCGGGGAAGGCCATTCCTCACTGTCCAGGCCCACAGAAAGCCTGTTTTGTTCCCAAGAGCTCCAGCTAATCTGTCTCTTGTTGGCTGGTTGCTGGAGCAGCAAGGCTCCACCTCCTCTCAACACAAAGCCTCACACAAATTCCTCGTTTCCTGGGCAGTGGGCTGCAGCTCTACAAATTCTCTGGCTGCTCTTGGCCTCCGGAGTCCTCCCTCTCCCTCTCTTCTGGCAAACGGAACTTATGGCAGGGACAACTCTGGCACCATTCATCTATAGGCTTATGGAACAAAGAATTGAAAATAACTTCAGCAATGAGAGAGGGCACCAGAGGGGGCACAGCGGTTCCCTTACATCCTGGAGCTTAGTCAGAGGGTAGGTGCTGGGGATAAAAGGTTAGATGAGGAGGTGGACTTCCTCCCACTGATGACTCAGAGAGGTGGTCAGAAGCCTCAGCTTTATTCACCAGCGTGGGTTTCTAGTCCAAGTTCTGCCAGTTAACTACTATATGGCTTCAGCAAGTTGCTAACTTCTTGAAATTTTAGTGTCTCTGTTGGTAAAATGGGGTGACAATATCTACTGAAAAGGAAGTATAGGAAGAATTAAATGAACAAATAGATGTAAAGTGCCTGACAGTAGTGGTAGCTTACTTACACACACACACACACACACACACACACACACACACACACACAGAGAGGTTAGAGGGCAGAAGTCTTGGATGACTTTGACCCATGAGGGTCATCCAGAAATCTGGGGAATTAACTTTTCTTTCCCCCTCTGAAGCAGACCGTAGCCACATTTGGTGGCAATTGGTGGATAAACATCCCAGCTCCCTTGCCCCTTGGGTGGGAGAACTCTGAGACGTAGTCTTTGTTATTTCCCAAAGCGTTAAGTTCTGGCTGCTATGATAGTAATTTGCTTGATATGCAATCTTCCTTCCTTTTCCAATATACTATCTGGTTTTGCTGGGATCACCTTTTTTTTTTTTTTTTTTTGCCTTTTAGGGTCGCACCCATGCATATGGAGGTTCCCAGGCTAGGTGTTGAATCGGAGCTACAGCTGCTGGCCTACGCTACAGCCACAGCAACGCCAGATCCAAGCCGTGTCTGCGACCTACACCACAGCTCATGGCAACGCTGGATCGTTAACCCACTGAGCGAGGCCAGGGATCAAACCCGCAACCTCATGGTTCCTAGTCGGATTCGTTAACTGCTGTGCCACAATGGGAACTCCGACAACGCCAAATTCTTAACACACTGAGTGAGGCCAGGGATCAAACCCGCATCTTCACAGACGCTATGTCAGGTTCTTAACCTGCTGAGCCACAGTGAAATTCCTGTGCCATCGCTGAAATCTGCATCATGGCTGTGGCAACGCCAGAACTTTAATCCACTGCACCACATGGGAACTTCGGGATATTCTTAAATCTAATAGTAGAGTTCTTAATTGGTACTTATTGGAATTCTCTTGTGGCCTAGCAGCAGTTAAAGGATCTGGTGTTGTCACCGCTGTGGCACAGGTTTTATCCCTGGCTCAGGGACTTCCACATGCTGCAGGCATGGAAAAAAAAAAAAAAAAACAGTACGTATATACATATCATTCATGCGTTTGTGTTTTACCTCTTCTTGCCTCTAATATTAAGTAACTTTAGGTGTCCCAGGTCCATCATTAGATAGCAGTTTAACTCTGGGAAAATTACCTAGCCTCTCTGTCCTTCCATCCCTCAATGAGAAATGAAGAAATAGGACAAGGTCATCTCAAATGTCTCTTGCTGTGGGGTAAGTCTCTTCTGTGATTGTTCTGCCACTCCTACTAGACCCTTAGTTCTTCAAAGACACAGATCATTTTTACAATTTCCCAGCCAGCTTTCCCCCCTCAATCCCCACAGAAGTCTGAGTCACCTAGGGTGGTCACTCAGTCAGAATCACTAACTGCCTCCTGTTCTAGGGATGGAATGCTTCCAAGTTTAAGCTGGCCTCTGTGTGTGTGTGTGTGTGCGCGCGCGTGCATTCTGAGAGCTGGGCCACTGTCTGGGTGCTGAGCACAGATGCCTGAGAACAGCAGGTCCAGCTGCCGTGGGTACAGAGGTGCAGAGTCTGGATCCCAGAGCCCCAGAGCGGGAGCCAAATGAGAGTGGCCTGAAGCAGCTGTGTGCAGCAGGAGGGCCTAGAGGACTGGGCCATGCTGCTCACGAGAGGACAAGGTCCGAGGAAACACATCAGAGGAGGAAGGGGCACAGGCGTTGGCTGCCATCAGCCAAGCAGTGCATCCATCTATAGTTAAAAAGCCACATTATGCATTGCTCAGAGATGGCCCCTGGGAGGAGACCATAAAAATGAAGAATTACGGTCCCTGCCCTGGAGACTGGTCATTAGCCTGGAGAGTCTCCCAGGCTAATGAGGAAATGGCCACAGTAACCACGTTTTCTGATCCCCAAGTAGGACACGCCCACTGACAAATATAAACATACTTTCAAAGTTAGAGAAATATAATATTTATAATCAGGATATCCCTGCAAACACACACACACACAAACCCAGCCTGAATCATCAACAATTACATGGAACAGACACACCCACAGGGGAAAAGCCCAAAGAATTCGTGGAAGGATAAAATAAGTTCAGCTAGGACAGGTAAGACAGCATTTGTGTTGTGTGTGAGAATGTTACCTTATGTCTCTGTAACCCAATTGCCTATTGAATCAGTGGCCCCTCTCAAATCGAATCCCAGGATTCCTAAGAATTTGCAAAGGGGCACTTCCTATGTGCTCACACACCACTCTGTCACCTGCAGTCACTGTTTGGTGCCTTCTCTGCTTACACTCCTCTGACACAGCTCCCTTTACTCCATCCAGCAGCTTGAAAACAGTCCCCTACCCTCCATAAGTTCTCACCCAATCAATATTCAGCAACTGTCTGTTGAGCACCTACTATGTGCCCTGTCCTGTATTAGGCAGTAGGGCCACAGAGACCAGTAAGACACAGCCCTCTAATCAAAGAGCTCTCCTTTTCGGAGAGAAAAGCACATAAGCAGATGATAGGAGTTTCTACAGGGCTACGCACCATAAAAAGACCTGAAGCAGGAGTTCCCGCTGTGGTTCAACAGGATCAGAGATGTCTCTGGAGCACTGGGACACAGCTTTGATCTCTGGCCTGGCATGCCCTAGGTTGCAACTGTGGCTGGGATCTTATCCCTGGCCCGGGAACTCCACGTGCCGCAGGGTGGCCAAAAAAGAAAAGAAAAAAGACTTGAAGCTGGATTGCAAAATTACTTCTTGTACACTCAGTCAAGCACAGACACAGTGGAGCAGTTGTGCCTTTGCAGCTGCTGGGATCTCCCTCGTGAGCCTCCCATCGCCCGGGGCAGCAGAGGAAAACCAAAAGTCCAGCCGTCCTGGTCAGTTCAGCCTAACCCAACCCCCTGAACATCCTTCAGGCTAAAAAAGGCAGACCTCACGCTTCCTATTTCCTTAACATCACATCCTCCTTTTACCTCAGACAATACGCCTCCAGGTCAAAGAGGTCAGTTGTCTACACCATAGGAGAAATCTGGGATCCAGTCCACAGGCTGCTTTGTGATACATCAAAGGGGCAGATAAAAGAAATGAAAATATCCTTTTCTCTCTTACAAATACTGGTTTTTGAGCCTTTCTTCGTCTTGCTACTGACTCTAAAATACTCTTTTCAATGTCAGAAGCTGAATGTTGCCTTTCTCTTTTTCACTGTATACCTGCTAAAGCACCACAAACTTTACCAGAGGCAACAGGTGCCTTGAGCTGTGTAGGAAATAGTACGGATGCAAAAGGAAAAAAAATTGATTTATGTCTTTCAGAATATTTTTTGGAGTCCCTCTGAGAAGTTCAAAACCAGGACTTCCTACCTCTTCTCCCCATCCTTTGGCTCAGATGGGCCACACAGTGAGGCTTACCCAGGCTCTCTCCAGTAGTAAAGAGAATACTTTGAGATAACTACTGCATTTACAAAACTAAGACCAGCATTAGAGATGACCAAGAAAGGGGGTTGTAAACTTTGGTCTCATCAAGATATAAAGAACCCTGGAGTTCCCGTTGTGTCTCAGCGCTTAGTGAATCTGACTAGGATCCATGAGGAGGCGGGTTAGATCCCTGGCCCTGCTCAGTGGGCTGGGGATCTGGCATTGCCACGAGCTGTGGTGTAGGTCGCAGACTCGATTTGGATCCCGAGTTGCTGTGGTTGTGACTGTGGCTGTGGTGTAGGCCAGCAAGCTGTAGCTCCAATTCGCCCCCAAGCCTGGGAATGTCCACATGCTGTGGGTGCCGCCCTAAAAAGACAAAAGACAAAAAAAAAAAAGATATAAAGATTCCTAAAGGAATGAGACAGAAGAAGAAGAGGCAATTTATTTAAAAGTCTGGAGTTCCCTGGTGGCTCAGCGGGTTAAATATCCTGCGTTGTCACTGCTGTTTGGCGCGGGTTTGAGCTCTAGCCCAGGAACTTCCACATGTCATGAGCATGGCCAAAAATAAAGTTTAAAATGTCATCTCTCCAACAAAGAATTTCCTAGTCACGCTATTGTACTAAATCTTCATCAATTCTCCCAGTAATTCCTACAAAGAAGCCATTGTTTCTCTGATTTAACAGATGTGACAGTGGAGGCATAACAAGGTCGTGTGCCCGTATGCCCAGATCACAGAATTAGTGAGCACGTATTCCACTGATGGCCCTCGGAAGATCGGGCATGGTGACAAGGGCTCAAGGACAGTGCTGGGTGTTTCTCAGCATCACACCTTGAGACTTGAGGAAACGACTGGGCTACAGCTGTTGACAGAACACCAGGATTTTGGCTCTTGGGGTGTTACCTTCATTTTTGCTTTGACATTTTCTGGAAAATGGGCTGGAGGCTGGGGAATAAGCAGAGTAGCTTCTGGAAAGAGGTCCCCAGCATCTACAGGATGCTATGAGAAGAAAGAGAATGCCAAGCAGGACCAGGACAAGTAGGAAAAATAATAGAATTCAAGCCAATTTCCCATCTTCTTCCTTTGGGGTGGAACGGCAGGCAGGTTTCCGTTTCTTCAGCTGTTTCTGGAATCTCTCATTCCCCAGCTTTTTAAGACCTCCTCCCCGCCCCCACCTTTCCAGAGCTCATTGGAGGTCTGTCCCTGGCGTGCCCCCTCCTTTGCTGGAACAAGGAGCATGAGGTGGAGACAGGATAGGTTGGGACGCACGAGATCCGGTTGAGAGTGTATCCCAGCCCAGTCCCCTCACTGAGCCCAGATCCTCATGTTGCCCTGGTAGTGGGGCTCAGTGCAGACAGGGGAAGGGCTGCAGGGCTGCTCGGACGCATCAGATTGGAACCCGCCCTGGAGATGATCTCCCAGGCAGATACCCTCTTCCGAACCCGGGATGTAGGGCTTTGAAACTAGAAAATGCCAGGTCCGAGAGAGAGGAGAGAACAAGCCCAGAAACACACAGAGCCCTGTGTATTCAGAGGGAACTTGGCAGGGTTGTGTTCGGGCAGAGAAACTCCGAGTGGTACAAAGGGACGTGCCCAGAGTGGAGAAATCATGCTAATTGTCTGCACCAGAGCTGGAGAACGCCACCCAAAATGAAGAGAGAAAGGGGAGCCCCGTCCAGAGCCTTCAGTGCCCTGCGCCTCGCTCCCTTTGTCTACCTGCTTCTGATCCGGACAGGTAGGAGACCGGAGGGTAAGACGGGGTCTGGAGAAGGGACCCAGGGCTTTCAAAGGAGAGGGAGGGGAGAGCTGAGGGCCAGAAGGCCTGTGGGGAGGGAGGAGGGAAGAATGCTCAGCCACCGTGGGAAGCATCTCAGTGAACTCAGGCATTAGGGTTGAATGTATTTCTTCATTCTGTGTGCCTCCTGCCCGGCCCTGCCCCCCTCCCCCAAAAGGCTGCATGACTTTGGAGCTCCCACGGCATTCAGTACATTAGATGGAAGGCAATGAGCCATTTCTTATGGGATGTCTTGTTGGCGTGGGCCAGTCCGGCATTCTTTCCGAGGGATTATGGTGGGGCTTGGAGGGGTGGGGAAATTGTGGTCTTGTGCCTCCCCAAACCCCCACCCCCCACCCCTGGCTTCTCTGATGATAAAACAGCAAGGGGGATGAAAGAAGCTTTGGAGATAATGAGCCTCCTGGTTTGGGATATTAACACCAACTTATCCATAACTCACCCTGCGCAATAGACACCTACCTCCTATACTGCCCCCTACCAGGTCCTTGGAAAAATTATCTTATATTAAATATATGTGCTTACGCACATGCGCACACACACTATTCCAAAAAGCCTAAGAATTCACAATTGGGCAAATAGAGGCAGTGATCATTTTAAGAAAATGCGGAAATTACTAGAGTCAGGTATACAGAGGGTGACCAGGATCAGAGAGAGGTCGCCTACCCATCAGGAAGCTGGTGCTGGTGGTGGAGATTGGGGTGGGGGGTGGAGGGAAATATCAGGGGATATTCCTGGCAATGTCTGCACTAAATTTTAAGGGATGAGAAAAATAGGTAGGTTCAGGAGTGAGCATTATAATTGGGAAAATGGGCCAACAGCTTGAAATGGTGTCACAAGTTTAGGAGCAGCCCATTCAGTCACCTGCTGCCAGAGGGGAAAGTGTGAATTGAATTAGATGAGACTCATAAACCATGCCAAGGAAACTGGAATATAATTTGCAAGCGGTGGGGTTGGAGAAGGCATTGAAATTTTTTTTTTTTTTTTTTTTTTTTTTTTTTTTTGTCTTTTTAGGGCCACACCCATGGCATATGGAAGTTCCCAGGCTAGAGGTCTAATCGGAGCTGTAGCTGCTGGCCTACGCCACAGCCACAGCAATGCCAGATCCTAGCCACATCGCAACCTACGCCACAGCTCATGGCAACATGCTGGATCCCCAACCCACTAAGCAAGGCCAGGGATCGAACCTGCCTCCTCATGGATACTAGTCGGGTTCCTTAACTGCTGAGCCAGGACAGGAACTCCCATTGAATGGTTTTTAACCTGGAAACAGGGCTAGATCTCTGCAGTGAGACGTTAGAGGCAGGTGATACTGGGGGCAAACAAGATAGGAAAGGAAGTCTGCATCCATTTGCTGGGGCTGCTGGAACAAAGAGCCACAAACGGGGTGGTTTCACCCGGAGAAATATGTTGTCTCACAGTTCTAGAGGCCAAAAATCAGAGATCAAGGTGTCAGCAAGTCTGTGCTTCCTCTGAAGGCTCTGGAGATGGATCTGTTCCAGGCCACTCTGTGAGCTCCTGGTAGTTCCTGGGCTGTAGCAGCATCAACTTTAAGCTTCACCTGATGTTCTCCCTGTGCTTGTGTCTATATCCACATTTCTTCTTTGGATGAAGACACCAGTCATCTTGGATTAGGGGCCCACCCCACTCTAGTATGACCTCATCTTAACTTATTACCCCTGCAGTGATCCCACTGCTGGGACTTGGGGTTAGGATTTCAAGATATGAATTTTAGGGGACACAGTTCAACCCATCACGGGGCTATTGCAAGAGTTCAGGAGAAAAAGACATGGGCTGGAATTAGAATAAAGAGAGAGGGAATGAAGGATGTTGAGATACTATTTGGGAGGGAGAATCAGGATGTAGTAATTGATAGGAGGTGAGAGGATCCAGAGAAGGAGGTAGGGTTTCTGGGTAAAACCTTAAATAAAAAATGGGGCTGGGTTGGGGAACAGGATCATTAGTGTCGCCCAGGTTAAGGCTGAAATGCCCATGAGATATTTGTGAGGAAACGTTAAATATCCTGAAGCTGGAGGGCAGAGAGGTCAGGGTTGGAGAGAGGTATTTGGAAGCTGTCAGCTCATAGGAGAGACTTAAAACAATGAGAATAAATAGTATCAACTTGGAGGAGAAAATGACCTGAAAATGGAACATGAAGGAACTCTTAAGACATGCAGAAGACAGAGAACAAAATCCCATTGAGGAGACCTACACCACGGCTCCTGGCAATGCCAGATCCTTAACCCACTGAGTGAGGTCAGGGATCTAACCCGCATCCTCATGGTTACTAGTCGGGTTTACTACTGCTGAGCCACAATGGTGGGAACTTCCCTAAACTCTTGCAAGTCATCAAATTGTAAGGAAAAAAAATTATGGAAAGATCTTGTCCATCAGTGTGGCTGGGCAAAAGCAAAAGGTGACAACAGATCTTCTGTGTGGGAAATGGACTTAATAACTATAACAAAAAATTCTAAATATAAACTGTGCTAATAAAATATTAGTTATGACCTGTGGCAGGTAAGAGGTGAGTGCAGGGTCAGGCCATTGTACTGTTGAGGACTCCAGAGCAATAAAGAGCTGAGATTCTGTAAGGAATCCCTGCCTTCCTCAGTCTATTAGGAAAATGTCCGCTTCCGTGACAGATAATTTCCAAAATATAAAAGTTCCTGGCATTAGTCACAGAGCAGTCAGTGCCATTTTAGACTAGGTCCGGGATGAGGAAGGACTCTATTCCGTGAGGTTTTTCAGGGGCAGAGCTAATGGAACTCCGTCAACTTCCACCTGAGTTTCCAGTGGTCACCCTCCGCTTCTTTTAGGTAGAGGATTAAAAAAGAGAGAGTGAAGTTTTATTGAATCAGCCTATAAGTGGTACCCACCACGTTTACCAGTTTTATGGGCTAGAACTTAGTGACATGACCATACCTAACTGCAAGGGAGACTGGGAAACTTAGTTTTAAGACTGGCTCAGCGGTTAACGAACCTGACTAGCACCCATGAGGACACGATTTCGATCCCTGGTCTTGCTCAGTGGGTTAAGGACCTGGCATTACCATGAGCTGTGGTGTAGGTCACAGATGTGGCTGGGATCCTGCATTGCTGTGGCTGCAACGTAGGCCAGCAGCTATAGCTCCAGTTTGACCCCTTAGCCTGGGAACCTCCATATGCCACAGGTGCGGCCCTAAAATAAAATAAAATAAAATAAAATAAAAGCAAAGACTGGCACTAAAAGGCAGGCTGGACCATGAGGCCCCTGACTCCTGGAGATTTACCTGGAATCTGTGTCCTCAAGTCATGGAGATATTCGCCTGTTTTCTTCTGAAAACACTATAGTTTTACCTTTCACATAAATGTGGATCTACAGTCCACCTAGAACTGCTGTTTGTGTGAGATGTGAGGTAAAGGTCAAGATTCTCTCTCTCTCCTTTTTTTTTTTTTTTTCCCTACATGGCCTAGGACTATTTATTGGGGGAAAAATTCTTTCTCCACTTCACTGCAGTGTCACCTTTGTTGTAAGTCAAGCGATCATATATGTCTGTTTTCAGACTCTGTTCTGCTCCACTGATCATCTACTTGTCTCTGTTTGTGCCAATACCGCAGTGTAAACCTCCTGGCATTTTGATTGGTATTGTATTAAACTTATAAGTCATTTTGGGAGAACTGACAACTTAACAATAACAATTATTCCAATCCAAAGCACAGTAAATCTCTGTGTGTCATCTTAATACCTATTACCTTAGTACATATTACTAAACATCTGTACCCTTTAGAGTGTAGACGAAAAGCTGCCCCTCTCTTCCTGGGTCCTGAGAGCCTTCTTCAAAATTTCTGTTTCCTGGTTTCCTCTTATATTCCTGAGTTATTGACTCTTAAAGTGATTTCACACTTTGTAGCCCTGAGATGACAACAACTTAAGAATACAGTAACCCCAACAGTGAAGCCCTTATGCAATAGGGACAGAAGAGGGGGATTGTTTTCTCAGAGCATTTACTATCTTTTATTATTAACTCATTAAGAAGAATATTAAAAACCAAAAAGCAGAAAGAAATATTTTCTCCTTTTTGAAAACCATGCTGTGTGCTACCCTTGGGGTATGCAGGTCTGGTCTCTACAACCTCCGAAAAGAAAGAACAGACTTGGAGAAAGCGTCTACGATGGCCAGAGGGAAGGAGAGACGTCCTTGTGGAGACGCAGCCAAACAAAACAAAAAGCCCTCAATTAGGAGTTCCCATTGTGGTTCAGTGGGTAACAGACCCGATTAGTATCCATGAGGATGCGGGTTCGACCCCTCACCCCACTCAGTGGGTTAAGGATTTGGCATTGCTATGAGCATAGCGTAGGTGGCAGGCGTGGCTCAGGTCTAGCATTGCTGTGGCTGTGGCATAGGCAGCAGCTGCAGCACTGATTCGAACCCTAAAAAGACAAAAAGATAAAAACAAACAAACAAACAAAAAAAACCCCTCCATGATTTACAGTATATGGACTAAGTGTATACATGTTTGGCAGATCTCACTGATACTTGTTTTTGTTTTTGTTTTTTTTTAGAGCCGCACTGGCAGATCTCACTGATACTTGTTTTTGTTTTTGTTTTTTTTTAGGGCTGCACCCGTGGCATATGGAGGGTCCCAGGCTAGGGGTCTAATCGGAGCTATAGCTGCCCACCTATGCCACAGCCACAGCAATGCAGGATCCAAGCCACATCTGCAGCCTACACCACAGCTATGGCAACGCCAGATCCTTAACCCAGTGGGCTAGGCCAGGAATCGAACCTGCAACCTCATGGTTCCTAGTAGGATTTGTTAACCGCTGCGCCACGATAGGAACTCCTCATTGATATTTTTTAAAGGTGAATTTAAAGCAAATACTGGTAAAAGAAAAGCTTTGCCAAGCAAAGGGAGCACATAAAATGTGCAGTTGGTTTCTTTAAAGGAAGTGGCTATTAAGGGACCCCCAAGGCTATTGGCAGGTAACATTCTTATACTTTAAAGTTTGACATTGCTTGGTGTCACAGCAGGTCAAAATCCTACTTCACAACGGCCACCTACCTGATCCAGTAGGCAGTTTAAACTGATAGGTACATCTTGCTGCGAGGTCAATTTCCTTTTGTTCAGCCTCCAGTGGGAACAGAGCCTTTCGATATAATGACTCCTCAGAGACTTGAAGACATGATTAAGTTAATCGTTTCTCAAGGTTGAATAGTCCTAGTCCCTTTTATTTCCACTGTGGATGGAGTCGTTAGCCATTTCCTCACTTCTGCGTCCTGCTTTGGCACCTGTCCCAGATCTCTGTGTCCCTTGAAAGTTGTAGAACCCTGAACTTAAAACCAACTCCAGTTTTGGCTAGAGTTTTGGGAAACAGCTCAGCAAAATACTCTCTTTGTCAGGTTCTGAGAAAGACTGCTCCCTCTGCTTCTGAACACGCATCCACACATCACTAGACTCATGGCAGACCCTGTTCACAGGCGTGAGGAAGGCACCTACTGAGAGGAGGGTGAGAGGAGGGTAAGGCCTAGGGCAATCCAGGTGCTGTAGCTTCTCCAGGGTTTTTATCCGGAAGAATCAGGTTTACATTGGTAGCAAGAGGGAGTTCCCATCGTGGTGCAGAGGAAACGAATCTGACTAGTATCCATGAGGATGCGGGTTTGATGTCCTGGCTTTGCTCAATGGGTCAGGAATCCGGTGTTGCCATGAGCTGTGGTGTAGATCGCAGATGTGGCTCGGAAACTGTGCTGCTCTGGCTGTGGTGTAGGCCGGCAGCTGTAGCTCCAATTAGACCCCTAGCCTGGGAACCGCCATATGCCGCGAGTGGGGCCCTGAAAAGCAAAAAAAAAAAAAAAAAAGAAAAAAAAGAAAATAGTTGATTTTGTCCGTTCTACCTCCCCCCGAATGAAACTCTTCTCAGTAACAAATCCGGGCTATTCATACATATTGTAGCTTTCACCACTGGAGGAGTTTCTTCCACACTTAAGGCTTTATGATTCTAACATATGTGGCAGGAAGTGGACCATAGAATATCAGGGCTGGGAAGGTCCCCATAGATCATCTGGTTCCCACCACCTCATTAAACAGAGGAGGAAATGGAAGCACGGGGAGGTGAAAAACAGTCAGTTGGCCTTTCCTTGAACACTTCCAAAGATGTTGAGCTCACCTTTTTTTGCCTTTTTTTAGGGCCGCACCCACAGCACATGGAAATTCCCAGGCTAGGGGTCCAATCGGAGCTGCAGCTGCCGGCCTACACCACAGCCACAGCAACACAGGATCAGAGTCACGTCTGCAATCTACACCACAGCTCACGGCAACACCAGATCCTTAACCCACTGAACAAGACCAGGGATCAAACCCACATCCTCATGGATACTAGTTGGATTTGTTTCTGCTGTGCCACAACAGGAACTCCAATGAGCTATTTAACAAAGCACTTGTTCTAAATATGGATTGGATACGTTTGTTAAATTAAATTTGCTTCGATCTTGATAGCTAACCTTTTAGGTTCATTGTCTCCTGGTTTGGTCTGGGTCCTCTAGGCACAAGGCGAGGAACAGGGATTGGAAAGATACAGCTTAGCTTCCCCAAATCTATGCTGCAGCAATAGCAAAGTGGGAAACAGGGATGAGAAAGGAAGGGGGAACTTCAGAGACAATGACAGTCAAAGGAAGCAGCTGGGGATGTGGAGAAACCTGATGTGTCCACGTCTACTCAGCTAAACTCAGCCCTGTTCCCAGCTGACATCTTCTCCAGAAGACCCTTCCCTCAGGTGGCTGTACTGCTGTACAAGGCCAGGTGACACAAATGAACAGCATCTGTTCAGATTGCAAAGCTCCTAAGAGATCTCTGAAGCGTGAGATATGTCTCTGGATGGGCCTGCCATTGGACAAGATGGTAAAATCGCAGAACTGTAGGGCTGGAACAAACCATAAGGCCATCTACTTACCAATCGTTTAACGTGTGGGAAATCTGAGCCCCAAACAGATAAGCAACTTCTCCTTGGTCCTAAGTCAACAATGGGGCCCAAATCTCTGATGCTCAGTCCTGCGTTCTCTCCACTACAGCACAACAACTGACATACATGCTGTGCTTTTGCATTGTGAGCTTGAGAAGGGGGTTGCTCTTGTTATTGTTATCGTCCTTATTTTCTAAAAGAGAAGAGGGAGGCCTCGAAAGATGACTTGCCCAAGCCCACGCAGCCAGTAAGCGGTGGAGCCCAGTCTTACAAGACCTTCTGATTCCAAGATCTTTGTTCGACCTGTTCCAAATCCCTCTTCTACAGGAAATGCAAACTGGGCTGGAGTTTGGGTGAATTTCCAGGACTGTTCTGTTGTGGGTGTAGGCCTTGTAAGATGCTATGGGCAGCTGAGGCAAGGATAGGGGAGGCTCTTGGTGTGGTTAGAGAGCGATCCAGTTGTCTGCAGGCCCCTTAACTTTCCCTTTATTGGCATTGCCTTGTGACACGCTCCTTTCTTTGTGAATCTGCGTTTCCATGCTTTCTCCATTCCCCACTCTCCCAAACCCAATCAAGGAGAAAATCCGACATTCATTCTGACGTCTAATGACATAAGTTTCAGGGGTGGGGGTTTTTGTCAGTTTTGCTCATGGATATATTCTGGGGGCACGAGTCTCAACAAATATTTACATAAATGGACCACAAAGGGTGTGGTTTAGTGGAATCTTCTCCAAGAGGAAGGCAATGGGAAAAACTGCCAGAGGCAGAGGTCCAGACGGAAGGAGGACTGAGAGCCAGGGGGGTGGGTGGATGTGAGGGATGATGGAGGAGCAGCGGGGCCAGAGCTACAGCGGAAGGGAGATGGCACCAACAGGCAAGAAGGAAGGCCTGGCGGGGAGTGGAGGGCACGGAAGGGTGGGGGAGGCCGGGAGGAACCAGACGACTCAAAGATGGGAGTAGGGAAGGATCCAGGGCCTGATGCTCCCCTCTCCCCGCGGGCCTCTGTTCACAGAGCCTCTGGGGGCGGTGAACATCACCAGCCCCGTGCGCCTGATCCACGGCACGGTGGGGAAGGCAGCGCTGCTCTCCGTGCAGTACAGCAGCACCAGCAGTGACAAGCCCGTGGTAAAGTGGCAGCTGAAGCGGGACAAGCCAGTGACCGTGGTTCAGTCCATTGGCACAGAGGTCATCGGCACCCTGCGGCCCGACTACCGGGACCGCATCCGCCTCTTCGAAAATGGCTCCCTGCTTCTCAGCGACCTGCAGCTGGCTGATGAGGGCGCCTACGAGGTCGAGATCTCCATCACCGACGACACCTTCACTGGGGAGAAGACCATTAACCTCACCGTAGACGGTAAAGCGCTCTGGCGGGGGAAGAGCTGGGGCGGGTGACCGGGGACTGAGGCCACGTCCACCTAGTGCACTAGCTAGACCCCGGCAAAACCCACACAAAAGCCACGTGGTGGCTGACAGCGAGCCGGCTGGAGGTGAGAGGCTGGCGGATGGACCGCAGCGGGCACACAGAGAGTGCTTACTATGTGCCAGCAATTATCGTCAGTGCTTTGCCCATATTGGCTCATTTAAAGCTCATAAGAATCTAGGGATAGTTAATATCGTGGACTCCATTTTGAAGATGAGGAAACTGAGGCACAAGGCGGGTGAATAACTTGCCCAAGGTCATGCAGTAGTAAATAACAGAACTAGCATTTGGAGCCAGTTGGATCTAAGCTTAGCCCAACTGAAATATCTTCCAGGTCCTGGGTCAGTTTAAGATACCTTGGAAAAGTATTTGGGAAGAAGGGAAGGGGAGATCCCTGAGGGCAGGGACCACGGCTCTCTTGTTCGGCATGGTACCCCCTACGCTCAGTAGGCACTCAGTACATAGTGGGTAAAGGAGTGAGTGGATCGAAGGATGGGTGGGTAATGGTAAAGAACTAGACTGATGACCTCTGAAGACCACAGACTGACCTGGAAGGTAGGCAGTTACGAGTTCCCTTGCGGGTTAAGGATGTAGCATTGTCACTGCTGTGGCAGCTGGTTCACCTGCGGGGATGGCTCAAAAGGGGCAGGGAGATGCTTTCTGGCCCATGGCTCACAGGCTCCCCTACCCCTGGGCTCAGTGCCCATTTCGAGGCCGCAGGTGTTAGTGGCTTCGACCACAGTGCTGGAGCTCAGTGAGGCCTTCACCCTGAACTGTTCGCACGAGAACGGCACCAAGCCCAGCTACACCTGGCTGAAGGATGGCAAGCCTCTCCTCAATGACTCGAGAATGCTCCTGTCCCCCGACCACAAGGTGCTCACGATCACGCGTGTGCTCATGGAGGACGACGACCTGTACAGCTGTGTGGTGGAGAACCCCATCAGCCAGGGCCGCAGCCCGCCTGTCAAGATCACCGTGTACAGTGAGTGTCCCTGCTGCCCTCCCTTGGGATGCAAAACCCCGAGAGGCAGGTGCCTGTGAGGGGCTAAGGACATCCCAGACAGAGATGGGGGGAAACGGAGAGCGAGGCAGAGATGGCCAGCTCTCCACGGAGGGCAGCAGCAGGTGGGACTCTGGGCGAGGTCCACCACACCTGCCACGCTGCCTGGGGCTCTTTCTCACTTTCTTCAGCTGCAGGAAGCCCTCCTCACCACCCCTTGCCCCCTCTGAAGTCTCTCGCTCCTCTGTCTCTCTCCCTAGGAAGAAGCTCCCTCTACATCATCTTGTCCACAGGAGGCATCTTCCTCCTCGTGACCTTGGTGACAGTCTGTGCCTGCTGGAAACCCTCCAAGAAGTCTAGGTAACCCTCCAAGTTCCACTCTCTGAGCACCTGAATCCTTTGATCTATCCAAGCCCCAAGCTCTATTCTTTCCTCAGTCTTTTTAAACGCCCTTCCTCCCAGGAAATCCTTAGCCTGCTGGGCCACAGGAGAACTCCCCTGATTAATAATGGGTTCACTTGCATGGCACCTTTTGTAAGCAAGGCACCATTTGTGATTAGCAGGTTACCTTTAAGTGTGATTATTTGCAGTTTACAGATAATGACCTGAGACTCAGATTAGTTAAATGACTTGCCTGCTGTCACAATGCGAGGGTCAGACTCAGCTTGCAAATCTATATGTATTGCACGCATCCCAAAGTTTTGGACTATTCCCACTCCCACCTTACCCAGCCGGTTCTTCCTGTTACAAGGCCTCATTGGTGGCCATCAGATCCTCCCTGTGTCCCCACCCCCAGAACTTCTGCTCACACTCAACAGCTCTGTTCACAGTGTGCCGGGTTGCTTTGCAGGAAGAAGAGGAAACTGGAGAAGCAAAACTCCCTGGAATATATGGATCAGAATGATGACCGCCTGAAAGCAGAAGGTGAGCTCCCAGCCACCCACTCACCCATCCCATCTTCACTCAGATCAGTGGGCTGCTGGGAAAAGGCAGAACTGGGCGACAAGGAAGCCAGCTCTGCAGGGTCCCTTCCTCCACCAACTGCACGAAGACTGCAGAGCAGGGAGAGGAGCGCCCAAGGTAGGACCCCAGGTATTCCCGATCCTTCTGTGGAGGTTGTGGCGGGACCTTAATTGGCCACTGGGGAGTAAAGAGCATAGGTGCTGACTGGTGGAAAGGGTCCTGTACCTGGGCCAGCCACTCCATTCTTTGCCCTGTGCAGCAGACACCCTCCCACGGAGTGCAGAGCAGGAGCGGAAGAACCCCATGGCACTCTACATCCTGAAGGACAAGGTGAGCTGCTGCGGGCTGGGTGCCCCACAAACGCTCCATCAGCCCCCACCACGTCCTGGTGCTAGGCGGCCATGCCATATTGGTATCCCTTTACAGTACACAGAATAACCCTCAGAAATATTTGTGTCATCCCCTCTTTAGAGATGAGAAACATAAGGCTGACAGGGGTGAAATGACTTGCCCAGGATCAAACAGGTAAATTAGAGGCAGATCTAGGCTTAAATTCAGGAATTTGGTTTCCCCACGATTCCACCATCAACTCTGCCCCACGCTGTCTAAGGCAGGTGGAAAGCAGAGAATATGCGAACAAAGCACTCAAGTTAACGCATTTCAACATTTAATGAGCACCTGTTATCTACCAGGCACCATGTGTCCTGCGTTGCATGAAAAGCCAGAGCTATGTGTGCAGTCTTCCAGGAGGTGGGAATTGTGGAAGGGGCTGTATCCCCTCCACCTCGATACTCCCAGCGCCCTGGAATGTCAGGCGCGCTCCCAGACCGGGCGGGCTCTCCGCTGACTCAAGCGGCCCTTGTGCTTGCAGGACTCCCCGGAGTCCGAGGAGAACCCCGCCCCGGAGCCTCGGAGCGCAACAGAGCCCGGCCCGCCTGGCTACTCAGTGTCGCCGGCCGTGCCGGGCCGCTCGCCGGGGCTGCCCATCCGCTCTGCCCGCCGCTACCCGCGCTCCCCAGCGCGCTCCCCCGCCACCGGCCGGACGCACACGTCGCCGCCTCGGGCTCCGGGCTCACCCGGCCGCTCGCGCAGCGCCTCACGCACACTGCGGACTGCGGGCGTGCACCTGATCCGCGAGCAGGAGGAGGCCGGCCCCGTGGAGATCAGCGCCTGAGCCTCCGGGGCACCCCCGTGCGGCGCCCGCACTCTGCGGGCCGCTCCCCGGGGGAGGGACAGGGACGAGGGGAGGTCCCCGCCCGGAGCGAGGGTCGGGCGGGCGCGTGGACCAATGTGAACATGCGCAGTTGGGGGATGCAGCGGGGCAGCCGAGACTGAATCTGATGTGCTGAGTTGCGTCTGCTCCCGGTTCTCTGGCTGTGTTCGCAGTGGGTGTGGGTTGTGCCCTCCTAGGACCATAGAGATTATTAAATTTCTGGCCCAATCCCCCAAGGGTCTTACAGAAACTAACATCAGTAACCTAACCTCTTTGACTACCCTGTGCCCTTCCTAGGGCGCTCTCCTGACTCCCACCCATCTCCCTTAGCTCCAAACCGACTCCTGGCTTCTGGGGCATTTTTTTTTTTTTTTTTTGGGCAAGCCCAGACTAGTGAAGCCACTTGCCCCAGTTGCACAACTGTCCTAAACAGAAGTAAGATACTCTTTACCGGGTGTACAGGGGGCTGTTCTGAGCATCTGGTAACTATCTACCAGTTGGTGAGGAAGGAGCTCAAGTACATTACTTTGCTGCCCCCCACCCCAGTGGGGTTCTAGCAAGGGCAAAGGATTCAGGTCTCCCACACTTGACCTCTTCCCATAGTCTCCCCTGTGGCGTGCCCAGCATTCTTTCCTTCTCTATTCCCTAGAGAAGGGGCTTCTCACTCATTCCCCAAGCCCAGAAAGCTACAGCAAATGAAGAACTGTCTTTTAACCCCTCATATCTATGGCTTCTCCCTGGCTTTGTAGAAAGCCATTCAAACAATCATTCTGGGAAAGGCGGTTTGAGCTTCCTCCAGCTGTAAGAAAATAAAGTTCAACTCTCCCCAGAAATGGTAGAGGGAGGAGAAGCAGGAAAGACTTATGGAGACCCAAGGTGTCTTGCAGACATGATCCAACCCTTGGCCTGTCACCTGTCCTGCTCTCAAATGCTCAGAGCTGAGGAGACAGGACAAGTGCAGACTCCCTAATGACACAAACATCAAAATACCGAATGGTTGGTCCACTGTGTAGCCAGGCCGTGCCCATGTCACCGGCTCTTGAACAGTTTGTAAGAAAGACAATAATCTACTCTGGAGGAGAGAGGGCAGTTAAAAAACTGAAAGAGAAGGCGTCCTTCTGTGTGTTCTGACCTCTCTTCCCCAATGCCTCTAGTGCATCCTTGGCCCCTCCCCAACTTCTTAGGCTCCAGCTCTGACTCTGCACCATCCTACAGAGCACTGTGCTGTTCCCCACTATTCCACACTGGGGCAAGTTTTGTCCTAGCCTCAAGGGCAACAACGTTTCTGGTGGGGCCCCCTCCACCCTTACCTGGATACTGTGCCCTTCCCAGCTCCCTGTCCCTGTGTGCTTCTCCAGGCTCATCTGAGCAAGTGTGTTTTGCAGCTCCCCTCCTTAGCCAGAACTACTCCCTTCACTTTCCCAGGTCCCTCATCCAGGGGATAACGCACACAGGGGAAAGTTGCTCTGGTGGGTGGGATATGCAGGACTTGGAAAAAAATATGTGCTGTCAGCCTTGAGAGGCCAGGGTGAAGACTGAAGTGAAATGAGAGCAAATTGTACTCCCAGCCCTGGTGCTGCATCCCTGAGGGGCCAGCTTCCCAGTCTCAAGCCAAATCTGCTTTAAACCAGGGGGTGGGGGGGTGGGAGGTACAGCGATGAAATGGTTTTGTTTTTTTTTTGTTTGATCTTCATCTTTGTATTACTGGCATCTAGCAGAGTGCCTAGCACATACTGGATGCTCAATAAACTTTTGATGAAATGAAGTGACAACCTTATTCCCCTTAATTAAGGAGAAAAAACGAACAGCCTAAAAATATCGGTCATTTCCCTTTTCTCTTTTCCTCTCATTTTCCTCCATCATCCTTCACCCTCTTTTGGAAATCCCAAATGGTCTATTCCAAAATCATCATTCACTCATTCATTCAGGTGTTCTTTCTTTTATTCAACGAATGTGTGTTAAATTACCATGGACCATGTGCTAGACACTGGCGAAACAGCAGGACTATGCCATGACCCCTACCAAGGAGATGGCCTCATGGAGAAAGACAGAGAAGTAAGCAGGTTATTACAACACAGTGTGGAATATGCAATGCCAGAGTTGATACAGGGTGCTCTGGGACCACGTAAGAGGGGCCAGATTAGGAATGGTCAGCAAAGCATCTTGGAGGAGCATGGGCCTGAATTTAGTCTTAGGTTAGTTAAAAGGATACAAGGACACATATTCCAGGCAAAGGAGCAGCATGTACAAAAGCTTAGAAGTGTAAACTGAGTCCTGGCTTCTTAGCATTCATAAAATATGGGTTACCCAGGGGCAAATGTTATATTAGCACTGAAATGGAAAACCAGACTTGTGTCAGTGTCAGGGTGCAGGGACTGAACCTGAGACTCCTAGACTAAACTGGCTTCCTAGAAGGGGGCCCCCACCCTAGCATCCTAGGCTCCTAAAATAAAAATGCAAATCCTCTCTGGAAAAAAACATCTAAAATTTTCAGAGATTAAGGCAAACCAAAGATGAGTTGACAAGGAAAGTTCGTTAAACACAGAAGGAAACAAATCACCATGAATGAAAGTCAACAAATGTAAGGAGCAATAGATGTAGGCACCCAAGTCCTTCAGATGTTGAAATTATTAGCTATGGAATGTAAAATAATTATGAAATGCTTGGAAAAAATTAAAAACAATATTACAAAAATGAACAAGCAACAAGAGACTATCAAAAGTGACCAAATTTAGGAGTTCCTGCTGTGGAGCAGAGGGTTAAGAATCCGTCTGCAGTAGTTCAGGTCGCTGCGGAGGTGCAGGTTTGATACCCTGCTTGGCCCAGTGGGTTAAGGGCTCTGGCGTTGCCGGAGCTTTAGTGTAGTTGCAGCTGCAGCTCAGATTCAGTCTCTGGCCTAGGAATTTCCATATGCCACAGCTGTGGCCATTAAAAAAAAAAGGGGGGGGGGACCAAATTTGAAAAGGAACAAATGGAACTCTTACAAATACAAATATAATCTATTGAAATAACAGTTTAAATGAAAGAGTTTTAACAGAACATTAAAAACAGCTAAAGAGGAGTTCCTGTTGTGGCTCAGCAGTAATGAACCCAACTAGTATCCATGAGGATGTGGGTTTGATCCCTGGCCTTGCTCAGTGGGTTAAGTATCCGGCATTGCCGTGAGCTGTGGTGTGGGTTGTAGACATGGCTCCAATCTGGTGCTGCTGTGGCTGTGGCTGTGGCATAGGCCTAGCCTGGGAACCTCCTCCATATGCTGCAGGTGAAGCCCTAAGAAAGGAAAAATAAATAAAAAATAAATGAATCTATACAAAATAAATAAATGAATATAGCTGAAGAGAGTTAACTGAAAATGTATCTGAAGAAATCATTCATAATAAGCACAAAGAAATGAAATATATGAAAAAGAGGTGAATGGATATGCATGTAGAATGAAAAGGTCTAACATATTTCATCAAGAGTGCGAAGCAGAGATTGGAGAGGTGGAGGAGAGGTGATATTTTATAGAAATGACTGAAATTTTTGTAGAACTCATGAGAAACATACAGATTCAGGAAGCGTAACACACAAGATATTTTAAAAGATTTCCACACTTACATAAAATGTAGGAAGACTAGAGTTTACCAAAAATACAGGAGATCTTAAAGGCAGTCAGAGGGGAAAAGGCAGATCTTATACATTTAGACAACAACAATGATAAAAATCATTAGAAAGTGAATAATACCTTCAGAGCGATGAGGAAAATAACTGTTAACACAGACTATCGTGCCTAGCAGCACAACTTTCCAAATACCAGATGAACCAAAACTACGATTTCCCAGCAACACTAAAAGTACTCTTAAAATACCTGTTTTAGGAAGAAGGAAAATTATTCCAAAAGAAAGGTTTGAGATATAGAGAAGAATAATGAGCAAAGAAATTAGTAAAAAGGCAGGCAAATCTAAACAGTGCCTTATAAAATGAAAAAGTATTTAATTTGTAGTTTGCAAAACCCGACAAATAAGGCGCAGGGAAATAATAGCTTGTCAATCAGGAGGAGGGTTATCAGAATTAAAGTATTTCAAGGTCCTTGAATTCTTTCAGGAGAGGAAATGGTTAAGATATTAATTTTTAGATTTTTTTGAGTATTCAGGGGAACACTTACCAGGGTAACTGCTGAAAGAAGAAAATGAGAGAATTGGTATAAGATCCAAACCAATAAAGGGGAAAATAGGATAAGGAAACAAACACAAACTCAGTCAAAAATTTTTAAAGCTAAGAAAAAGGGGGGGGAAGCATAGAAAAGAAAAATAAACAGTAAAAAAAAAAAGCAAAAGATGGTAAAAACAAGGCTAAATTATGGATTACAAATAAATTATGTCGCCTAAATTCACTAGTTAAAATACAACCTGATGGATAGTATTTTTTTAATCCAGCTAGAGGCTGTTTAAGTGAAATACACCTAAAACAAAGATTTGGAAAAGCTAAATATAAAGTAATGCAAAAAGATATGCCAGACAGACAGTAAGCAAAAGTAGCTATTAATATAAGACAAATGGACTTTAGGACAAAAAGCCTCATTATAGGACATCCTAACATCCTGTTTGCTTCAGACAGTTCTGTCATCCTAGCATCACTGTTACTGGTATTCCCTTCGACTCCTCAAAATATCCCTGTTAAATAGATGGCCTCTTTTGTTATTAGAAATATATGAGTCAACCCGCGTTTGAGTGCAAATACTCTATAACAGGAAACACCAGTAGAATCGTAAGGAAGTGGATCAGGAAAAGACCAAAACCAATAAGAGATATGTTATCAAACCAGTAAACGCTGTGGGAAGCTGAAGCTCAATCCTGGGGGATCCCTGGGAACAGCATTAAACAGATTTGAGGATAATCCCCACTGCGCGCCAAGGAAGCCGGAGTATTGATCCACCAAATCCCCACCCATTATTAGTTTAGGGCTTCTTCACTGACCTTAAAGCCCAGTACTTCCAGCCTGCCCTGCATGTATCCAAATCTGTCTCCCAAACAGGCTTGCAGGTATCGCAGAAAATAGCCTTCAGTGTAGAGGGAAATTCTGGAGAGTTTTAAATGGCGCCTCAATAGTGTCTGCTGCAGAGGGTAGCTATGTAATTCTAAATATTTATTTCACCAAAAAATACTAAAATTGGAGTTTCTGTTGTGGCGCAGTGGAAACAAATCCAACTAATACTCATGAGGATGCAGTTTTGATCCCTGGCCTTGCTCAGTGGGTGGGGATCCGGTGTTGCCATGAGCTGTGGTGTTTTGAAAAGACAGACTCAGGAGTTCCCGTCATAGCTCAGCAGTTAACGAATCCAACTAGGAACTATGAGGTTGCGGGTTTGATCCCTGGCCTCACTCAGTGTGTTAAAGATCTGGTGTTGCCGTGAGCTGTGATGTAGGTTGCAGACGCGGCTCAGATCCTGCATTGCTGTGGCTGTGGCATAGGCAGGCAGCCGCGGGTGCGGCCCTAGAAAAGGTAAAAAGACAAAACAAAACAAAAAGAGGAGCTAAACAAAGGAAGAGGTGGGTAAGTTCATGAATAGGAAGACAATGTTATAGAAAGTCAGTTTGTTGTTGTTGTTGTTTGTTTTGTTTTTTGCTTTTTAGGGCCACACCCATGGCATATGTAAGTTCCCTGACTAGGGGTTGAATTGGAGCTAAAGCTGCTGGCCTACACCACAGCCACAGCAACATGGGATCCGAGCCACATCTGCGACCTACACCATAGCTCACAGCAACGCTGGATCTTTAACCCACTGAGCGAGGCCAGGGATTGAACCTGCATCCTCATGGATACTACTCAGATTCATATCCACTTGTGCCACAATGGAACTCCATGTCAGTTCTTTATGTATATATATTCAATCGATGCCACAAAGTTTTCAAGAAACTTAACAAACTGAAAGTGCAGCTTGCAAGCTGAAGGATAGCCAAGACACTTTTGCAAAATGAGGGGGGAGGAATCAGCCTGCTAGATATCAAAATATTATACACCTCTAATAATTGAGATAGTGTAGTGTTCAAGAAGGACTAAACAAATAGGCCAATGAAACAAGCTATGTGAATATTTAAAAGCTATATAAACAAGTATATGGATGTTTAATGAGTTACCAGTGCAGGTCACTGAGACCAAGCAATAAGTAGTGCTGGGTTAACTAGTTACTATCTGGGAAAAAAAAAAAAAAAAGGTATCTCTACCTCTAGGCATATAAAATAATGAATTAGAAAAGACTGAAATGTGAAGTTTGTGTACTTTTACTTATTTATTTATTTTGGCTGTATCCACAGAATGTGGAAGTTCCCAGGCCAGAGATCAAACCCACGCCATGGCAGCAACCTGAACCACAGCAGTGACAATGCCAGATCCTTAACCCCCTGAGCCACAAGGAAACTCAATAAAATTTGTATACTTTTAGAATAAGATATGGGAGAATATTTTCTTACTTTAATGTAGAGAAGATTTTCTTCAAAAATATGAAAAGCGCACTAAAAATAATAATAAATATTAATAAATATATTTATAGCGAAATTAAGAATTTCTACTACAGTATAAAGAAAGAGAAAACATAAGGCCAAACTAGTTCTTGCAATATCTCTGCTTCACAGAGAATTATTATGCAAAATATGTAAAACTCCTGAAAGTTTTTGAGAAAAATACAAAAAAGCAATAGAAAAAGGAGCAATAGATAGAAATAAATACTTCACACAGGAGAACATGCAAATGGTGAAAAATGAAAAGATACTTAACTTCATTACTTAATCAGGCAAATGTAAATTAAGACACAAAATATTTTGCATACTAGATTGTCAAAAATTTAGAAATCCACCAACTGCTTTAAAGATGTGTCTCAAGGACACTGGGCAACAAACCGATTTGGAAAACAATTTGTCATTAGCATCTGAAGTTGAATATTTGTATTCAAGACACAGAAATTCTAGTCCTAGGTTTATTTCCCCTAAAGAAATTCTTAGTTATCCTGGGAGACCTGTAAAATAAAGGTTCTGGGTAGCACTGTTCATAACAGAAGAAGAAAAAGAACTACTTAGAAAGGAAATTATCAAAGGCACTCTCCTGCAAAGAACCATAGAATTGTATCTGATTCGACACAGCCCCCAATTTACAACAAAGCTCCACTTCCTAGGGTCCTCCTCCATATCACACAGTCAAAGCCCAAATCTTACAACAGGTTCTTTCTAAAATCTTACTGAGACACCCCTCATTTCCCCATGATGCACACTCCCCTTAGCTGCAAAGACTAGTAAACCCAACATGTTCAACCACCCCTGTGTTCCTGGTAGTCTTTGGCTGGAGAGCATGGATAGGCTGAACACAAAGTACAGTAACTGATCTCTTCTTCTTGGACATCTGAACAGACAGTTAAATATTGATGCCAACAGCCTTTGAAATCTCCAGTGTTTGGTCTAGATGTGACCTATAGACACTGGTGTTGAGGAAGTCAAGAAACTCTGGGACCTTGAAATGGACCAGAAACGAGAGAACAGAGGCCGAGCCAGTGAAGTGGCCTCAGGGCAAATTCTGCCTTCAACTAAAAGGAGATCAACTGAGTCTCTTGACTCAATTTCCCTCCAGCTATTAGCATCTTGGAACAAAGAGGAGAATTTGGAGATGGGCACCAAATAGATTCAAGCAACAAGAGAAATACAAGACAAAAACAAGAAGACATAAAGGGCAGGATCTCAAGGCCAAAAACAGTGCCCTGGGTGGTGGGGGCTGTGGCTGTGTTAGTCAGGGAGGGGGTGTGTCCATCCCAGGACACTCCAGGGATAATTCGTGCATACCTAGTGTTTTCATAGCACTTCTTCCATATCCACTGTCCACAAACCTCATACAGACTTTTTAAAGTTTATTTATTTTTAGGGCTGCGCGGCGGCATATGGAAGTTCCCAGGCTAGGGGTCAAATCAGAGCCACAGCTTCTGGCCTACACCACAGCCACAGCAAATCAGGATCCAAGCCACACTGCAACCTACACCATAGCTCACGGCAACACCCAATCCCAACCCACTGAGTGAGGCCAGGGATCAAACCCATGTCCTCACAGATACCAATTCGATTCTGCTGAGCCACGACGGGAACTCCCAGACATTTTATAAATGAAGAAAGTGGGGCTTAGAGAAGTTACGTGACTTATTCAAGGTCCCTCTGCCGGTAAGAAGTGAAGCCAGGACTATAAGCTAAGAATAACTAACATCAAATTCCACTGGAATTAGTACTATTTACCCTATCAGCTTGGCCAGCAGGAGTCCCCAGCTGCATTTTTAATGAACACAGAATAAGATGCCAGAGAAGCCAGGAGCCAGAGATAGGAAAAAAATATGCCCTGGAGGGTCCTCAAGAAGGGCGCCGAATCTCTCTCCTCTCTCTTCCCTTTTACAAGCCATGAAAGAGCTATTCACAAAAGCACAAAACTCTAAAACGAGGAGGTGAAGGAAGATACTCATCTTAACTGGTCCCTGACCCAGCACATCACCAGGGAACCAGAGCAGAGCTTCCTTAAAATAACTGCAGGCAGCTCCCATCAACTCACGTCATCGCCATGACTCACAGAGTCGGCTGTTCCTTAATGTGTGGAAATGAGACAATCAGGATGCTGATGGGCCAGCCTGCTGGAAATGAGTCCTGTGGTCTCTGAGAGCATCCAGCCCTACCTCGCTGTTGGGAAGTCCCCTTGGCCATCCATCCATGGAGCGCTGAGTACCCTGGATGCTTGGACAGAGGGAGGAGAAAGGTCATGTCTTCAGAGTGATGGGTGCTTCCAGTCACCAGTTTCTTAGCACCAGAGTCTGAGGGTGGGGAGAGGCTATGAGGACAGCGCTTTCCAGGGATGAGGCATGTGACAGTGGGGCCCCCCTGGGGCTCTGTTCCCACAGGACAGTACTGGCACCTCTCCTCACTGAGTCGCCCGTCCATTCCCACTCAACTAAGGACAAGGCTAGTCGTGGATCTAAATTCCTTTGAGACTTGCTCTCTTTTCCTCTGAGGGAAATTGATACCGTCTTTCTGGATTGTAGAAATTTGAGACAAATCAAGCTACCATTAAATCATTAGCAGAGAACTTGGTTAGTCTCCCCATGTCCAATGTATAAGAAGATGAGAGTAAAGAAGGACTGCTAACAGCAGCATTCTTGGAGAGCAGGCAGTCAGGGGGCCAATAGGCTTGCAGGCTCTAGACCTGGGAAATCTCAAATAGGATAGAAGTACAGCAGACATTTCTGCTCCACCACATCTTTCTTGTCCATCTTTGGCTGATTTCAGTGTCCATGTGAATAGCTCCTTCATCGCTCTGGCCCTGCAGGTCCTTGACCCCATAAATTCTATTCTGCTTAGCCTGGCCCAGGCACACGGCATGGAGTTTGTCACTGCCCTTAGCTCCTCCTCTTTTGAAACCAAACTCTATTCTCTGACCCCAATTTCTATTCTTTCAGCTCTGTCACTCTGTTACCTTCGCCCTGTCTATTCTTTAACCCTTGGAAATGCCCAGTTGGTGGGCACTTCGGTGTTCCCTTGCTCTAATTGTCTTAATCAGTCTTGGTCTGCATTTGAGAGGAAGGAGGGAGAGAGTGAAGGCTGTGGCTGGCACCAAGGCCAGGCTGAGAAGGGGGAGGAAGGGAGGGAGTCAGCTGGATTCGGGGCCCCACAAAGGAGCTGACCAGGAACAATGGGGAACAAAGGCTGAACATTCTTCCACTGAGCCCCCAGAGCCTGGCCTTGGCCTTCCGGGAACAGCTCCAGGAAATGTCTGAGATTCCAGATTTGGAAGGAAGAGACCTGTAAACAGGAGCTGGGCTCCAAAAGGCGAGAGCAGCGTCTCCCTAGGGAGAAGGCAAGGGGCACCAAGTGAGCACCAACATTGCAGGGTCAGAAGTTACAGGCCTGTCTGCTGTAGACAGAAGATTTCAGGACTGGAAAGATTTTTTTGTTTGTTTGTTTGTTTTTTGCATTTTAGGGCCGCACCCATGGCATATGGAGGTTCCCAGGCTAGGGGTTTAATCAGAACTACGGCTGCCAACCTACATCACAGCAACAGCAACGCAGTACCCAAGCTGTGTCTGCGACCTACACCACAGCTCACGGCAACGCCAGATCCTTAACCCACTGAGCGAGGACAGAGATTGAACTTGCATTATCATGGATCATAGTCGGGCTCGTTAACCACTGAGCCACAAAGGGAACTTCAGGGCTGAAAAGACACTTAAAGGTCATTTACTCCAGCCAACTTTCCAGGGCCTGAAAAATCTCCCTGCCAAGGATGCTTGAATGTGCATAAAGATAAATAAATCATAATACTGGCTAAGCTTTAGTAATTGCTTATAATGCATTAGAGACTGAGTGTGGTGATTTTATGCTTTACCTCCTCTCACTCTTACTCCAGCTCAAGGTAGTAACTATTATTATTATTGTTGTTGTTGTTGTTGTTGTTATTATTACTGTTATTCCCACTGTAAAAATATCAAAACTGACTTTTGCCCAAAGTCTCCCAGAAGTTTATCTTATCTGTCTCTGAGCTGACCTAGGAACACACTGTGGGCATCTCCCAGATGCCAAGGCCTATGATCTATCTTCGGTCCTACCACCCCCACCTGTCCCCGGGAAGTGGTTCGACCAGGACAAGAAGCTCCTGCTTCCCCCACCTGGCTTCCCTGGCCGCTTTCCTCCGCCCTCACCTTCTGAACACTGTACCCTGAGGTTCCACTTCCAGGTCTCTGTTCCCCTCTAGCACGGGGTTGCTTAGACGCACAAGGGATCGGGACTGGGATCCAAGGGTTCAACGGAGGCCTGGGGTAAAGACCAAATTCGCGTTTGGAGTTCTGGTCCTAGTGTGAGAATTACCTCTAAGAAATGGAGATCAGATGACAAGGTAAACTCCAGGGCTGGAGCTGGAGTCAGAGGTTACTTCTAAGAGTCAAGGTCAGAGAGTTTTTCTCCTCCAGTCTCCTCCCGGCTCTCCAAGGCACTGAGGGCCAGGCAGGAAGCATCGGTTTCCTCAAAGCCGCTTCCCTCCTGGGGCAGAGTCTCCGTCACAAACAACCACCGCCACCCGCCCCGCCCCTTCTTCCCTCTGCTGTGAGCTCAGAACAGTTGGACAAAGTGCTTCGGACAAGGACGGAGGCCTGAGAGCAGCCATGGGCTCTGGAGGCACTGGCCTGCTTGGGGCCCCTTGGCCTCTGCCTCTCCTGCTTCTGCTCGTGACGGGTGAGTGCGGCCCTCCCCACTCCTGGCCCAGGCTCCCTTCATCCAAGGCCTGGCCAAGGCGGGGAGGAGGCCCCCGGTTCCTCTGCTTCCCCTTTGCAGTCCGGGTACCAGAGATGATGATGATGATGGCGGTGGCGATACTGAGGGCAGGACGAGGAGACAGACGGAGAGCCCCCGGCCCTCCCTGGATGCTGGCGCGTGCTGGCCCCCTCTCCTCCCAGCTAGCGTGTTATCTGGGAGCAGGTCTTCACACAAGAGAGGGCACAGGAGGAGTGCAGAGACCAGGGTGGGGGGGCCTGATCGCGCTCTGCCTCCTTTTCTCTCCCAGGATGCCTGGCTCAGGACTCCCCACCCCAGATCCTAGTCCACCCTGAGGACCAGCTGCTCCAGGGCCCGGGCCCAGCCAAGATGAGCTGCCGGGCCTCGGGCCAGCCACCTCCCACCATCCGCTGGCTGCTGAACGGGCAGCCCCTGAGCATGGTTCCCCCCGACATTCACCACCTCCTACCTGATGGAACCCTCCTGCTGCTGCGGCCCCCTCCCCGGGGACGTGCCCACGATGACCAGGCCCAATCCACAGACCTGGGCGTCTACGCGTGTGAGGCCAGCAACCGGCTGGGCACCGCAGTCAGCAGGGGCGCTCGGCTGTCTGTGGCTGGTGAGGCCCGGGCTGGTAGACTTGCGAGGGGAGGGCTGGGTGGGGGGTGGCCCTAGATGGGAGACCTGGGAGGTGGGCCTCTGAAGAGTGTGCACAAGGCAGCGGAAAGGTAGGTAACACAGAACAGCTAGGGATGCCGAGAAAGGACCTGGGTGGGAGGACCACGTACTGCTGCCGGCTGACCCTCTGCCGTGCCCGCAGTCCTCCGGGAGGATTTCCTGATTCAGCCTCGGGACACAGTGGCCACGGTGGGCGAGCAGGTGATTTTGGAGTGTGGGCCACCTTGGGGCCACCCAGAGCCCACAGTTTCCTGGTGGAAGGATGGGAAACCCCTGGCCATGCAGCCAGGGCGGCACTCGGTAAGTACAGCCCCGTGTCACGTATTTCGTCCTGTCCTGGCCACAGCAATGCACACCGGGGGGCTGCCCCTGTCCCCCTCCCCATGTCCCCTGCAGAACTGGAGGAAGGAGAGACAGTCAGGGGCCCTCCGCATGTGGGAGACTTCACAATACACTCGATCCTGACAGGTGTCCAGAGGGTCCCTGCTGATGGCAAGAGCAGAGAAGAGCGATGCGGGAACCTACATGTGTGTGGCCACCAACAGCGTGGGACAACGGGAGAGCCGGGCAGCCAGGGTGTCTGTCCAGGGTAAGGGGAGGGTGGTCAGCTGAAGTCAGGGCCAAAGTGGGGGGGGGGGGTCTCAGTTAGGGTGGTGTGGTCTGGTTTGGGCTGAGGTTAGGGTATGTGGGATCAGGGTAGTGGGGACCCCATGTAGGGGAGGTTCCCCCATCCTAGAGGAGAAATTAGCAATTGCTCTAGACCTGGGAAATCTGGGGCTTAGAGTCCTCCGTGGCTGATGGATGTTCCGCTCCTTGGATCTGGCCTGTAGGCCCCACCCCAGCCCTATGCTCCCCACAGAGCCCCAGGACTACAAGGAGCCCCTGGAGCTTCTGGCCGTGCGCATTCAGCTAGAAAACGTGACCCTGCTGAACCCGGACCCTGCAAAGGACACCAAGCCTGGGCCTGCTGTGTGGCTCAGCTGGAAGGTGAGGCCCAGGACCCTGGGGTCAAGCCAGTCAACGCTCAAGAGAAGGCCGGTTGGGAGTTCCTGTTGTGGCTCAGTGGGTTATAAACCCAACTAGTACCCACGAGGGTTCAATCCCTGGCCTTACTCAGTGGGTGAAGGATCTGTCATTGCTGCAAGCAGCAGTGTAGGTTGAAGATGTGGCTTGGATCTGGCATTGTTATGGCTGTGGCACAGGCTGGCAGCTGCAGCTCCAATTCTACTCCTAGCCTTGGAATTTCAATATGCCGCAGTGCAGCCTTAAAAAACAAAGCAAAAAACAAGCAAACAAACAAAAAAACAAAATTGTGAGGCCTCTGAGCCTTCCCCCTCCCCCTGGACTTTTTCCCAGGTGAGCGGCCCTGCTGCACCTGCTCAGTCCTACACAGCCCTGTTCAGGGCCCAGGCTGCTCCTGGAAGCCAGGGGGCTCCGTGGGCAGAGGCCCTGCTGGCTGGCTGGCAGAGTGCAGAGCTCGGGGGCCTCCACTGGGGCCAAGACTACGAGTTCAAAGTGAGACCATCCTCCGGCCGGGCTCAAGGGCCCGACAGCAACGTGCTGCTCCTGAGGCTGCCTGAACAAGGTCAGAGAAGATACCCCCACAACCCCAACAAGATAGCCCTGGCCCCTTTTTATCTGGGGGTCGCGGATCTGTCCCACTCAGGGAGGATGGTGGTGACGTGCTACCCCTGGACCCCCTCCTGCCCTGAAAAGCTCTTATTCTCATCCTGTTCCTAGTCCAGCTCTTTTCCCTAGAGTCTTCTCCCTCAACACCCCTTAAAGCCTCTCCCCACCCCCCACAGTGCCCAGCGCCCCTCCCCGGGAAGTGACCCTAAAACCTGGCAACGGCAGTGTCCTTGTAAGCTGGGTGCCACCACCTGCTGAAAACCACAATGGCATCATCCGTGGCTACCAGGTAACTGCCCCCAAGATGACACACCCTTCCCAGTGATGCCAGGACATCCTTCTTCCCTGGCATCCTGTAGGCCCTTGTTCTGGGCACTAAGAAATGGTACCTGTGCGGAGAAGCAAGGGAAACTTGCTGTGGTTGAGCAAGGACCCTACTGTCTGCCAGACACTGCCGAGCACTTACCTACAGGATCTCACTTCATCTCATAGTCCAATCTGGGTTATCATCACCACTTTACAGACACAGAAAGTGAGGCTAAGGTCACAGGGGTCAGAAACAGCACAGGAATCAAGCCAGGCTGTGTCTGACAACAGTTTCTAAGGCAGTGGTATCAGAGGGTGGTTCCTGGACCAGCAATATCAGCATCACCTGAGAACTTGTTAGAATGTGAATTCTGGACTTCCTGCTGTGGCACAGTGGGTTAATGATCCAGTTTGTCTCTGTGGCGGTTCCATCCCCGGCCTGGCACAATGAGTTAAGGATCCAGCATTGCTGCAGCTATAGTGTAGGTCTCAGCTATAGTGCAGGTCACAGCTGGAGCTCAGATTGGATCCCTGGCCTGGGAATTTCTATATACTATGGGTGCAGCCAAAAAAAGGGGTGGAGGTGTCCCGTTGTGGCTCAGTGGTTAACGAATCCAACTAGGAACCACGAGGTTGCAGGTTCGATCCCTGGCCTTGCTCAGTGGGTTAAGGATCCGGCGTTGCGGTGAGCTATGGTGTAGGTTGCAGACGCGGCTCGGATCCCGCATTGCTGTGGCTGTGGCGAAGGCCGGCAGCTACAGCTCCTGTTAGACCCCTAGCCTGGGAACCTCCATATGCCGCGGGTGTGGCCCTAGATAAGGCAAAAAGACAAAAAAAAAGGGGGGGAGTGGGAGTCAAATTCCTAGGTCCTCTCCTAGGCATCGTGAATCAGAAAGTCAGGCACAGGCCTGGTGATCTGGATTTTAACAAACCCGCCAAGTGATCTGGAAGCACATAGGAGTCTGAGAACCACTGGTCTAATGCCTGTTCCAGCAGACTACCTTTGTCCCTCATCTGTCTGTCTAGAGAGAAGTCTCTCCCTCTTTGCAGGGGAGAAGGGAATAGGAAGTGTGGGTGCATGGAAGAAGTGTCCCAGATGAGTGGCAGAGCAGGGTGACCACATGCCCAGACTCTGATCTGCAGATAACGGGCACAGCTGCTGGGATGGTGTCGGGCATGGGTGCTCACCTCTGTTTGTGCCTCAGGTCTGGAGCCTGGGCAACACCTCATTGCCCCCAGCCAACTGGACCGTGGTGGGTGAGCAGACCCAGCTGGAGATTGCCACCCACATGCCAGGTTCCTACTGCATACAAGTGGCTGCAGTCACTGGTGCTGGGGCTGGGCAGCCCAGCAGCCCTGTCTGCCTCCTGTTAGGTGAGGACAGTGGCCATTGGCCCCTCCCATGCCCATTTGGCCCCAGTTCCCACCTTCTTCTCTCCCTGCTCACAATTCCAGCTCCTCCCCCTTGTCTGCCTTCATTGCCTCTCCTGGCCCCGTCTTCCTGAGCTCAAATTCCCATACAGAGCAGGCCATGGAGCAAGCTGCCCAAGATCCCGGTACGCATGGTCCATGGACCCTGGAGCAGCTGAGGGCAGCTTTGAGGCGGCCAGAGGTCATTGCCAGTGGCGGAGTTGTGCTCTGGCTGCTGCTGATGGGCACCGCCGTGTGCATCCACCGCCGGCGCCGTGCTGGGGTGCATCTGGGCCCAGGTGAGAAGGTGAAGTGGACTCATGGGGGATCAGGTCTTCCCTGGGTCCAGCCAGAACATTACAGGGGCTTAGACCTCTAGCCTGGTGCTAAAACTGTGGATTGAGCTTTCCTCCTGTCCTCTTGCAGGTCTGTACAGATACACCAGTGAGGACGCCATCCTAAAACACAGGTGAGAGATGAAAGGGCCTGAACTGAGGGAGGGGCAGAGGGGCCAAGGGACAGTGGAGCAGGGACAGAGAATTTCCTGGAGTGCCAGACTCCCCTACTACCAAGCAGTTTGGCATCCTAGTACCTGAATGTTCCCTGAGCTTCAAGTAATAATTTATTCATTCATGTTCCTATTACACATTTGACAAGTGAGTAAACCGAGACGCATAACTCAAGTGACTGCTCAAAGCTACATAGCTAGTAGCTGCTTACTGAACTCCTAATCCATGTGCTCTTGTCACCAACCTGTCATTAATACTTACTGAATCCTTCTGCTGACTCGTTCTATTAGGTGAAGAATAACTAGCACAAGAAGACCAGTCTGGTTTCTAACTTTCTCTATACACCCAGCATCTACCTACTGGTGCCTGTGCAGTCAGGAAATCACCATTGAGGCCTCTTTCCTTCACACAAATTCACCCACAGTTCCAGCAGAGGGCGCTCTGTCCCACATGATAGATTCCTTCTTGTCCTCAGTAACTAGAGCCCCCTGCAGGTATATCTGCTCCAATTGCTTTCTGGCTGCCTGAGCAAGTCTCTGGTTAGGAGACAACACTCTATGAAAGAAAGCATCTTTTTTCTCCCATTGGCTGTGTTTTACACTAAATAACCATTTCATCTGCTCTTTATCTTTTTTGGGGGGGGGGTTCTTTTTAGGGCCACACCCACAGCATATGGAGGTTCCTAGACTAGGGATCAAATTGGAGCTGTAGCCGCTGGCCTACTCCACAGCCTCAGCAATGCCAGGTCCAAGCCTCATCTGTGACCTACACCACAGCTCACAGCAATGCCGGATCCTTAACCTTAACGCTGAGCAAGGCCAGGGATCGAACCTGCATCCTCATGGATACTAGTCAGATTCGTTTCTGCTGTGCCACTATAGGAACTCCCTTGAGCTACCATTTTCATGCCCGTTTCTCAGCCCAGAGCAAGGTTCGAAGTCTGCTGGTGCTGTGTTTCTGCGTTGTTCTGTGCTCACTGAATTTTCTCTTCCACTTACTTCCTGGGCTTAGTCTGCTCCGCCCTGAACTTTCTCTGGCTCCCCTGGGACTACTCCTTGTCCTTGAGGGAGATTCCATTCGGATCACTTTGTTCATTCACTCCTTTAGAACTGTCTCTGTCTGCCCGGAGCTCTCGGTCTAGCAGATAGCCACACTAGCATAGATGTAATGAAGTGCTGGATGTCCAGAAACGTGTACGACTCCACGGAGGGGGTTGGGTGGGGAACTACAGGAGGAAGAGTTCACAGGTACCCTGACAGTAAGAAGGGGAAGGGCAGAGGGAGCAGCAAGAAATGCCCGCTGTATTCAAAGAGAAAGACAAGTCTTTTGATCTTGCTGGGGCATAGGGCATGGGATGGGTCAGAGAAAAGGATAAGGCTGAAGAGCTGCAAGCCAGACCAGTGGGGACCCTGCTGGCCATGCTAGGCAGCTGGACTCTGTCTTGTCTTGGTAAGTGGGGAGCCACTGAAGGTTATAGGCAGACAAAAGTGCTTTGGTCCCATCCCTGTTCTTGAAAAATCACTTAAGCAGCGTGGTGCCCTGTTCAAAAGGAACCAGACTTATATATAACGCAACGTCTGTGTAGCCAACTCCAGCTCTGCCAGCTGAGTGGGCGCCCATTTCCTCAACTTGTAGCCTCAGCCTTGTATGGAAGGGCTGATTGTTGCCATTTTACAGATGGAGAAACTGGGGTTAAATACACTGAGCTGCCCAGGGTTACTCCGCTAAGATATGGCTGATGGGGGTCTTCAAACCAGATTTGTCTGGCTCATTCACTTCTCTGTTCTTCTTGTCTCAGAACATAGTCTCTCGTAAATACCTCCTAGCTCTGGGCAACTTGGATTTGGTCTGACCCCAGAATAAGAAAGGGGTGCTGAGTTTGGGACACCCGATCAGAGATCTTAAGGAGTCTGTGAAGGGCTGAGATGTAGTGACAATAAGGCTGATACCTCCATCTAGCCCACCCCTCCGGCTACCCAGGACTTGGCCAGTCATGTTCTCCCTCGGCCCTCTCCTCTGCCCGCCCCGCCCTCCACCGCCCAGGATGGATCACAGTGACTCCCCGTGGCTGGCAGACACTTGGCGCTCCACCTCCGGCTCACGGGACATCAGTAGTAGCAGCAGCCTCAGCAGCCGGCTGGGAGTGGACCCCCGGGACCCACTAGACGGTCGTCGCTCCTGTGAGCATGTGGGGGACGGGGGTGGCAGCAGCGGAACAGGGGGCTGGGGGCTGGAGAAGGGAGACATGGGCCTGGTGCCTTCACCATAATTCCTTCTGGCATTTTTATCATCTCAGTGATCTCCTGGGATCCCCGAAGCCCCGGTGTGCCCCTGCTCCCCGACACCAGCACCTTTTATGGCTCCCTCATCGCTGAGCTGCCTTCCAGCCCCCCAGCCCGGCCAAGCCCCCAGACCCCAGCTGTCAGGCGGCTCGCCCCCCAGCTGGCCCGGCTCTCCAGCCCCTGGCCCAGTTCAGACAGCCTCTGCGGCCGCAGGGGCCTCCCTTCTCCACGCTTGTCTCTGGCCCCCGCAGAGGCCTGGAAGGCCAAAAAGAAGCAGGGTAAGGCCAGGAGGATGGACACCCCCTGAAGCGGGTGGTAGAGGTGCCAGGAGTGGGCATGTGGTGACCTGGACGCTGGGTGTGGGCTGCACCCCACCCACTCTCCTGTCCTGATGGGCGCCTGTCACCAAGCACCCCTCCAGGAGTGTGCCGGCCTCTGCTTTCCTTTACATCATGCTAGTAGTGAGCCCTGTTTCTGCAGCCAGCGCAATTCAGCAAACATTTAACAAGTGCCACTGTACGCCAGACGGGGGAACACATCCATCCATTCGCTCATTCATTCAATACGTATTGAATATCCACGGCCAGGGCATTTCCTCCCCGGGTGAGACCAACACATCTTCCTATTCTAAAGTTCCTCTTCCCAAGTCCCACCATGGACTCTTCAATCACACCTGACATGTTCTGGGGCTCCCTGGTTTTATTTTATCCATTCAGCTCAACAGGACAGCCCCACCCACCTCCCCAAGTGAGAGACACTCAGGGTCATCAGGGCAGGACTAACCAGAACCATGTGAGATATTGGCAAATTAACAGATTCTCTCCAATAAAAGAAGAAAAGGAAATTAGCAGATTCTCTCCAAGAACAGAAGGAGCACTTTCCTTCACAGAGAAGAGTCAAAATTCACAAGAATAGGAAGCAACGTGAGGGTATATAGAGATCAGGAAGTTGGAATGTGTACAGTAAAGAGAAAGAATGTTGTTTTTTAAAGTATCTATTAAGTGCCAGGAACTTTCCAATCTGGTTTTAATTAATTGGCAAAGCCGTCCTTTGAAGCGTCGTTTACAAATGAAACAGGCTCAGAAAGGTTAATGGATTTCCCTGAGGTCACACAGCTCCAACAAAGGTGGCTGAGCCGGCTACGACAGTGCAGGCATTGTGACTCCAAGCCCGGTGCTCCATCTCCTCTGTCACAGGTGCCTGGATGGAGGCCGGGGGCCGAGAGGGTGGAGGGAGGCTCTTCCCTCTTTTCTCTTGGCTCAGGAACCACAAAACTTAACTGGAAGACAGAGCAGAAGTAGAGCCGTGGTTAGGGTCTGAAAGGCCCGCCCAAGCTTGCCCCCCAGCCACCAGCCTCTTCCTTTGCAGAACTGCACCAGGCCAACAGCTCCCCACTGCTCCAGGCCAGCCACCCTTCGGAGCTCTGGGCCTGTGAATTGGGCAACAGAGGCTCCAAGAACCTTTCCCAAAGTTCAGGTGAGAGGAGTGCCCCGGGAGGCAAGGGGGGGAGGCGTTAGGCAGAGCGTGAGGCCCACTCACTCCTACCCCTGGCTTCTTGTCTCTGAGGAGGCTGTGGGTGGGTGGAGCGTGGGCTGGAAGCTTCCAGCCGGTGGCCCAGGGCTGATGGGAGCTCTGCTACCTCCTGCTCAGGCTACAGCTCCCCAGGAGCTTCGCCCCGGGCTCTGGTTGCCTGGCGGGCCCTGGGACCACAGCTCCTCCGCTCCTCCAATGAGCTGGTGACTCGCCCTCTCCCGTCAGCACCCCTCTCTCCTCGGGGACCCCCCACTCAGAGACAACAGACCCAGTAAGAAGGCACGGGTCCGGAAGCCGGGGCTGAGCGCGGGGGGTGGAGGGGGGTGCGTGCTGAGTGTGGATGGGGCGGGGGGAGGGGTGGCGGGGACCAGAAGAATCCCGCCATCGTCGCTGTCTTCCCCCCTCAGGCACTCGGCGGAGCCCCCGGCTCCCTCCTGCCCCGCCCTGCCGCCGGCAGCCCCCGGCCCGGTCCTTATCCCCTCCGGTCCCCCCAGCCCCTCCAGCCCCCGGGCCTCCTCCCTCTCTGGTCCCAGCCCAGCATCCAGTCGCCTGTCCAGCTCGTCCCTGTCATCGCTGGGGGAGGATCAGGACAGCGTGCTGACCCCTGAGGAGGTGGCCCTGTGCCTGGAGCTCAGTGAGGGTGAGGAGACCCCCAGGTGAGTAGCCAGAGGGGAAACGCAAGGGCGACGGATGCTTAGCTCTACCCGCGTCCACCGCTCCGCGCCCTGCCCACCTCAACCTCGTCTTGTCTCCCGTCCCGCCTCTTCCTAGGAACAGCGCTTCTCCTGTGCCAAGGGCTCCTTCACCCGCCATCACCTACGGCTACATCAGCGTCCCCACGGCCTCGGAGCTGGCGGCCGTGGGCGGGGCGGGCGGAGGGGTGGGCTCCGAGGTGCGCGGCTTGCTGTGCGCGCCCCGGCCCTGCCCCACCCCGACCCCCAGCGAGGGCTCCTTGGCCAACGGCTGGGGCTCGGCCTCCGAGGACAACGCCCCCAGCGCCAGGGCCAGCCTGGTCAGCTCCTCCGACGGCTCCTTCCTCGCCGACGCCCACTTCGCCCGGGCCCTGGCCGTGGCCGTGGGCAGCTTTGGCTCTGGTCTGGAGCCCAGGGAGGCCGACTGCGTCTTCACGGGTACGTGGGTCGCCGTCTTGCTCCTCACCCCCAACCCCTGGCGTGGACACAGCGCGCCCGCAACCAAGAGGGAGAGCATCCTGTTGTCTTCGTGGTCCTTGAAACAGCCGGTTTTTCAGTGAGGGATTACGACCTCCCAGGCACTACGAGCAGGGCTTTCCATACACCCAGCCTTAACAGCAACTCTGTGAGGAATATTCCTTGTCATTTTTTTTTCAAATGAAGAGACTGTGAGTTCAACTGATTTATTCACTTGTCCAAGGTCACCCACCAGAACAAGGACAAACTGTTCAAATCAAAGGCCCAGAGGCAGCCAGTTTTATGGTCCATTCTGCTACCTCCTGGACCGCCGTCTTACCAGACACGGGTCCCCAGGAGAGGCTGCTCCTCCGCCCAGTGGTGCAGATTCGTCCTCGCTGTGAGACGTTCTGTTTTCTCTTACGTCCTCTGTGCCTTCAAGGCCTTTCTCTCTCGCTGTGTGTGGCCGGGCGAGGAGTGACAGGGCTCCCTGTGTCCCTTTGGGGCTCCTTCCGCAAACATTCTATCAGATCCATTAACCCCGTCTTAGGAACCCCAGCTCTACCTTTTGCTCCCCCTAAGGTGGTCAGGCTTGTGGCAAATTCGAGAGCAAGGATTGCTGGGACTGAAGGCCTGGCCTGGGCTGAGAGGAAAGACTTACAGCTGTTCTCTCTGAAGAAACCAATGACTGTCTTTCTTTCCCTGGGGCAGAGGGGCCCCCAGCGATGTGGCTTCGGGGGTTGATGGACTGAAGGGGCTAGCTTATGTCTAGAGTTGTGTGTCTGCCTTAAGCAGGCCCAAGCTTTTTGCCCTAAACTGGTCCCCAGGGGTGAAGGCCAACCCTCCACAGATAGCTCTGCCCTCCCTGACAGATGCTTCGTCACCTCCTTCCCCCCGGGATGACCTCTTCCTGACCTCCACCTTCTCCCTGCCCTCGTGGGAGTGGAGGTCAGACTGGTTGGAGGATGTGGAGAAAAACCATGCCCAGCGGTTTGGCAGGGGGCTGTCTTCCCGGCCCCCCGACTCTCGGATCTCTTCTCAAAGAAGTCAGCTCAACTGTCCTGCACCCAAGGCTGGCGGTAAGTGACTGGCTGGCTGGCTGGCTGATGCTGCCATCTGATCTAGACAGGTTCTGGAGGGGAGCCAAGGGGGAGCCTGGGGACGGGCAGGAGAGCTAAGGGACCAGGGAGGGAACTCCACCCTCCTTCAACTTCTCCTGCAGACTCCTGATGTGCCCCAAGACTGCCAAGAAGAGACTCCGAACCCCCTCTCCCGTGGGCCACCGGCCTGGGCCGGGGACCGTGGGCCTGTGCTTCTCTGCATTTGGGGTCCATCTTGCCCAGACTGCAGGAGAATCCTCCCTGTCGATGGTGAGAACAAACAAAAGCAAAGCAGAATAAGAACAAAGACGACATGAAGCCCTCAGGAGGAAAAAAGGCATCTTCGCCTGACTCCTGGCTCCCGCTCCTCCTTCTGTTCCATCCGCTCCCACGACCGAGGCTCTTTAGCCAGCGGGAAGCAGCCCTGTCTCCTGAACTCCCCACCCGCCTGGATCACGGAAGTCGGGGAGACAGAGGTCTTCCTGGAGGACAACGGCGGCTCACGGGAGAGGGCTGTGGAGGAAGGGGTGCCTCAGGGCCTCCCCTCTCAGCTGTTTCTGGACCATTCCTCTAGAAGCAAGCTCAGCTCTCTCCCCAACCACACCGTGAAGGGAAACAAAGAGACTCCACTGAGGCAGGCCCTACCTCAGGACCAAGGCAAAGGGTTCAAGATGAGTCTAGGGAGGAAGCCAAAGGAAGTGTGAAAATGTGGGACAAATGACCCTCTTCATACTGTTGTCAACTATGCGCTTAAGGAATTGGAACCGTAAAGCTACAGTGACTTGAGTTCTGTGGATCACTCTGAGCAGCGCCATTTTGGGGAGGGCTTCTGCGTAAGGGATTAAGCGTTCGTTGATACTTGGGGGTGTTCCTCCTCTATGTTCTGTTACGAAGGGAGGAATTACCTGCATCATTCGGATTTTTTTTTTTTTTTGCATTATAGCTGGTTTACAGATCTCTGTCAGATTTTCCAACTGCACCGCGTGGTGACCCAGTTACATGTACATATATGGATTTGTCACATGTAATTCAGATTTTAAGCGGAATCCAGAAAAGGGAAGAGGGGGGATTTTCAGGATCTTCTGGTTTTGGCACTTTGTCCTGTGAGGACACCTGCTTTCTGTGGTCCCAACCCCGCTTCCGAAAGACCAATCCCAGATGGTTTCTTAAAAGAGGCAAAGTAGCCAAGTTCCACAAGAGGTAGAACCACTTACATGATTGGCTAGTGAGCACACTTCAGACGAAAACGGGACTGAGAAATTGAGGAGCAGGACCTCCAGGGCCTGAGCCCACGGAAAACCACTGGAGGACAAGCAGGGCCACGTCCATCTGACTTGGGGGGACGTTTGGGGGCAGAGTCCATACATGGGGGGGATGCTCCTGAGCCTGATGAGGGCCAAGGGAAGATACCCTCAGGGAGGGCGGGTTGGGAAGCAGGCGCTGAAAGAGGGTGGAATCGTCCAGACCCCAGCAGCTGAGGGAGGCAGGCTGGGTGGGGGCCCTGCTGCCTGACCAGGCCTGGCCGGCTGGACCGTGTGCCCTCAGGATGGGAAAGCGGAGCCCGGATACACATCCGTTCCTCTCCATTTGCTTTTCCTTTTTTGGACTTTGTTTTTCTTTTAACTTCCTGGTAAAATTCCTTTTGAAAACATGCCAACCCCATTTGCCAGACTGAATGAGAAAAAGGGATTTGTGCACATTTAGGTCAAAGTGGCAGAAGAGGCCGGAGCCTGAGACTGGGGGTCAGTGGCCATTTCCCGAGAACCTGGGGCGGTTGCTGAGCAAGTGAAAAGGAAATAGACCTCAGGTGCCCAGTGAGTGGTGTGGGCACCAATGATAGGGACTATGGCATTCGTGGCCAAATTTTTGAAATATTTCTGCCAGCCTAATCAATTACATCTGAGCCTAATCTGGCCAAGAGGTGCCCATCTACACACGCTGTCTGTGGGGGGGTGGGGTAGGGACCTGAAAAAGACCGCTTTTCCTTCTTGGCCAGGACTTCCCCCATCAGCTCCTTTTCTTTTTTCTCTTTCTTTCTTTCTTTTTCTTTCTTTCTTTCTTTCTCTCTCTCTCTCTCTTCTTTCTTTTCTTTTCCTCTCTCTCTCTCCCTTCCTTTCTTTATATCTATCTTTCTTTTATTTTTTTTCCTTCTTTTTAGGGCATATGGAAGTTCCCGGGCTAGGGGTGGAATCTTGAATAGGAGCTGTAGCTGCTGGCCTACGCCACAGCCACAGCAACACTGGATCATTTACTCACTGAGCAAGGCCAGGGATCAAACCTGAATCCTCATGGATACAAGTTAGGTTTTTAACCCGCTGAGTCACAATAGGAACTCGAGCTCTTCCTTTCTTTGAGTTTCTAAAAATTATTGCAGTGAAGGGGCGTGTTTCCTGATAGAGGAGTGAGAGAGCACCCAGGGACGGTCTGGCTCAGCTCAGAAGGCAGAACAATTTCCTTGCTCTTGGTTATTCAGAAAGTCCCTTTGGTTGTAACTGGGGAGACAGTGGCTTCAGCTTCTTCTAGAAGTGGGACAGGTCGTGTCTCTTAGGCTGCCCTCGTCTAGCGCTTTTTTTCCCCCCATTTTTAAGAGTTTTATTGAAGTACAGTTGATTTACAACATTGTGATCACTTCTTCCATACAACAAAGTGATTCAGTTCTCTATGTAAACACATCCATTCTCTTTCGGATTCTTTTCCCACATAGATTATCACAGAGTATTGGGTAGAGTTCCCTGTGCTCCACAGCAGGTCCCCATTGGCCAATCATGCCATATACCTCAGTGTGCATATGCCGATCCCAAAGCCCCAGTCCATCCCCCTCCCCCCCCAGTCCATCCCTCCCCCCACCCCGTCTCCTTCGGTAACCGTAAGTTTTTCAAAACCCATGAGTTTTGTTTCTATTCTGCAAATAAGTTCATTTGTATTCCCCCCCTTTTTTTTTTAAGATTCCTTACCTATTGCTTTTGACAGAAGAAATTCAAATGATGTACACACATTCGCAGCCCCCATTCTGCCCATGTCCTGCCCAGAAGCAGACAAACGGGGCCCAGGGATTCTGATCAGACTCTTTTTATTGCCTTCTTTTATGAATGGGTCTCAGAGAGCAAGGGAAGAGCTGGCCCTCTGGCTTCTAAGTCAGTTCCTCAGGGAGCCCCACGGTCATTGCTGAGAGGGAAGAGACCCTCCCTGCTCCTCTCTGCTCAGCCCCAGGGGGGGGGGGTTCCCATCCAGGCTCCTGGCCCAGGGACAAGCCCTTCCCCATGGAACTTCTTGTATTTCATCAAAGGTCATCTTGGTTCCTAGAGAGAGAGAGGGTGAGAGGCTGGTTTGCAAGGCCTTGGTCCAGGGTAGACAGGCCCCAGCGGAGATGTTCCTCTTTTCTCAGCAGCCTCTCTCCCGATCCAGCTGTCCTACAGAGCCCAGGCCCCTCTGTTATGCCATTGCGTCTTCACCCTTTGTCACTTGTTCTCCAGGAGTCCTCCCTCCTTACTCACTGGGTCCCCTGCTTCTGACATCTCCTCCAGAAGCCCCCTCTACCTCCCTGTTTTTAATCATCCCTCGGCCCACCCTCCCCAGCCCCCACCTCTCCACGTTTCTGTCCTGGCCTTTGGCTCTGGCTTCGGCTCCGACTCCTACTCCGTCCAGGGCCCCGGGAGCCCCGAGAGCTGCCGGAGCCCCTGGAAGAGTGGCTGCCGGCTGTGGAACAGGTGCTGGTGCCCTGGCCCCGGGACAGGAAGCTGGGTCGGCTGTAGGGGAGCCAGGTCTCCTCTGTAGCACAAGAGAGAAGGACAGTTGGGCCCAGGCAGGGGGAAAACTTCACTGCTTGTCTCCTGTGCCACCCTAAACACCATCCCCGCCTGGAAGAAGAGCTGAAGGCAAACCATCCTGATAAACAGAGTGCCCAGCCCATGGCCTTGACCTAGCCCAGGCTCAGAAACCCATAAGGAACTCTCATGCAGAAAGGGCCTTGTGAAAACTGGGGCAGGGCACCCAGCCCCGACTCTTTTTTCATCTGGGCTTCGCTCCTGGGAAAGGATACAATGTGGGAACTTGAGGGGATTTTGCTCAGAGGGAGCTACAGAGACAAGGATCTTTGATGAGGATGTAAGGCATGAACACAGCTGGAGGCCTGGCGTGAGCTGGGTTGAAAACTAATGCATCAGTGGCACTATCTGTCCTGTACTATAGGTTCCAGTCCCAAAGCCCACCTTCTTCGTGTAGCAATGCCCCTCCCTACCCTCCAGATGGGGGCCCCTCTGGCCTCCCAGGGGCCCGGCCTGCACCATCCTCCTCTCCCCACTCTGCTCTCGCTCCCGTTCCAAGGAGGACATGCTGCCAGCTGCTCGCAGCCCCACGGCCCAGCTTGCTTCTTCCTCTGGCGGCGGCAAGGGTGGTGGCGGCAAGTCTGGGGAGAGACCTCTTTTCAGCAGAGTCTCCTGCTTTCTCCCAGTCCCTCTCTCTGGCACCAAGAGGCTGCCAACCAACTGCCCGAGTTGGGTTCACTTGCCCCCTCCTCCAGCCCGCTGAGCTCACCCTTGCCTGTCCCGCCTACTGTCACCATTTCCCAGGCTCACAGCCCCCTCACCACCGGGACTGTGCTCCCGCCTGTAGGGAAGAGCCTTGGGTTTCTTCCGGATCCGGGCACGAGGTCCGAGAAGTGGAGGAGTCATCTCCGCAGGCACCTGCCGGGCTCTCCCTGAGGACAGGAGTAAGAAAAAAAGAGGGTCAGGGAAAAGGTTTGGGGGCAAAGGGGAAACAAGCTTTGGGGAGATAGGAGGGTAAATTGAGGGCGCTACAGACTCACCTGGGGCACTGCTGGCTGTAGCAGGGTCAGGGCTGGGGATGAGGTGATGGGGCGCTGGGTGGCCAGCACCCGGGCCAGCAGGCCTTCCCTCATGGCTACCCAGAGTGGGCTGGGATACACTGAGAGGGGAACTTGGCCCAAGGGGCACCCTCCTGCAATGACATGAGGCCTCATTTGTTCACTCGACAAACACTAAGTGCCTACTGTGTGCCAGGCACTGTGATAGACAATCAACCTAATATTAGAAGAATAAGACACAGCCCACCCACCCCCATAAGGCTCCCAGGCTAGAGGAGCATGAGGAAAGCCATCTTTGAAATGCCCAGGAAGCCTGCAGAGTCACTCAAATGGAGAAACAGTCTGAAGGGAATGAGAGACTGTCAGCCTCACATTTCTCCCCAAACCTCACTTCTCCCCAATACAGCCGAGACCTCCACACCCCGGATTCATCTACGCATCCAGTCATCTGCCCATATGTTCACCCACTGAATAGACAGGCACAGAGGGCCTGGAACATGCAAGGTACTGTATACCTCCCTACCTGGGCATCTGGTGGAGATGGGGAATGTCAGCGGGGGGCCGGGGTGGGTCGGGAGGTGAGGGCGTGAGAGTGGCTGTGGACTGCTGTCCATAGGAAGGTGTGGGAGAGGGGGTTTCGGCTCGGGACAGAGGGACTGAGCAGCCCCTCCCGGGGCTGGCCTCTGCCACGTGGCTCCTCTCGGGCACTGGTGGGCACCACTCTTCTGGCCCTGAGCTGGGGGCAAAAAGGCAGCAAGGCAGTGATGACTGAGTAGCTTCACACGTCCCTTTGGCCTCCCACGGTCCTCCTCCCTTCTTCTCCCAGCATCTCCGCCTTGCCCCCTACCCGGGGGTCCTGGGCTGCTCCCACATACACAGGGCATCTGCAGGCAGGGTGAGCCTTACCGGCCCTCCAGCTCCTCCTCCAGCCCCTCTAGGCAGCTCAGCTCACAGGAAGGGGGTGGGGGCGGCAGGGCTTCTGGCCAGTTGAGGGAGGGCATCTGTACAGGTTTTCCCAGAAGCTTTACTTTGCCTCCCCTGGCTCCTGAGGAGAGCAGGGTGGGGACACATCAAGATACAGGCAGGAAACAGGCAGAGGTGAGACATGTCAGAAGGAAGTGCTGGGCTAGGTCCCCAAGGGGTGGGTGGAGGACACTCTTTGGGGAGACACTGTTCGGGGCCAAAATGGGAGCTAGGAACCGCAGTCATACCGCTGTCCCCCTCGCTCCATTCTGGAGGCGCGTACGGGCTCCAGGTGCCTGGCTCGCCCGAGGGATGGGGGGGGAAGCCCCCGTGGAAGGTCTGCAGCTCCTCTCCTGCTGCCGGGTCAGTGGTGCCGTAGACAGGACCATCCACAGGCGCGGCCGTGCCCCGGGCCGTCTGAGCCAGGTAAAGGGAGATCCCTGCTTCTGAGGGGGAGAAAGAGGGAGGCCCAGGGAAGGAGACGGGCAGGGACAGAAAAATAGAGGACAGGGGGAGAATGGAGGGCAAAGGTGTCCCTTCCTGCCACGTTCCAAGGTAAAAGTTAGGCACAGGAGAGGCTCCACCCGCTCACAGCCTCCCAAGGACCCACCAGCCTCAGGAAGGCTTGGCCCCCTTCAGCTTGCCCCAGTAGGTCCAGAGGCTAAGGTGCGGGGCCTCCGGGAATGCCCCTGAGAGAATCGGAACTCCTCACCATTGTAGTATCTGTCGTCTGGGTCAGGATTGCTGGGAAAGCAGTTTCCCCTGGGTTCCTGCGCTGAGGGGCTTCGAGATGGGTGGGGCCACGAGTCTGCCAGCCACGGATAAGAAGCAGGGCCAAGGCCCATTGCTGGCCTGAAGGACAGCAGGTGGACGGTGGGACAGAGAGCCTGAAGAGGCCAGTGAAGTAGGGAGGCTGGGGTAATGGGAGCTCTAGAACGGTGATGGGGTGGGGGGTGGGGGGAGAGAGAGCCAGCACAGGGAGGCGCTCAGGGAGGGGGTTATCCTTGGGAGATGAGCTCAAAGAATTACCTGGAACTGGCTGCTGACAAGCCCTCCGAATGTGGGAAGGACACTGGGGGTGGGGAGAAGACTGTGAGAAGCGCCCCTACTAGGGGTCTGAACACCCCCCTCCCCGCAGAGATGGCTTACCTGCAGGTGTGTAGGCAAAGGAGGCTTCCAAATAGGAACCCGTGGGAGAAAGAAGAAGGGAAATGGGGAGAAAAGTCAGAAATATCCATATTCTTGTCCCTTCCGTGGCCCTGGTCCCAGTTCCACCACTCAGGTTGTACCCTGGACCGAATACCATCAAAATTCCTAGGGGTGTGACTCAGGCATCAGTATTTTTCTAAAGCTCCCCAAGTGATTTCCAGGAAGTGAAGGCTGGCAGCAAAGCCTGCTCCCGATTGGGGCATTTTAAGGATCATTATCACCCCTCTTTGCAGACTCAGGTCCCGCCCAGCCCCTTCGGGCCCGCCCCTCCCTCGTCCCCCTCATCCCCCGCCCTAGACAACTCCAGATTCCTCCGTGGGCACTATGACCCTGTCCAGGGGACTGAGCTCCTGTGCGACCCCTCCTCTTGCCTCCACTCCCCCTCCCGGAGATGTCGAGCCCCATCCCCTCCCTCTTTCTAACCTTCCCGTCTCCCTCTCCCTAGGGGGCGGGATCTCCAGGCTCCGCCCACTCCAAGGCCCTCGTTTAGGTCCCCGGAGGCCCCAGCGCCCCGCCCGCGCTGCCCGCGGTCCCAGCTCTCACCCGTGTAGTGACTGAGCTCCTTGCGCTGCCTCCGGCGCCGGTAGAGGGCGGCGCAGAGCCCGAGGAGCAGCGCCCCGCAGGCGGCGCCGCTGCCCGCGAGGAAGGCCGGCTCCCGCAGCACCCGCGCCAGCCGCTCTGCCAGCCCCGGGCCCACCTCGGGCCCAGGCTCCAGTTCCGGCGGGGACGCTGTGGGGGTCGGATAGGTGAGGGGAGTAGAGGCACCGCTACCCCAGGGCCTCCCTTAAATCCGGCCCCGCCCTCCCGGACTCACGCAGCAGCACCGACACCGGGGCACTGGCCACGCCCACGCCCGCGCTGGTGGCCGCGGCGACCTGGGTCCGGTAGAGGAGACCCGGCAGCAGCCCCCGGAGCACCGCCGAGCGCGCCCAGCCTGCCGCGGACCGGTTGAGGTGGAAGCGGCTCTCATTGGCCAGGCACCAGATCTGGAGAGGCCGAGACCCGGTTTAGAGAGTCAGAAACGGATTCTGGCCTCACGTGAAAACCTGGAGTTCTACTTGGTAGCGGGGGCTTAGCCAGGCGTAATTCAGCCTGGAGAGAACACTCTGGAACTTCTCTCCTCTCTCCCCCAAGTTCGTGCCCAGTCCCAAAGCCAGAGTCCCAACGTTCTCTCTTCCCTAATTCTATCCCCCCAGGCCCCCTCTCCCGCCACTCCCCAGCCCGCCCGCCCGGTCCCTTCTCAACCCCTGCACCTGGTATTCTTTGATGACCCCATTTTGCTGGGAGGGGAGCGGAGGTTGCCAGGACACAGTGATACTGCTGTTGCCTTCACCCCCCAAGGCCACTGCCACTCCCTGGGGGGGACCACTGGGGACTGGGCCAGGGTGGAGCATGGTGAGAAGGACACAGACAGTCATTGCAAGCTGCCCCTCATGCCCCAGCCTTCCCCCTCCAGTTCTGACATCTTGGGTGAACTGAGAAGCAGCCCTCCTTCCCACCCGCTCCATGCTTTCCCCGGGGTAAGGCTTCCTCCTCCCTCCTCCCCTGGGCCCCACCCCCTTACCCTCCTCAGGACTGCTCCCGGTCACAAAAGGGCTTTCAGCCCCCAGCCCCTCCTGGCCTTGAGCTTGCACCTTGATCTGAATTTGGGACCCTGGGGGGAGTCCTCTTAGCACAGTACTTTGCTGGCTTGGGGACTGTAGGTCCAGCACCATCCAGCTTCCCCCATCAGGACCTGCTACCCTCCAAGACACTCGGAAACCTTGCACCAGCTGGACTGGGCCATCTACCTGTGGGAGACAGGACCAAGCATTCTAGAGTTGAAGGGTGAGCCACACAAGTCCTCCAGTCCAGCCCCTCCTCCCCTCAGCCCATCTTCCCAGCAACTCTCCCATAGCCATTCATGGAGGCCTCCATGTCTCCTTCATCCTCTCCACCCTCAACCTCATCACTACACTACACTCACAGTCCAGGACACCTTCAGGGTCCGGGGCCCAAGGACTATGGGCTCCTGCATCCGTACAGCCACTTCAGCCAGGCCCCGCTGGCCTCTCCATGGGTCGTCCACTGGCCTGGATGGGTTGCTGTCTATTGATCAAAGAGCCCACTCAGCAGGCGCCACCAGGGACAGGGAGTCAAGACTGAGAGTGAGCTTATGTCCCCCCTCAGTCCTGCCCCACAGACCACTTGGGACTCCAGAGCACATCCCAGGGTCAGGAGCAGGCTGGCCAGGGGAAGAGCTTCCAGAGGGGAGCCAGGTTGTCCAGCTAACAGGAGTATTCTTTCTGTATAACTACATTTGCGCCATTTAAAGGGCTTGTCTGCCGTCTCTTACATGGTAGCCCTTCAAGGTTCCTTCTTGTCCTTATAATCTGCGTTATCTCTGGGTAAAAGGCTGAGAAGTGAGGAGCTATCAACTAAATCAATCCCCCTCTCTTTCTCTCTCTTGTTTCCTCAGTGGGAGGGAAGCATAGCCCCCTGTTTCAGGCCAGGTCACCAGGGCAGACCCGTAACCAGGCAGGTGCCATGGTTGGGGGTGGGGGGGCGCCCTGCAGCATTGCACGTCACACCCACAATCTAGGGACCCTGACCTTACTCACCCAGGGTGCGGATGGGCTCAGAGACAGGGCTGGGCTCGCTGAGGCCCCAGGCTCCCACAGCCCGCACCAGGAACAGGTAGATGGTATTGGGCTGCAGACCGCTGACCGTGTGGGTCTCCAGCTGCACGCCATCTGCCACTGTCCGCCAGGTGTTGCCAGCAGCTTGGCTACCGCAAGAATGAGGCGACAGAGCTGTCTGAGCTACCACATCCATTCTCTGTCATAAGCACGACCACCTCACCCTTGCAGACGGAATGGGAAGACCTCTCCCACAATAGCAAAGACAATTTAAGGACATAGGAGCCCCCTCTTGTAACTTTCCAGGTCTGCATTCAAAACTTTCTCTATACCTGAAGGCCTCTATCACGTAAGAGGTGACTGCAGCCCCAGCTTGCGGGTTGGGCTTCCAGGCCAGAGTAATGCTGTTCTTAGAGATCTCCGTGACCACTGGCTGAGAGGGAGGCCCCGGAGGGGTACTGGGTTCCGTAGGGGGGTCTGGCGATCCTCCCCAGTCTCCTGCAGTGAGGAGATAATCTTTAAGTGGAAGGATGGGGAGAAGATGGCCCCAGCTAGCCTGCCTCCATCCCAGAGGAGCTGTGACAGTGGTGATGGAGAAGAGGGGGTGTAGTGAACTAACCCCTGCTCATGTCTGCCTCCCAAGAGCAACACTTCTGTCCTCCTCCTCCTCCCTGCCACCACCATCATGGCATTTGGAAGCTAAAATCAGACCTGGGTTTGAGGAGGTACTGACTACCTTTGAAGCAGGTTTGGAAAAGGCTGCTGGCCAAACAAGGGAACAAAGGAAGGACTCACCCTGCCTCCTAAGCCAGCCACTCCAGGTGGCCTCCCCTGTGGGACTCTTGGCCACACAGCTGTAGAATCCCATGTGCGTTTCCTGTAGGAGAGGGTAGCAGACTGGCAGACTGGGAATGGAGCAGGGAAGGACGAGGGGGTGGTGATAGGTACACAGAAGGATGGGGCTGTCATTCTAGATGGCCTGAGAGCAGAAGGGCAGAGATGGAGTTCAAGTCACAGCAGGTACTAGAGATGGACATGTGGACCGCGTGGCCATTCTCAGTCATCGGGCCCCAGGAGCAAGTCTCACCTGAACGCTGGCGATGTGCAGGGTACCATTGGCCATTAGGTTGAGCTGAACGTCACCCCCCTGCAGCCACTGCCCATCCTTCTGCCACTGGACACTAGGTTGAGGGTTCCCAGTCACTCTGCATGGCAGCCACACAGAGGAGCCAAGTGCCAGCGTTTGATTGGCTGGTCCCTGGAGGATGATGGGAGGTAGCCGATCCAGGGAGGCTGAGAGAGGAGGAACTTGGGCATCTCAGGGGAGGATCCTGGGTTCAGGCAACCAGCCCCTTGTCCTCTCCTTCACCACCCCTCACCCAGATATCAGAGGGACTTCCACAACCATCTGTTGACTCTGCCTGGGACCAGCCATCTATTAGGGGCTTCTGTGCCTGATTTCCAACTTCAGGGATATGTCTCGGGAACACATCTCTTCCAGTGCAAACGTAATAACACAGAATCCAAGAAAAACAGCACTCTTTAAACCATTATTTCCTTCCAGGGCCTTCCAGCCCTATCTCCCCAGGAACGTACCTCCTTTTACCTCCAGCAGAGCCTTGGCAAGGATGCTGCCGGCCACACTGACAGCCTGGCACACATAGTAGCCAGCGTCCCCACTCTGCACTTCGGTGATGTTGAGCTGGCCTCTGGGAGAGACCGAGAAGCGCCCTGTGGGCTGAAGTGACTGACTGGGGAATAGCAGGGCCTGGGGACAGAGCAAGGAACCAAGGTGGGAATGGGCTGGCATCTGGCAGGGAGAACTCCCATTCTAACCGACCCCAGAATCCAGAGATTCCTAGGGTTCTAGTTCATACCTGGTCCCCAGCCAGTTCTGTGACCTTGGGAAAATTAGTTAAATCTATTCACAAGAATAAGGGGGTTTTATTAGATGATTCTAAGGTACACAACCCAGCTCTACTAGTTGGAAAACTCTGAACAGCTATTTAACGTTTCCCCAAATTTCCCCAAACTTGACTCTTAGAGTTATGAGAATTAAGTCAAGTAATTAGCTGAAACTCTTTCAATACATCAAATGATAAATGTTAAGTACTTTCCCCTTTAATGTTTTACATCAGATACGGGGAAGGTGGGGAAGCGGGTCTGGGTTTCAGGATAATTGTTTCAGGATAAATGGCAACATGCTGAGCCCCTGACTGAAACCTACTCTCACACTCTACTACCATCAGCATTTTATTCATTTAATAATCTAATGAAAATGCAGCAGTCGCCAGTGCTAGAGAAGATGTTGGCAAATTGTGGCTATGGATTCGGAATAATGCAGTGGGTGGCGGGTGGTTTGGTTTCCCAGTGGGATGGGGTTAATCAGACTTTCCCACCCTTCCCTTGAAGGCAGTTACTTATGTTGTAACTTCAGTTCCTGGTTGTTCCAGTGGTATATTCTGAGACCTGTTTGCAAAGGTGGGAGGGGGTGACTGTGAGCTCTCCCTGGTGGAAGTCCTTTGTAAGTAGAAGAGAAAGTGATCTACCCTGAGCAGCTCTGATACAGTACCAGCTTTCCAGAGCGGAATGTTTTGTTGTTGTCGTTATTGTTGGGGTTTTTTATTGTTGTTGTTTTTGTTTGTTTGTTTGTTTTTAAGGCTGAACACACAGCATATGGAGGTTCCCAGGCTAGGGGTCTAATTGGAGCTGCAGCTGCCAGCCTACGCCGGAGCCACAGAAACACCAGATCCAAGCTGATCCTCAGCTCGCAGCAAACTGGGATCCTTAACCCAGTAAGAGGGGCCAGGGCTCAAACCCATGTCCTCATGAATACTAGGGCCACAATGGGAATTCCCAGAGCAGAATGGTAAAGCCCAGGTCGCAGGTGTCTGAAGGAGGAGGAGTCTAACTGGATCTGCTATATCCTCAGGACAGCCTTGCCCAACACAGAAAGATTCTCCAAGGCATTGCCATACAGGACTGTTCCCTACCTCCTAAACACATTATCACCAATGTTCCAGGCCTTTTATATTTATTATCCTGTTTAATTCTCCCAAATAACCTGCAAGCATTTCTGGGAGGACCAAAGGTATGGCAGAGCTCCAGAAGGAAGTCTGCAGAATATGGGGGGAGGGAGGCTTAGACCCCGAGGAGAAGCTGGTGGGAAGGCCCTGGAGCTGGCCACCTACCTGACTGCCCTCCTTCTGCCAGAAGATGGCAGGTGGGGGGTTTCCTTTGGTCTCGCACTGGAAAGCCACACTCTCTCCAGGAGCTGCCATCTGGTCCTGGGGCTGGGTCACTAGCTGGGGCGGGACTGGGAAGAGGAGGGGAGATAAAGGAACTGGGAGTCAGCAGCATCAAGAAGGGAGGCGGAGAGAACAGGAGAGAGAAGCTCAAGCTTGGCTTTCTCCTCCTTCATCTCCTTCTAGAAGTCTCAGGTGACCCACCCAACTCTACCACTCCGTTCTTTTTCTTCATTCTCCATCTTCCCTCATCTCATCCTTGCTGCGGGCTGTCCCATGTCTCTGGTGACTCACCCATATCTTCCGCTCCATCCTTTTCCCTCATTCTCCACTTGGCCCCCACCTCCATCTTCCCTTATCTCACCGTGGGGCCCTCACCGTGAACACTGAGGGAGCCGGAGGCTTCGGCGCGGCCCACGCTGTTCTCCGCCACACACGTGTAAGTCCCTTCGTCTTCAGCACTTACACGGCCGATCCAAAGGCTGTGGTCGCTCCGGATCTCATACCTGCTCCACTCCCCACCCCCAGGCTGGGTTGGCCACGGCTACAGACCCCTCCTTGCTCCCCCAGGACAAACACCAGGATCAGGGTACATAAAGACAAGGTAGACCTCAGCAGAGACAGATGCTGGTACCCGTGGACCCATAAATGGAAGTGGGGACTGGTGAGGGCAGGGGCCACAGGCAGTGAGGAACAGATGTCTCTGTGTCAAGTGAGACATGTCCGCCTCCCCACCCCCCACCCCCCAGTTTTCTAGGGGCTGGTTTGCTTTTGAGCTGGTTGGGTCTCCTTGCAGGCAGTAGGAGGGGGCTTCTCACCTGCCCGCGGGCAGTTCCCCATCCTCCTTGCGCCAGCGAAGTCGAGGCGGGGGATCCCCCTGCACCTCACATGGAAAATCCACGGGGGCATCAGCCAGGACCACCTGATTCACTGGTCTACGCAGGAATGAGGGGCGCTCTGTGGAGAAGGAGTGGGTGGAAGGTCAGGGGTCCTGCACACCTCCTGGCCCCCCAGGCTACCGGAATTCCAAAACTCCGTGTGCCTACCCAGGACCACGAGTTTGGCTGCCCCACTCTCCCGTTCTCCTGCCATGTTGGAGGCCACGCACACGTACATCCCTGCATCGCTCTTGAGCGTGAGTGACATCATCAGCTTCCCTCCACGGATCTGCAGAGTGATAACGGAAACTTTGCTCTTTTATCGCCGTCAAAGCGTATCTGTTTATCGGATCCTCATAGCCAGCCAATGAAGAAGACCCACTTGTGAGATCAGAAATCCTCGAGGGATTTGCCCCCAAGGTGGGGCTCAGGTGCCTCTTTCCTCCCACAGCCCAAACCACCTCCACCCTGTCCGCAGGGCATCATGCTTCCCACCTTCCTGCACCAACTCCATCTTACCTGTGCTGGTTTATCCCCATTCAGTAGCTGACTCTCAGCCTCTGGTCAGCTAATGCCCCTGTCTTATCACTTCCAGGACATTTTCCTCTGCCCTTCCAAGACCTTTAGATCCAGGCCTTCCTCCTTGACACGGTTCCCAGACCCCTAGCCTAGGTCTCCGCCCCTCAGGATGTCCCTGGCCCTGACCCTGGCTCCCAGGCCTGTCCCCAGTGTGGCCCCACCCCTTACCGTGATCCTTCCCTCCTCCTCTTTGAGTCTAGCACCGTCCTTCTTCCAGGACACGGAAGGCTCCGGGTGGCCGCGGGGGGGTACGCATTCCATTACTGCTGGCTCCCCCACTGCCACCACCAGGTTCCCAGGAGACTGCCGGAAGTCGTCGCGGAGGACTGGAGAGAGAAAGAAAAAGAGAGAGAAGAGGAATACAGAGTGTGGGTCGATATAACTGGGTGAGGACGCGGAAAGTGTTTGGGGGAAAAGAGGATCGTCGCAAACCGGAACTCTTCCCCAGCTGCGGCAAGGCCAGGCCCACGTTCTCCTCTGGCCAACGTGTGGGCATTAGAGACCAAAGGTCTTGGTCCCAGAGGAAGCTGCTGAAAGGGTTGAGATTGGAACTGGCTCTGGATAGGATTGCCCGGTGCCCTCCCGCCGCCCTCAGGCCCGCGGAGCAGCCAGGAGACTCCTACCTGCCACTTCTAGAGAGGCGTTTCTACTAGCCGCTGCCCCCAGGTAGTTGCGCGCCACGCAAGTGTAGACACCCTCGTCCGGCCGCGCGCGGCGCCCGTGCACGATGCGCGGGAAGAAGAGGGCGCCGCTGGGCAGCAGCAGGCGGTGAGCGCGCGGGTCCTCGCGCGCCGTGGCTACGCGCGCCCCGTTCTTGTACCACTCGATGTTGGGCCGCGGCCGGCCCTCGGCGCGGCAGGGCAGCGTGGCCGGCTCGCCCCGCGAGACCAGCAGGTCTGGCGGCTGCTCCACGATGCGCGGCATCGCGTCCTCCGGCGCGACCCTTGACCCTAAAGGTAAGGGGGAGGGTCAGCGCTTTCAAACCCGGCAATTGGGGAAGACGTCGAAGTTCCAGAGAGAAAAAGAACCCCGCCTGCCCACCCCCTCCCTGTGGAAGGCCGAGTATCTCCTGGGCAGAGCCCCGCACGTTCTCGGGCTGGAAAGGCGGTGCCTACGGACAGGCGGGTCAGCTGAGGAACCAAGTCCTGGGCCCGCTAAAGACACAGCCTCCTCTCCCGCCAAGCCGGAGTGACCGAGTCACTGCGTGGCAGGTAGACGCGCCTCTAGACCCGGTTTTCCGTCCCCTGGGCGCTGGTTCACAGTCACGGATCTGTGAACAGTCGCTGCAAGGCCTCTGCCCGGGGGGACCAGCAAAACGAAGACTGTGGCCCAGCCCGGGGGGTGGGGGTGGGGGTCTCCGGGGTCCCCTTAGGAGAGGGAAGTGAATGGTCTGGGACTTGAGGCTAAAAAGGGCCCTTAACCTGGAGTCCATGAGTGGGCACAGTCCCTGTCTTACACGGTCCGGTGACCATCAAGGCCCTGCGTACATAGCTCTTTAAATTTTCGAATTTAAGTGACACAGTGTGTGGTGAAAACCCTCTGTAAGAGCATTGAGGGAGCAGAAGCGTGTCTGAGGTGCCCGTGCTTAACTGTCACCCTTTCAGGGTCCTGTGAAGTAACAGGAATTGAACGCAGATGGGGGTGGAAAAGTGAGTAACGCTCTTTTTCTGGGTGGACATAGTTTTCCACAGCTTATTTACAAGTTGATGTAGCCAAGAAAGGCTAAGAATCATTGAGAGGGGAATTCCTCTCCTTTCCTTGGTCACGCAGATCCGTTCACCCGCATGTCTACTCGTGTCTCTCACTTGGCCTACAGACTTCTGCTTGCTTCATCTTCAGTCAGTTTGGGATCCAGGATTCTGAAGCTGTTTGTGTCTCCTCGGACCCACCGGCTTCCTCAAAAGTGGATTTGGAACCCGCGATGGCCGGTAGGTGTCGCTGCCGCCTCGAGTAACCTGGTGTCCTTGAAAAACCAGGGACCATCCCGCGCTACCCCTCTTCCCGCGCAGCTCCCACCCTGTTCCAAAACGCTCCGGGACCTCTCGCCTCCAGCCTCTGTGTAGGATTGCGTTTCATCTCCCAGCCCCGGTTGTTAGAAGTTCTAATGGCGCCAAAGCTGCACGGTTTGCCCGGGGCTGGTGCTGTCCTGGGGAGAGCTAATTTAACTGGTTAGGGACAAGAAGGTCGGTCTTCCCACTTAGGGAAGGAAGGAATTTTTCTCAGTTGCCTCCCTTCCAGATGGAAATCTCTGCCTTTCTCGCATCTCTTCTCCCCCATCCCATCCCATCCCTTGTTTAGGCAAATCAGACCCCACTTGAGCAACCCTGCAGTGGTTAAGAGCTCAAGGGAGGTTGTGGAACCACCCGGGCTGCAGTCTCAGACACGGACACTTCCTTAGCTGTAAGAATTAGGGCAAATTATTGAACTTCTCTGAGTTGAAGTTTCTTTGTGATGTGTGGGCAATGATAGTGTTGTCATAAGATGGTAACATGTAACACTCTTGGGAGAAGGCTCCATGAATATGGCTGTTCTACCATTAGTTGAGAGCTCTTCCTCCTCAGCCCACTTTACCTTATCACCTGATCGTGGCCTCTACAGTCGCTGCCTGAATCAGATTCTTCCAGGCCCCATTATTCCCCCCTCCCCCTCCACATAACCTTTGGGTGTAATGGAAATCGGTTTGTTATTGCCAAACTTTACTTTGCTTTGTGACCACTGGGATACTATTCATCCTGAGTTTGTTTCCTCTGCGGTAAAATGTGACCATCGAGGCCTTCCGTACATATCTCTTTAAATTTTCGAGTTTAGGTGAGACAGTGTGTGGTGAAAATACTCTGTAAGAGCGCTGAGGGAGCAGAGGCGTGTCTGAGGTGCCCCCGCTTAACTGCCAGCGAATCTAGGAGGGTCAGGAGAGCAGAGAATCCCAACTCATTAGGAGAATCCCTATCTTCTTTCTCCTTGCTCTCTCCGTACATACCACATCCTTCTCGATGGCTCTTCCCCGCTAATTCCTGTAGACACAGCTGCAGGCTCCCTTACCCTGGAATTTCTTCCCTGTCATCCCTGGTCTCAGGAGATGCTTCGACAGCAGCTAATGAATAGCTAATGGCCATGCTAATAGGGCTCTGGGGTGCCTCCCCCAGCACCTGGAGTACCTCACTCGCAAACACACACACATTGCCCTGGTCTCCTTTCTTGCCACCTTGGAGTCTCCAGCACTGGGCTGATAGATCCGAGCAGGTGGAGACGGAGGGAGAGAGGCTGTGGCCCAAGGGGGAATCAAAGGCTAAAGCCTTGGGGGAAAAGGAGTTCCCAACGCGCTCGGCAGGGGGCGCAATCGTGCCTCTCCTCGGGCTCGACACAACAGCTCTCGTCGCCTCCCTGCTGCGCTGGAGGAAAGCACGCTGTCGCAGTCATTTATTAATCACCGTAATTAGTGGTAATGACCTCGTCCCCAGAGCTGTCCGCCAGCCTCAGCTCTGAGGGACAAACTTCTAAGTTCCTCTGAATTGGTCGCTGTCCCTGTCGCCCTCTGAAGCAAACACATTTGACATTTTGGCTTCATCACCCTTGTCCTAAGTGAGTTCTTGGAAAACTTAGGATCCTGAAGGAAAACCTGTTACCTGGCTGGGTCACCGAGTAGCCCGGCTTGGCCCAGGCCCTCTGGCGACCGCGGCCCCTCCTCTACCCTCCTAGGAGGTCCTGGCCTCTCTTAATCGGTTTCTTCTCACCCAGGGTGGCCGTGGGCGTCGGTTGGGGAGGTGAGGGGTGGACTCAGCAACCACCTCCTCCCAAGCCGTCGACCTCCCGCCGATGTCCCCACTCAGGTGCTCTAATCTACAAACTTTCCATTGGTCCCCACCATCCGGGAGGCACGGGGGGGAGGGGGGGACACCGCTCGGTCCCGGACTTTGGGGCAGGAGCGCTTTGGACTCCTCGTCCAGGCCGCCCTCCAGCCTTGCCCCTATCCCTGGAACCCGTGGGGGAGGGCCTTACCATTGACCGAAGGATCACCCGGGGGCAGCAGGCTTTGGTTGAGCGCCGTCACCGAGGAGTTGAAGCCGAAGAGCAGGTCGCTGGAGTTGGAGATGTCCCCGGCCAGGGAGTCCGCGAACAAGTTCATCTGCAGCAGCGTTTTGAGCAGGTAGCGCAGCATGGCGCAACCCAACTGATATTGGGGCGGGGGGCTCGGGACCCAGCCCCTGGGTCTGAGACCCGCGGGCTGGGAGCCGTAAGCCCCTCCACAGCCTCTGCGCGCTGCCCCAGCCACGGTGCCGCTCTCCTCCCGGCGCGCCTGGGTACCGCGCGTGCCTCCGCGTGCCCTCCTCCTCCGCTCGTCCTTCTCTCTCCACCCCCCCAGTGCCGGGGTCCCCCGGGAGTTGGGCAGGCGGAAAGCAGGTGCCACGCCGATCGCCGCGTAATTAAGGGATTAATCCGCCTCCCACCCCCACCCAGACGGCTACTAGCAGCACCAGAGACTAAAGTCGCCTAGCGCGCGAGTTGGCGTCCCCGCCCCGCGTCCCGCGTCGCGTGTCGCTTCTGGACACCGCAGGAGAGTTTCCCTCCTTTCCCAAAGCACCCAAGACAGGGATGAGGCTTTGCCGGACTTTCCCTTTCTGCCTGACTTCCAGCGAGGAATCCCTCCTTCCTTTTCCCGGCCCTTAGGAAAGTGAGGCAAAGCGCCAGGTTGCTCCTCTCCAAGTCCAGGTTTCCACTTGCTCCCCGGGCTCAGCGGCGGGAGTGCAAGCTGCTGCGGTTGCTTGGCGCGGAAATTGGGGGTGGGGGGAGAATAATTAACGAGTGCGACCAACTCTTTGCGCCGCAGTGGCCTGGTTGCCGCTGACAGACGGGGAATGAGATGGAGCATCTTTACCCAGGAGTCCCAGCCCCGGACGCCCTAATGCAGTAATTCTTGCGGGATACTCGACGGGATAAAACTGGAGGGGGGAAGCCCAGGGAAACCCAGGCATCTCGCATCTGTTTGCATGTTTTTGCATTACTCTGCTCTGACATATTTTATTAAATTGTTTTACCTTTTGGAAAGTAAACCTGAAGGGGAACCAGAGAGTCTGGGACTAAGACAAAGAGAATGGTAGTGTTTCTGAAACGGCAGGAAAAGAGATGGGATTGATGCAAAACTCCTGCAAGTCTGTTCAAACTTGGTAACCACCGTCCTTGTGGAGGGACATCTCACACACACACACACACACACACTTTCCTGGGCTGGGGATGGTGTTGGGGTGTAGGGGTAAGAGACACTCTGGCCTTCATATCTGAGGCAGGGCCCTGCTGATGGGTGAGTGTCGGGGTTCTAGCTCCGCCAGCGGGCTCTGTGTGATAAGATCGCCTTGGAGAAGTGGCTGCTTCTGAACTGGGAGGAGGAGGCAAGTGAACAGATCAAGATACAGAGAGTAAGCTACAGAGACGTAGACCCCAAAGTAAGCTAAGTCAAAAATTGAATATTTTAGGCAGGCAGTGCTCAAGTGAACTGGGAGACTTAGTCAAGCTGGGGGCTTGTTCCAAATCTCCGGGCTCAATCCTCAGGGCGGCCCTTTAGGGGCTCAAATGAACGGGTTTTGGTGTCTTCCTACCCTTTCGCCTCAGCTCTGTGTGTGACTTTCCAAGGCCAGAAGCACAAAGTGAGGGGAGTTGGGGTGCCAGGACCATTCCAAAAGAGGCTGCACCCCGGGAGCTGTTCTTTCAGCATCCCGTCTGTCCTTGCTGGGCGAGGGCAGTGGGGACCCAGAGACTGAATCGGGGTGGTGTGGGAGAGAAACTGACAGATATAATTTCCAAAGCACTGGATACTAAGAGACAGGGTTTGACGTCTGACCCTTGCTCCAGGGCATTCAGACGGTGGTAAGAGATTTCCCCACCAGAAATCAATCTCTTCAGGAATGATGAACTCGGAAGTGAGTCCAATTCAGTTATTTGCCAATGAAACTTCACACCCTGGACCTCTCTGCTGGTCTGTTAAGGAGAAATTGGACCACTTGTCCTGCTCTGACGCTTCAGATTCCCAGTTCAGGAGCCCACTGTTCCCGCTCCTGCTGCCCTACGCAGGTCAGCTGGGTTCCATCAAGCCAGAGGCCGAACCAGGACAAAAATTTGGTGTCCTGGCACCAGTCCTGCTCTGGGGCAGGGAGGGCTGCGGCAGACAGGAAACTGCATCCCACCATGCGGCTCCTGCCCCATCCTAATCCCCTGATTTGCTCCCATCGGCCTCTCAGCAAACACAGGGCCTGCCAGCGTCTAGGGGCTTGTCACCCTGTTAGCGGATTTGTTCCCGGAGACAGCGCAGTTAATTGGCCCTTTATGTGGGGATCAGGGCTATTTGCTCAGGGTTCCCTGAGCGGAGGCTGGGATTCAGCCCATGGGCAAGGCTGCTTCTTAATCCCTGGCATCCTGGGTTTGGAGGCGGGACAAATAGTGGCACCACTCCCTTCCTTTCTGAGACTCCCAGCCTGAATCTGCCATCCATCTTCTGGGCCTTACCCCTTCTCGGTACTCTTTTCACTCTCTCTCACTTCTTGTTTCTCTCTGCTCTTTTTTTTGTACTACTCTATCTCTAGAATACTCTCCCTTTGAACCAAATGAGGTTAAACACCAAAAGAGGGTGCAGCACTCAACTAGGGTGTACTGGAGAATAAATATCTCTCAAGCAGAGCCTAATTCCCAGCACTGCCCCCACCCTCTTCTTAAGGTCAGATGGGCAGCCTGGACCCTGGCCCTGCTCCTTTTCAAGTCTAGCTTCTCTCCAGACTATTCCCACAGGCAGCTGCAAAAAGAGTTTGCCTCGTATTTGTCTCCTCACTGCCTGTCTGTCACCCACCATACACAGTCCACAAATGACCAACACAACTCTGGCTTCTACCTCTTACTTAGGGAGAGTAGGTAAGTCACTGCATCAATCTCCATGTCCTACCCTGTAGACAGTAGGCACCAAAACAGCAGCTAAAACACTCAGCATGTGCACGGAGGTCCTCATCTAAGTCTCCACCATTTACTGAAAGAAAATGAGTTGGGGTCTGGGCCCCTTCCTTCTACTGCCTCAGGAGACTACTTCTTTTCAGGATTTTTTCAATAACAGTCTGCAAACAGTCTTCCATCTAGGAAGAGTATAAAGAGAAAAGGAGAGGAGTTCCTGTCATGGCTCAGTGGTTAACAAATCTTACTAGGAACCATGAGGTTGTGGGTTCGATCCCTGGCCTTGCTCAGTGGGTTAAGGATCCGGCGTTGCTGTGAGCTGTGGTGCAGGTCACAGATGTGGCTCAGATCCTGTGTTGCTGTGGCTCTGGCGTAGGCCGGCAGCTATAGCTCCAATTCAACCCCTAGCCTGGGAAGCTCTATATGCTGCGGGTGTGGCCCCCCCAAAAAAATGAAAAAAGAGAAAAGGAGGTTTGGAATGGGAGTTAGCAAAAATAAGACAGATCAGCAAGAGGCAGGGAAGATGGGGAGAGTTGAGCCTGGGAGCTAAGGAGTAAGTCTCTTCTGATAGAATTATGACATCGGGTGGGAAGAATTGTGGGTCTGGGGGGTAGATCGTTGTGAGTGTGGGTTTTTATGGAGAGAATAGCTATCCCAGGCCAACTTCCCTGGCCTAGTGCCATCATGTAGGCCAGAGAATGTAGCAGGAATTTTCAGTGACCAAGCTGGGGGCTGTATGGGAAGCTTCTTGGTGGTTCAAAGCCTGCATGCCAGCTGGTAGTGGATGAAGCTGCTGGCATGTAATTGCCCAGGAGGGCAGTCTGAAGACAACTGATTACTGCCACTGTCTCTCCCCAGTACACACACACACACACACACACACACACAGTTCATTTACATCCCCCTAGAGTCTGCAGCAGCTTACTCTCACTCTCTCTGCCTGGACCCCATCCCAGGGCACTGACACACATGGAGCATATGTGTGTGTTTTGGTTGGGGGGGGGCAAGGAACTAACATCTGTCCCCCACCCCTACTAGGCTATGCCTCTGAATAGGCCAGCAGGGTTGCTGGCTTCAGAGCAATGATGCCAGGGGGCGGTGACCCAGCCAGCAGGGGCCAGAGGGCCAAGCAGGAGGTGGGGATCAGAGAGCAAAGAACAGGCCCCCAGCTGGAAAGCAGGCAGCAGGAGCCTGCCCCCGGCAGGAACCAGAGTCTGTTGGCCCAACCCCTGTAGCTGCTGAGATAATAAGCCCAGGCTCCCTGTACAAGAGTGCCCCCCACCCGCACCCCAGGTCCCAATGGAGCAGCCTGAGGGGAGAGACTGTGCAACACACACCCAAGTCAGAAATTTGGATACAACTGGGCAGAAAGGCCCACATCCAAGTACAAACCAAATAAAGCCTAGGGAGAACAAAAGCTTTCTTGGTTCCTTTTATTAAACTTGGTATAAAGCAAGCACTCTATAAATATTGGCTTTTAGTGAGTATATCTGATTAATGGTCAGTCCTCACAACAACTGCCCTTCAGAGCCCACTAACCGCCTCTGCCTCCCTGCCTCCCCTTCATTCTCACGCCCCTTTCTCCTTCTGTATTATTTTCCTAGGGCTGCTACAGCAAAAACCACTAACTAGGGGGACTAAAACAACACAGATTGCTTCTCCCACACTTCTGCAGGCTGCGACTCTGAAGTCAAGGGCTATGCTCTTTCTGAAGGCTCTGAGGAAGATTTCTTTCTTGTCTCTTCCGGCTTGGGTGGCTGCTGGCAGTCCTTGGCGTTCTTTGGCTCATAGATGCCTCCCATGCGTCATATATCTTAACGTGGCCTTCGGCTCGGGAACAAACCTGTGCCACAGCGGCAACCACCAGAGCCACAGCAGTGCCAGTGTTGGATCCTTAACCCACTGAGTCGCCTGGGAACTCCCAGCATGACCTCTTCTTAACTAATTATACCCGCAAGATCTTATTTCCAAATAAGGTTACATTCTGAAATTCTGGGAGGATATGAATTTGAGGGATGCTATTTAACCCAATACATCTTTTTCTGTTTTTCGTTCTTCCCTTCTCCCCTATGTTATTCCTGATACTCTCCTAGGGGCCCTGTTTTGCTGGTTTAAAAAATAATTTTAGGAGTTCCCATTGCAACTCAGAGGGATAAGAACCCGATTAGTATCCATGAGGATGAGGGTGCAATCCCTGTTCTCACTCAGTGGGTTAAGGATTCAGCATTGCCTCAAGCTGCGGTGTAGGTCGCAGATGTGGTTCAGATCTGGCATCGCTGTGGCTGTGGCTGCAGCTGCAGCTCTGATTCGATCCCTAGACTGGGAACTTCCATTTACCATGGGTGCAGCCATAAAAAGACAAAGCAATAATAATTTTATTATGATAGGCATAAGACATGCTCATGCAAAACTGTCCAAGCAGAATAAGAGAGTATAAGATGAACAAAATTCTCTCAACATTCTTAGCCTTCCTCAGCCTGGGAGATGCTTCTTGTGTATCCTTCCAGATTTTAAAAAAGCATATAGGAGTTCCTGTCGTGGCTCAGTGAATGAATCTGACTAGCATCCATGAGGCTACATGTTCGATCCCTGAACTTGCTCAGTGGGTTAAGGATTCGGTGTTGCCGTGAGCTATGGTGTAGGTCACAGATGTTAGTAGGATCCAGCATTGCTGTGGCTGTGTTTGCTGTAGCTGTGCCATAGGCCAGCAGCTACAGCTCCAATTCGACCCCTAGCCTGGAAACCTCCACATGACAGGTGCAGCCCTAAAAAGACAAAATAAATTAATTGATTAAATTAAATTAAAAAGCACACCTTTATGCTTTTTTTTTTTACTTAACGAATTTTATTACAGTTATAGGTGTACAAAAATCATCACAACTCAATTTTATAGCATTTCCATCCCAAACCCTCAGTGCATCCCCCCCACCCCCCAGCTTGTCTCATTTGGAAACCATAGGTTTTCCAAAGTCTGTGAGTCATTGTCTGTTCTGCAAAGTTCATTGTGTCCTTTTTTTAGTTTCCACATGTAAACGGTAGCATTTGGTGTTGGTGTCTCTTTGACTGGTTTCACTTTACATGATAATTTCTAGGTTCATCCATATTGCTATAAATGTTGTTAGTTCGTTCCTTTTAATGGCTGAGTAATATTCCATTGTGTATATGTACCACATCTTCCCTATCCACTCCTCTGTCAATGGGCATTTAGGTTGTTTCCATGACCTGGCTATTGTATAGAGTGCTGCAACGAACACTGGAGTACATGTGTCTTTTCGAGTCATGGTTTCCTCTGGATAGATGCCCAGGAGTGGGATTGCTGGATCAAACAGTAATTCTATTTTGAGTTTTCTCAGGAATTTCCATACTGTTTTCCACAGTGGTTGCACCAATTTGCATTCCCACCAACAATGTAATAGGGATCCTTTTTCTCTGCACCCTCTCCAGCACTTAGTGTTTGTAGACTTTATGATGATGGCCATTCTGGCTGGTGTAAGACGGTACCTCATAGTGGTTTTGATTTGCATTTCTCTAATGAGGAGCGATTTTGAACATCTTTTCATGTGTTTTTGGGCCATCTGTATGTCTTCTTTGGAGAATTGTCTGTTTAGATCTTCTGCCCATTTTTTGATGGGGTTGTTTGTTTTTTTGGAATTGAGCTGTAGGAGGTGTTTGTAAATTTTGGAGATGAATCCCTTGTCAGTCGATTCATTTGCAAATATTTTCTCCCATTGTGTGCGTTGTCTTTTCATTTTGTTTAGGGTTTCCTTTGCTGTGCAGAAACTTCAATTAAGTGCCATTTGTTTATTTTT
>PVHT020000113.1:7703825-7764793 GCA_004024745.2 Catagonus wagneri
CTTCTGCCCATTTTTTGATGGGGTTGTTTGTTTTTTTGGAATTGAGCTGTAGGAGGTGTTTGTAAATTTTGGAGATGAATCCCTTGTCAGTCGATTCATTTGCAAATATTTTCTCCCATTGTGTGCGTTGTCTTTTCATTTTGTTTAGGGTTTCCTTTGCTGTGCAGAAACTTCAATTAAGTGCCATTTGTTTATTTTTCTTTGTATTGTCATTACTCTGACAGGTGGATCTGAGAAGATGTTTCTGTGGTTTATGTCAGAGAGTGGTTGGCCTATGTTTTCCTCTAAGAGTTTTATAGTATCTGGTCTTATATTTAGGTCTTTAATCCATTTTGAGTTTATTTTTGTGTATGGTGTTAGGAAGTGTTCTAGTTTCATTCTTTTACATGGCTAGTTTTCCCAGCACACTTATTGAAAGAGCTGTCTTTTCCCCATTGTATATTCTTGGCTCCTTTGTCATAGATTAGTTGACTGTAGATGCATGGGCTTAATTCTGGGCCTTCTATCCTGTTCCACTGATCGATATTTCTGTCTTTTTTAGTTTAATGATGGCCTAGCATTTCACTGCCCAATATATCATCCCTTATTTATGTAGATTTGGGTTGTTTCTGGATTTTTTTTGTATAGACATTACTAAAAATAAACAACTTAAACATATATATATATATATATACACACACACACACACGCATGCACATATATATATGTATATGTGTATATATATATGTGTGTGTGTGTGTGTATATTTGTACCTATGGATATCTATAGGATAAATTCCTAGAAGCAAAAGCATAGAGGCAACTAATAGCTAATGATAACCAATGTTTGTTGAGTGGTTCTATTTCTCCCTCCATCCAGCAGATGTTCGCCACGTATCTACTCTATGCCAGACACAGTTCTGGGTGTGGGGGCTACCAGTAATGAGAAAGATGGACAAGGAACCTGCTCTGAATGTTTTGCAGACATAATCTTGTGTCGTTCTCATTGGAACCCTGTGAGGAAGGTACTATTATTATGTCCATTTTTCAGATGATAAAATTGGTCCGAAGAAAGACTAGTACGTAACTTGACTTAAGTAAAACTGCCCAAGGTTTCATATCGAAAAGGATGTGCACTTAAAATTTTCATAGATATTGCCAAATCGCCCTACAAAATGTTATCACAAGTAACAGTCCCCCAGTAGCATATGAGAGTACCCCTTTGCTTACCATGACCAATATGCTAAAAATAGTTAATTTTGGAGTTTCCTTGTGGTGCAGCAGGTTAAGGAGCTGGCGTCACTGCGGTGGCTCAGGTCACAACTGTGGCGTGATTTCAGTCCCTGGCCTGGGAACTTCCACATGCTGCAAGTGTGGCAAAAAAATTGTTAGCTTTGTTGCAATTCAATAAATGAAACATACTTTTTTTTGCTTTTTTTTTCTTAGGGACACATCCTAGGTATAGGGAAGTTGCCAGGCTAGGAGTTGAACCAGAGCTACAGCCACTGGCCACAACCACAGCCACGGCCACAGCAACCACAGCCACAGCAATGCTGCATCCGAGCCGCATCTGTGACCTACACCACAGCTCATGGCAGTGCCAGATTCCCAACCCACTGAGTGAGGCCAGGGATCAAACCCAAGTCCTCATGGATACTAGTCGGATTTGTTTCCGCTGCTCCACAATGGGAACTCTGCTGCATTTTATTATTTTTTTATTCATATCTTTAATTCTGAGAGCTTCAGCACTGGCCATTTCTTGTTTATTGGCCATCTGCATAGTTTTCTGTGATTTGCCTTCCTGTGTTCTTGCAGGTAATTTATTGTTTGTCTCATAAATATCCTGCAATCCCCTCCTCCCACCTAGTCTGCCATCCGACTTTTCACTTTGAAATATTGCCAGATTATTTTAAATAAAGTCAAATGTATTAATATATTCCATAATGTCTTTTGGTCTCGGGTCATGCTTAGAAGGGCCTTCTTTTTTTTTTTTTTTGTCTTTTTGTCTTTTTGTCATCTTAGGGCCACACCCGTTGCACGTGGAAGTTCCCAGGCTAGGGATCTAATCGGAGCTACAGCTGCCAGCCTACACCACAGCCACAGCAATGCAAGATCCGAGCCGCATCTGCAACCTACACCACAGCTCATGGCAACACTGGATCCTTAACCCGTTGAGCAAGGCCAGGGATCAAACCCGCAACCTCATGGTTCCTAGTTGGATTCATTTCCGCTGAGCCACGACGGGAACTCCAGAAAGGCCTTCTTCATGCTGAGATTACAAAGACAGAATTGTTGCTTACTTCTAATAATTATAGGGTTTAATATCTTACACTTAGATCTTTGATGTATCTGGGATTTATTTTAATATACAGAGTAGGGTAAAGACATAGTTTTCTCCCCTGAAACAACAGATAAACGTCCCCATCTTTCCTTTGCTGATTTACAGGGCCATTTTTCTCATATGCTAAACTTCTATGTGAATTTTCCTCAACTTATGGAATCTTTGCTCTGTGAGTTAATCTATACGTTAATTCCTATAGTAATTGTTCAATTACTATAGCTCTGTAATATATTTTACTTTCTGATAGTTTCCCTTCCTTACTCTTAATGTTTAGACTTTTTCTGACTATTCTTCAATTTAAAAAAAAATGACCTTAATTATCATTTATTAAGTTTTAGGAAAAATCTTTTTTGATATTTTCATGGAGTCCCATTGAAGGTATAAGGTATAAGTTAATGTAAAGATCTGACATCTTTACAATATTGATCCTTTCTTTTCAAAAACAGGGTTTTTAGGGGGTTCCCATTGTGGCTCAGTGGAAACAAACCTGGCTAGTATTAATGAGGGTACAGGTTTGATTCCTGGCCTCGGTCAGTGGGTTAAGGATCCAGTGTGGCCATGAACTGTAGTGTAGGTCACAGATGCTACTCAGATCTGGCGTTGCTGTGGCTGTGGTGTAGGCCTGCAGATACAGCTCCAATTCGACTCCTAGCCTTGGAGCCTCCATATGCCATGGGTTTGACTCTAAAAAGAAAAGAAAATAGACTCTTTCTAACCTCCTTCCACCCACCTTAAACCCAGAGCCTGAGCCTGCCAGTCCCGTGAGTCTCTGAGAGGTGTTCCATCAGCTCTGTTCCTCCTGCATTTCTCCACCGCCTTAGTTTAAGTTCTCACCATCTTTCATGCTATTGTAAACTAACTCTGTGAGTTTAGTCTCCCACTGAGAATCCATCCTCGACAGAGATTTCGCATATTTGTTCAACCCCCATTTAGTAAGCAACTGCCAAGGGCCAGACACTGAGCTACATGCTTGGCCCTGATGTTCAAATCTGATTATGTCACTTGCCTACTTAAAAATTATAGTGGCTCCTCAGTTCCTAGAGAAAGTGGCGTACAAGTGTCACCATGGTCCAGATAATGCCTGCCTTTCCAGAGTCTTCTCCATTACGCTACCCCCTGACCCCATCCTCCTGGCCATCTACATCCCACCACCAAGATACCTTTTTTCTTTCATGCGTGCTGATCCTGTATTTCAATGCCTCTGCTCTTGCCATTCCCTATTTCCCCTTCCGGAAATGCCTTCTCAGCTCCATTCTCCTCCACCTGCTGGATTCCCTTCATGCTGGCAATGCAGCTTTAGTCACCTAATTAGAGAAGCCTTCCCTGGTTCTCCCAGACCACTTGGTATATTCCCCTACTGTGTAACTTAGCATGAGCTGTTTATTTGCTTACATGACTATCTTCCCCATGAGCTCCAAGTTCTCCTTAGAGCTGGAACTATATCTTACTCATCTTAGTACCTTGAGTGCCTAACATAATGTGTAGTATAACACTTATTATGAATTTAACTATTGCTGTTCTAGGTGCTTTACTGATTTAATTCTCCTATTAACTCAGTGAATAGGTACTGTTATCCTCATTTTATAGACAAAGAGATGTAGGCACAGAATAGTTAAGTAACTTGCCTAAAGTGACTTGGCTACTAAATGGAGGATCCAGGATTCAAACTTAGGCTGATTCTACACCTATGTGCTTGGTATACCACCTCTCTGTGAAAGACCTGCATCTGAGGGTAACAGAAGGAAGTTCCCCTGTTCCCCATCTCCGCCATTCTACTCTTACATATAATTCCAGTAATAGAATGACTTCTGCAGTCACATTGCTGAGGATAATCCACTGTGACCTCCAGATCTTTTCGTACCATTCTGTTTTTAGTTCTCAAATCCCTTAGTCCCTGGTACCTATCAGTATTAAATCTGCTGCCCTTTGTGTTCATTTCTACAATTCCTGGAACTTTTGCAGTTTCAGAGAAGTCAGAAATGGACTGTATTCTTTATTATTGTCTGTCCCAATTTCAATCTCTCCCGCACAGCAACTTTCTGTATGTGAGCATAAAATTCACAAAGAAAGAGACCAATTAAGATCTTCAAATCCCCTGCACCTCATCAAAAATGAGGATGTCTCATTTTTCAATTAAAGAGGAATATTCTCTTATCTCATAATTTACACTCAGAGGACATGTTTTTGCATTAAATACATGTCTGAAAGGTTCTCCACCTTAAATCACTGAGTCTTTATTCTCTGTGTTTCTTGGATTGCTAGGTGTGTTCACAGATTGATTGGTATTCACCTTGAATACTGCCTGTCTCCAGCATCTTCAGGAATTCCCTATGCCCTGGAGTCCTTCCTTCCACTCCTCTACACTGATTATTGGTTTTCTATGCCATAAGGGGCTCTATTTCACCAACATTATCTTAGAGCTCAATTCCTTCACGTGAAGATGACTCCAAGATCTTTCTGGGCTTCCATGGTCCCATCTGGAAAAGCCAGCATCACTGTGACTTCATTCCCCATCTACACAAGCAAAGTCACTAGTCTGACAAGTCAGGGAAACCTATTCTTCCTCTGTTTCCTTCTTTTCATGTGCCCTCTCCTTTTCCCATGGTTTTTCTGCCATGTTTCTCTCTTTCCTTCCATCTTCCCTACCCCCATCCTGCTGCCTGTTTATTTTTAAAGCCTTACCTCTTAGGTTCTGATTGCAAGGCTCATAAATATTCAACATTTCCAAGAAGCAACCTCTGAATGAGAGTTCACTACTCAGTGTAGTTACCCCATCTAATCAGAAATGGAGCCTGACTTTACTCAGGGTCACTTGCCTCCTCCCCTTCAGCCCTGCACTATCAGCAAGGGGGCCTTATTTTCCTCTTCAAGGTCTTAATCATAAAGGGATGGCCCGCTGTGAGTCTGGAGCCCCTTACAGACTCCATCCTTGACAGGCACTGAGACCCCCATCTCTAAATGTGAGAATTTCCAAATAGAGAAGATGAGAAGTTTTGCCTATCCTAGGGCAATAACCCTTGCATTAAGAGAAGAAGGACAGATAGTAAGAGATCTGGAGGTGAAATCCAGGTAGAAGAATGATAAAGCACTGTGCCCGGCACATAGGAGACAGTCAGTAAATATTCGAGTTGTGCTGAATGATTTCTATGCGTATGAAAAAAATGGAAAGAAAAATAACCTAAAATTTATAAGCAAAGTTTGGTTAGGTATGAGGGAATGTGTGTAATTTTTCATCTTTTCTCTTTTTAAAAATATGTTGTTAATTAATAATGGAAAATATATAATTATCATTTTAAGGGTTTATGTAGAGAAAAGAGGGCAGGTAGATTATGGGTCTAGGACTCTCCTCAGGAATACAGAGTTCCTGCCTCGATGGGCACCCAAACCTAGGCAGCAGCCAACCTCTCCTTTCCTCCATTGGATTGGAAAAACTCAGCCAAGCCACGGCTCTTTATATCGGAGGGAAGAGAGATGCAGAAACAAGAACCAAGTGCAGGGAGTCAGAGAAGGGTGGGTCCCTTTGCAAATATCCTCTCCAAACTTTTCTTCTCATCCTTCCAGAAACAGGGGGCTCAAAGCCTGATGGGGAGACTAGGACAAGACAGGGTGGCGCCAACAGAGAGAAGAGCTCTGCTCTGTAGATAACTCCTTAGGGCTTTTTCTTGTTCTGCCTCTAACTAAAGAATAGGTTGGGGAGTGGATAGCATGAGAAGTGGGATCCAAAAACAGAGATGGAGTCCAAGGACCAAGGAAAAGAAAATCTCTTGATGGGATTTCAATACTGGTTGAGTCACTGGCGACTGAGGGCCAGTCTCATCCTTTAACACTGCCCTGAGCCATCTATGGCCAAAACCTACATGCGGACTTGGGTTGGCAGAGGTTGGGGATGAGGCAGGCAGCGATGACTTGTGCCAGAGTCTAAAGAAGCAGCTTTACAGCACCCATTTCAGCACAGCTTAGGTGGAGGTGGGGACTATTCCATAGGACTATTTTGAAAGGCCAGGGCTGCTGTCAGAGGAAGCTGTAAAAGTGTGTGTGTGTGTGTTTAAAGGGAGGGTTGGTGTGGGGACAGGGCCCATGTGTTTGGGGCTCTATTAACTAACTCCCTCCCATCCATCACAGCCTCCCCCCGGGCCGCTGCAGCCCTGGCAGCTGGGTCACCCCAGGGAGGCTGGGCTGAGGGCCCCTAAAGGGAGCCAGTCTTCAGGCAGAGCAGCGGAGACACATGTGTGCCTGGCTGGGCTGGGGCTGGCGCCTCATTGAGAAGGGGGCTCTCCAAGCTGGGCTTCATTAAGGCAGTGGCACTAATAGGGGAGGGGGGTGCAGGGGGCCGGGCTGACAGCCAATTACTTGCTCGTCTGCATTATGGATTAACCCATCTGGGCCTGGGAGATTGGCTCTGAAAGGGGCACAAAAGGGGGGGGCGTGACCACAATCACACACTGAATTATCCATTCTGAGCGCAATTGTCCACCAACAAACGGGGCCTCAGGATGGGTGACCCCCTTGGGTTCTCTCTATCCCCATCCCTCGCCCCACAGGAAGAGCCAAAGATAAACTGCTGCCTGGTTAAGAGGCAGGATCCGAGACCTGGAGAGAGCAAGGAGGCCATTCCAGAGAGGCAAGGGGTTTAGAGGAGAGAGGCTGAGTTTGAGGTTAAGCCAGAAGCAAGCAGAAGTTCTCCCAACAGATATTTTTACTTCGGTGTTCTACTTCAGAGGCAAAGCATGACATCGCAAGCTTGCCCATCTGAAATATCAGACAGATTCAGAGAGCAGAAGGCCTCACCTGAGTCTGGAGGGAAGGCATGGAAGGACTCTCAGTGTGGGGTGTCTCACATCTCACCCATCACCCCTTCCGAGGCTAATTGATTCCACACGTGAATAAGGGGTGCTCAGATGGGGTCCTGGAGGACCCCTGCCCTGCTCTGGCATCTCTGATGCTCTCCCAGTGGGAATGCAGCACTCCCTCCCCCACACCTCCTCCTCTAGGAATAAGCCCACCCTGCAGGGTGATGGAGGAAAGAAGGGGAGGGGGACAGCAGGCAGGGGGGCTCTCTCCTCCGGCTAATCCCTTCATTACCATCTCATAATCAGAATCACGCTTTCAATGTAAATGGGGATGTTAAATATTGGTTTCTCTAGACACAAGCTCCTTTGGAGAAAATTATTGATGCTCCTTCTTTTGCCAGTGCTGGCTGGCTCCCACAGTGAGGGGGGTGGCGTGAACCATTAGTGAGGGCCAGGGTCTTCAGAGTCTGGTTGGTAGGGAGGGGAAACGTGTCTGACAAGAAGGGGCAGACTGATTTGCTTTCGGTTGGCCCAGGCAGCCTCCATTTCCCTGGTTCAGCAGAAGAAACGCAGCCAGAGGAAACTGGCTCATTTCAGATTCATCAAGACTTTGTTGGAGCTGATTAGCTTCTGGTCTCAAATCACCCTGGACTGGAGATCAGTGTGGAGTTGTTGCTCCCAAAGTCAGATTACTGGGGGAAGGGAGGCATATTCACTGGGCAGCTCGGGCACCTGGCCCTGTTCCCACTGCTAGAAACCCCTGGCACACCCCAGGGCGGTGACTGGACCCCCAAACCAGACAATTCTAGATACAAAGCATGACATAAAGTTAAAATGACTTTTCACACACAGGGCATCACGCTTGTCCATTTACAGCAGTCCTGTGACGCAGGTATGACCAGTATCGTTCCCATCCTGCAGAGGATGCTCTGAGTCATCGAGCAGCTCGTCCAAGTCCACATGGCTGGTCAATGGCAGATTCATGGCAGAACATGGTTCTTCAGAGTCCAATTCATCCCCATCCCTTTATGCCATGCTCTATCCTTTAAAATGGAGGCTACTACCCCAAGCCACTTGTGGGGACATGGAGACCATTTGGTGTCTCTGTAGTCTGACCAAGGAGTGGGTATGGGGGCACAGGGCATTTTCTGCCCTACTTATGGCTACAGACTGTTGGAGAGGCCTGTTCTCTCTGTTCAGAGGCCCTCTCCCTCACTACTTTGTCTCTACCCTGGGTTCAAAAGTGAGAATGAAAATAATAACATCAGTGGCTTCTTCTTGCATTTGCTTAGCATTTTACAGTTTACAAAGTCCTTTTCTCTTGTTAGATGATTAGATGCTCACAACCACCTTGCAAACAAGCATCATCGCTTGATGCTAAGGACACAGGCTCTGGAGTGACCCGGCAGGTTCACTTCCCACCTCCACTTAGTAGCTGGGTGGCCTTGGGCAAGTTGTGTCACAGGCCCAGCCTCAATGTTCTTCTCTGTGGACTAAAGGTGATAGTAATAGAGCCTGTCTCCTAGAGTTGTGGGGAGCAATAACGGAGGTTCTGCAGGTCAGATGCTCACAGAGTGCCTGGTACACACAAAGTTCTCAAGCAGGAGTTCCCTTCGTGGCGCAGCGGCAACAAATCCGACCAGGAACCATGAGGTCGTGGGTTCAATCCCTGGCCTCGCTCAGTGAGTTAAGGATCTGGCGTTGCGGTGAGCTGTGGTGTAGGTGGCAAAGCGTGGCTGTGGCTGTGGCATAGGCCAGGTGGCTACAGCTCTGATTCGACCCCTAGCCGGGGGTGGGGGGGGTGGGGTGGGGCTGCAAAGCAAAAAAAAAAAAAAAGCCTTAGCTATCTTGAGGTGGGGCATAAGGAGTATGAACCCCATTTCACAGAATCAGAAACTGAGGCTCCAGGGACTAAGTAACTTGCCCAAGGTTATTGGGTTGGTAACGACAGAGCTGGTTCTTAATTCGGATCGGGAATGAAATCTGCAGGTGGCCTAGAACTCCTGCCCGACGTTCCTTAAAGCGAAATGAAGAGGGCGGTCTCCTGAGGTGCTTTGTTGGGTTTCAGACGGGAAGGGCACGTTCTTTTTCTGCTTAGCAAGATTAGGCACACGCGGAGGAAGAAGCGGCCAGTTCTCCACCGCAGCGAGGGAGAGGCTGCGGCGACCCTCCACTCCCCGCGGCGGGCAGCGGAGGGAGCGGGGCACCGCGTGGCGCGCGTGGCTCGCTCTGGGCGGCCCCTGAGAAGAGGGGGCGGGAGATGCCTTCGGAGGTGCCCCTTCCCCCCGACCCCCCAGCGCCCAAGAGGGCTTCCGCTGCTCAGCTCCATCCGTTTAGCTTTCTCTTCATTAACTCCCCGGCCTCATTAATCAGCCCCGATGAAATGCGCCCCCGGGAACACTGCCCGCCCGCTCCGTCGTTTGGCGCTTTAATTATCCTCCCAGCGGGAGGAGGAGCGGGCTGGGCGAGGTGTGCACGTGTACACACACACACACACACACACACACACACACACACACACGCCCACGCCGGCCGGGGTCGTGGCTCAGCCAGGACAGCAGACAGCGGCTTGGTCCCCAGGATGCAGCCTCAGCCCCAGGCAGCCCTAGCCTTTACGTGGCTTCTGTCAAGTGAGTTTACTGTGGTGGTGTCATTGCATCAAGCCCCCTCCCTACAGGACAAGTGGGGAGCTTGTCTAAAAAAGGGCTCAAAGCTTCATCTCCGTGGTCTAATTTCATTTACTAACCAAATCCTCGCTGACCGGCCTCCTGGGCCCTGTGGCTCTAGGTGTTGGAGACACGCTAAGGAGCCTGACAGGCCTCAAGAAGCTCACACATCGTCCAGGTGGTAGACAAGAGGAAAAAAAATGAAAATAAAAATACGAACCTAACTTGAAAAAGTTCATACAAAAAAAGAAAACAAAAACAAAAACAAAAAAATGCATCCCCGGCCTGCCAAAACCAGGCTTCCTAGGACGAACAAAGGTTGAAGTGGGACTATGAGTGAGAATGAGCTGGGGAAGGAGTGGGTGCTTAAAGAAGCAAATAGAAAATACAGAGGACAAAATGTGGATAGCAGCATGCAGAGTCCTATGGGTTATTCAGTTTGGCTGTAGGAAGGGATCATGACAAGGGGACAGCATGAGATAAGACGCAGGTCATAGGGAGCCTTGGATGACATGCAAAGAAGGCTGACATAGATCTAACCTAATGGGTTTTTTTTTGGGGGGGGGTCTTTTTTTTTAGAGCCATACCTGTGGCATATGGAAGTTCCCAGGCTAGGGGTCGAATCAGAGCTACAGCTGCTGGCCTGCTCCACAGCCACAGCAACACCAGATCCGAGCCTCATCTGCGACCTGCACCACAGCTCATGGCAACACCGGATCCTTAATCCACTGAGCAAGGCCAGAGATCGAACCTGTGTCCTGGTCCTCATGGATACTAGTGGGGTTCTTAACTGCTGAGCCACAATGGGAACTCCCAGATCTAACCTAAAGGTAACAAGAAGTTACTGAGAGATTTTTAAGCCAGAGAATGACCTGATTAGACTTATGTTTTGGAACGCCTCTTCTAGATGAGGAGGATGAATTGGAGGGGGACTGGAACGGAGGCAGGTGAGGTGACTGAGTGTGGGAGGCAAGAGAGAGAGAGAGGAGTCTGGAATAGTCCCCAGTTTCCTCTGCAGTGTGTGCTTTGGGAACTGGGAGGAAAGTTGCCCTAAGGTATTTCAAGGCCTCTGACTCAGCTCAAATTAAAGGTAAGGCCTTTAATTCTCTCTGAGGAGGCAACCAGGAGACTTGTCTTCTAGTCCCAGGCGGGTCAGTTACTTCACCAGTTCCCTTAACCAAGATGAAACATGGATTGAATCTGGTTTACAAACTCACACCTGCAGTGTAAGGCTTCAGAAAAGATCTGAGTAGACCAGGACAAGAATAAACACCCACTAAAGAGGGCTGTGCCCTTCACCCACAGACTGCTCTAGCCACGTCTAGAAAAAAGAAAAGGGCTCAGATTTCCGGAGGATCCACAGGAGAAGCCATGGTCAGTATTTTTAATGGAGTATCTCCTAATTTTAAAATGTGGTGTGAACACATCAAATATATTTAAATCCATGGGTTTATAATGGTTTTTTAAAAATCATTGCCCCCTCCCCCCTTTAGATGATGCTAAGGAATTAGCTCATTCTGAGAAATAACAAGTAAAGGAAAAGAATCAAGCACTTACCTACCTTTTCTATTTGGAATTATCTCAGCATAACCACATAATTGATGGCAGGTAGTATGGAGAAGTATTCCAGCTAATAAATGAAGATGGAATCACAGAATTGGAAGGCCATAATTTGGCAATCCCTAACAAAACAGTGGATCTGGGCAATGACCTTTACTAGGTACTAATATAACGACAACAAAACAGACAAACAGACATTACTCCTGACACAATTACATAATATCGCCTATGAGGTATTCTCCCCCCCCCAAAAAAAATCAAGCATTAATTGATTAAGCCTCTATATCTAACAACCAATTTACAGGAAATATAGGGGCAGAAGAACATGTCAGATGACACCATGGGGATACATTCAACAAAATTCAGACTGTGGAAAATTCTACGTAACAAATGACCCAGCTTTTTCAACAAATAAATTGAAAAGAAAAAAAAGACTTTGATAGTGCAGTCAAAAGAGAATTGCACTGTAGAGATTCATTTGGATCCTAATTTGAACAACAACAAAGAAAAATAAATGAAACAATTGGGGAAGTTTGAAAATACTGATTATATATTTGATATATTTTAGGTGCGACAATGTTATTATCATTACTATGCTATTTAATGAGACCTTATCTTTTAGGACTACACCGCAGTATTTACCGAAGAAATATGATCTCTGACATTCACCTCAAAATCATGAGGGGAGAAAGGGGAGGACAGATAAAGGAAGGTGGTCTTTGAATGAACGCATGCTGAAGCTGGATGGTGAGTACACGAGGGCTTGTTCTATTAGCCTTTCCAATTTTATATATGTTTATCATCCATAACAGAATGCTTAAAAAAATACTTAGTGGGCCAAAATGTGTCTGTTGCCTCGATTTGGTCCATGAGCTGCCAGACCGTGGCCTTTGGACCTGATGAGCTTCAGATTCCACTCACCTCTAAACCTCCCTTGGTCTCAGTCCTCAGTGGTGGGGCCCTTTATCACCAGACCTCGCCGGCCCAACCTGTTCCTTGTCCCTCTTCAGGTCCTTTCCCAGCGGTGCCCATCTCCCCGGGAATGTGATAGTATGGCCAAAGGCAGCGCGCATTTCCTGGGACAGAAGACACCCCAGGCTTAGGGAGCAAGTCGAGGCGTGTAAGGGGTCGTCACTGCCAAGCGTGCTTCGTTTCGCGTTCCCTGCCTCCGCCCCTCCTCTAGCCAGTTCTTTTCCTTCGGCATTCCAGAGCCCAGACAAAGGCATCCACTGCCCAGGAAAATAAAATTAAGTTAAAAGAGGGCATCTCTCTCGGAACAGTTCGGGCTAGAGAACAGAGTCATCAGTCTGAGAAGACGGAGCATTTGGGGGCGTGGGAGGGGAGTGCGTGAAAGTTCCCTGATCCGCAGGCACGAGTGAGGGACCACGCTCATGCTTTTCTGTGCAGCCTCTCTTCTTCCCTCCTCCCCGCAGTCTCCCTCTGTGAAAGACCCCCGCCCCCCCGCAAGCGTCCGCGAACTAGCTGCTCGCCACGGACCGACAATACCCGCAAGAGGAAAGCGTTCCGCCGGCGGAGCGCTGGGGGCCGCGACCGGGCGCGGGGCGCGGGGGTGGGACAAGGACAATAGGCAATCAACCCACCCGCGGGGCGCGCGCTCCCCGGGCGCGGCAGCCCCTCCCCGGGCCCCAAGGGTCTCTCATCGTTCCCTGGCTCCTCCTCCCGCCCGGCCACGGAGGCCCAGATTGGCAGCCGGGTTGGGGGGGGGTTTGGTGAAGCTCGGATCTTGGCTGCAAATGGACCACAGTCCACCGTGCAGGCCTCGCGCCTCCACCCTTGCGCGCTCCTGCCGGGGGTCTGCGCCCCGCGGTTTGGCGAGCGGCCTGCCCCCGCTGCCCTTCTTTCATCACCCGCTCCCCGGCCAATCGGGGTAATGAACCGCCCTCGGTCTGGCCCCGGCCCCATTGTGTGAACGTTGGGGTGAAGACGGGTCTCCTCGGTGCGATGGAGGGTGACCGCGCGCGCGGCTGCGACCCCCGCTTCACACCTGCTCCCTGCCCCTAGCCCGGGGCCGGCGCGGGTGTGTCCTCTCCCTCCCCGCGGGAGGGGTCTCAGCTGGGGCTGCACTTGGTAAAGAGGCCGTGGAGAGGCCGGCGGCGGCCCGAGGAGGAGCTATAAATTTGGAGCAGATGCGGCCTGACAGGCACCCAGCCCGGGGAGGTGGAGGGGGGGGGGGGCTCTGCTACCCGCCCATCTTCTCGTCTGCAGCTGGGTTAGACCGACGCTGGGCAGAGATGACCCGCGACTTTGGACGTACGGAGCCTGTCCCCCCACTGACACCTCTGCTTCCGTTCTTTGTGTGCTCACGTGTGGGGTGGAGGAATGGAAGGCAGGGAGGTGTCTGAATAAGCTTATTGCTTCCCCCTCTAAAGAGTTCTTACTTTATAAGAGACTAAATCTGAGCCCCTGGCCTGGCTTTACACTTTCTGATAGAAGCCAGAGAAAAAAAATTGGGAGATAACAAAAGCATGCTTGCCTTCTCTGCTCCGCACCATTCAAGTGCCCATTTTGTGCTCAAAATGCAAGATAGGGAAGCACAGGCAGATGAGGTGGGGGGAGCGTGAGAATGGGTGGCAGAAAAATACTAAGGAATAATGTCTGCCTTGTTGTAGGTATTATAGGTTCTGTGATACTGTACATTTAAATAGCATTTCCCTTTAGTAAGTCAGTCCTCCCTGGGTATCCTCTGGTTCCAGGACCCCCATACCAAAAATTGAACACTCAAGTCCCTTATATAAAATGTCCTAGTATTTGTGTATAAACTATGCACATCCTCTCATATACTTTAATCTCTAGATTACTTATAGACCCTAATACACTGTAAATGCTGTGTAAGTACACAGTTGCCTTCCTGCAGCTAATTCAAGTTTTGCTTTTTGGAAATTTTTTTCTGAATATTTTCAACCCACAGCTGGTGGAATCTGTGGTTGCAGAACCCATGGACTCCAAGGGCCCAGTGAAATATTCTCTCCATCCAACAGAAGAGGGAGCAAGGTGCTGAGGGACGCAGAGGATTTGACAGAGTTCCCATTCAATCTAGGTATCCCAACCATAATGGGGGGGGGGCGGGGGGGGGATGCTGGAGTGGGCTTTCCAGTACATCTGCCAAGGAGGTCAGGTGGGTCTGTCATGGATCTGGAAGGGAGTGGAGAGAGTTGGAACTGATTTTTGGTAGTGATTGACACAGCCCTGGTTTATCTTATTTGACCTGGACATTGTGTGACTTCTCTGCAGTGGCATAAGTTGACTGAGTCCATGTCCGTAGTCTAAAGATCTTGATACCATCACTGATCTGACGTAGGGTGATTTTGGGGCTTAGTGTCTACAACACTGGTGCCAAGCTGAGTTGGCAAAAAACCCCACAAAACCCTGCAGTGCTGTGTCAGTTACAGCTGTCTCTGCTTTCTCTAACACTGGGTGGGGCTAACCAGATTATCTTCAAGGATCCATTTCTTCTTCCCCCACCTTGCACTCCCCCCAGTCTCCTCGGTCTGTACCGCCATGGTTTTCTTGACGACGTGGTTCTCAGACTTTGGCATGCATCAAAAATCACCTGGAGGGATTGTTAAAATCATTCTCCGAATTTCTGATTCATTTCTTTTGGGAAGTCTTGGGGCCTGAGAATTTGCATTTCTAAAATTTTCCCAGGTGATCGAGGTGCTGATGCCTAGGATCACAATTTGAGAGCCCTGGCTTAGATGGAAGGAAAAGTAAGGCCTGCTGAAAGATGAAAGGACTGATGTGTGTGCAGTGCTGGAGAAGGTTATTGCAGGTTCAAGCTCCCCAGTGTACTGGGCTGTCTTCACTCTCTGTGAGGGATAGATAGGCTAAACCCCAAGGAATTGTGGGCATATTCCAGAGTTGGCCCAGTGTCTGTGTTTTTTTCCTGGAGACTTAGCACTCCCCCTAATGGACTCAAATGATTCTACACTCCTCTCACTCTTCTCATGGAAACAAAAATCATCCTCATCTATTTCTCCAAGGTAACTTGGTCATCCATTCATCTCTTTGTCACTAAAGTGTAAGGATGTTTTCTTACACATTTCTGTTAGCAAACTGATTAGCAAAGGTTTTGGTACTCAATACTGACTCCGTGAGGGATGGTGTATGAATGAATGAGTGAATGCCTTCTTTCTTCTTTGGGAGAACCCTAACCTACCAGTTCCCTCCTCCTCATCTTTGTTTCTCTTAGCCGTTTGAAAACAATCGAAGGAGATTTAATATCTGGACATTTGCTGAAAAATTCTCATTAACACAAGTTAAGCATCATTATCACCAGTTAGGAGACTTTGGTTGGTGGCAAGCAAGCAAGCCCAAGTCAGAGGTTGAGGATGTGTTTGTAAAAGCGTGATTTAAAAAAATAAAAATAAAAAAATGTATATAGCCGGAGATCAGATGAGAAAAGCAGGTGGCATTTTATTTCTTACCACCAGGTGGCAGGCCTTGCCCCATTAATAAGAATTAACCCTGGATGTGAGGTCTGGCCTGAACTCTACTTTTTTCAAATCAGAGCCAAGACAAAGGCTGCTTCTCTACTTAAATGACTTGGGAGCAGAGGCCCGGAGAGCAGTTATTTGACAAATACCTTTGTAACTGCTGCCAAGTTACTTGAGTGATCCCTTGAGTTTTCTCAAGGGCTCCCTGAAACGTTCTAGTTTTTCCTTCTGGAAAAGAAGTAGATGTAAGAAAACAGGTTACTTAACTAAGAAAAATGCAAAGAATGTAACTTCAAACCAGAGGTTTCTGGTGCCACGGACACACGTGGCAGCCCTGAGCCACTTTAAGGCCCAGTACTTGGCTTCTTTCTTCCTGCACCCATCTGACGGTCACCCTCTCTTTCCTAACACCCACATGTTCTTTGTTCTGTTGCTCATACTGAATTTTACCCAAACTAAGAATGAAAGCTTTATTTTAACACCAGAGTCCACTATGGGGTCTTCCTTTTTTTTTTTTTTTTTTTGTCTTTTTGCCTTATCTAGGGCTGCACCCGTGGCATATGGAGGTTCCCAAGCTAGGGGTCTAACAGGAACTGTAGCTGCCGGCCTTCGCCACAGCCACAGCAACGCGGGATCCGAGCCGCATCTGCAACCTACACCACAGCTCACGGCAACGCCGGATCCCTAACCCACTAAGCAAGGTCAGGGATCGAACCCACAACCTCACAGTTCCTAGTCGGACTCATTAACCGCTGAGCCATGACGGGAACTCCCTGGGGTCTTCTTATTAAATTTTAGTTTGCAATCTAATGAACACATAGATAGTCTTCAATATACCTGAAATGGTCAGATGATACTCAAGAAGAACTATATAGTAACTTTAACAAGAGGTACAGACTCACTGCAAGAACATACGTGTGTGTGGAAAAAATATATATATATATACATATATACATATACACACACACATATATATATAATATCTTCCAGAGGGCTTGTTGAATGTTTTGGGAGGAGAGAGAGCAGGTGAAGACTCTGTTTCATGCAACTTTCGCTTTTTTAATTGTTATTTATTTAAAATTTTTGGCCACACCCACAGCATGCAGAAGTTCCTGGGCCAGGGATCGAACCCATGACACAGGAGTGACAAGTGCCAGATCCTTAACTGCTGGGCCACAAGGGAATTCCTTTCTGCACTTTCTTATCTCAGTTGCATATACAACAGATACCGAGAATAGAGGAGTATTCATCACAGTGCCAGGGTCAGAGCAGATCTGCACCTTACATAGAAAACAGGAAACTGTCTCTACCATTGTCACATTTTCTGTCATAGGCAGGATAATTTACCCTCAGCTGATCAGCTCGGGGCCTCCTCCCTCATTGAGGGTGGGAGGAGCCCAGGCGATACTGACCATCTTAGACTAAGTAAAACTCACAGGCCAGATTGCTTACTGGGCAGTTCTCTGCAATTGCAACCCCTCCCTTGGTCGCCTTGAATGTCGATAGATATCTGTGCTAAAGACCATGGGAAAAAAATAGGATAATTTAAGTAGTACATATTTTGGGGTTTTTTCCTATGTGGATTGTTAACACAGTCAGCCAAGACATATTTATAGAATGCCCACAGGGCACATAGCATGGTACTTCACCCTTCATTGAAAATCCATTAAAACAATTACCAGGTCATGCTTGGAAACTTTTTTCACAAAGGAATTTGCCTTAGTTGCTGGGTTAAGAGGGACTAATTTGAGATGCAAAACTAACAACCCTCTTTGCACCAAGATGCCCGTATGTAAACATCACATAATACAAATAATATATGAGAATTTATTCGTACCTGCGTCTGAGTAGGTGGACTTAAAAGCTACAAACCTAATGGGAAAGTGACATAAGGGAAAAATAATTTTAAAAGTTAGTGAATCATCTTCTACTAATGCTCCAAAGTTAAATGTTTACCCAGAAGGTTGTGCCCTGGTTATAGGCCATTAATGACCACCAATAAATAAAACTGTGTTCCCATCTATAACACTTATGGAATGTCACATTGTCTTGACTCTCTTGTGAAGAAACTAGGTTCAACTCCCCCCTACACTTTTTTCTTGTTTAGAAGTTTTTGTTGAAGTATAGTTGATTCACAGTATTGTGATAATTTCTGCTGTACAACAAAGTAATTCAGTTATATGTATACGCACATTCATTCTTTTTTAGATTCTTTTCCCATATAGATTATCACAAAATATTGGGAATACCAGATAGAGTTCCCTGTGCTAGACAGCCGTTGCCCACTGGCCTGTCATTCCATATACCAGAGCGTGCATATGCCAGTCCCAAACCCCCAGTCCATCCCTCCCCACCCCCACTTTTTATTGAGATAATTTACTTGATCAATACAAATAGTTAGACTCAATCAAACCAACAGTTGGTCTTTGAAATTAACTTATAAACATGGGGAGATTTCATAAGTTTATTGCTTTTTCCTTCTGCTAACTTTATCAACGTTTATTTATATATGTATATACACACAGTTGGTTCTGTCTTCTTGCAATTCTTTGTTCGACGAAGAATTATCATTACCGACTTAAGGCACTGAAAGAGAACTTACCCCCATATCTTACAAACCCCGTTACCTAGGAGAGAGACGCCGTCTGAGTAAGACGTGGGGTCTTGTTAATGGTTCACACTTGTAGTAAGACCCCCACTATTGATACTCATGTTTCTAGTCCCAAATCTTCTCTGCAATCAATGTCCAGCCCCAATTCTCTACTGTATCCCTTAACTTCTTAGGGCAGAAAGAGTGGGGAAAAAAGCAGAGTTGGGCAGAGGGTCTTACTTTTAAAAGAAGGACACACTTTCCAGCTAATGGTAGAACGGTGGTAGAAAGGAGAATAGGTTTAGCGCATACACTGAGGTCAGACAGTCCCAGTGTCAAAGTTTAGATTCATCATTTACCAGTGATATGGTTCTGGGAAATAACTTCTCAGAGCTAAGTGTAAAATTCTCACTTGTGAAGTGGGGCTTACAAAAGACAAAGCATGTAAAACACTTGGTATTGTGTCTACCAGCGTGTACCAGTGAAGGGAAGTTCTTGCTCTCCACCAAAGCTCTTTGAGAATAGAGAGCCCTGCTTCACCTCTGATGCTTAGTGGATTCTGGCAGACCTTCACCTCGGGGGCGGTATACGTGCTTGCGTTACAGCAGAAAGCTCGCTGAACTGTCAGTATGCTGACATCATAGGAACTCGCTATTTGGGGAAAAGCTCTGTCATGGGTAGAGGTCACAGATAAGCAAGACCCTTTCCGTTTTTTTCCAATTAATAGTAGGTTAGGTTGGGTCCTTCCAGGAATAGGCACTGAGGCAAGGATTCGAGTACAAAGAGTTTCTCTGGGGAGGAGGATTACCAGGAGGGTGTTCAAGAGAAAGGAAGGAAGGAAGGCAGTAAAGGGTGACTCATGGGCCACTGGGGACTAATCCTACCAGGGAACCGTGGGAGATGGAGTAGGGCTACACTGCTTGAAGAACAAAGAAGTTGGCATATTTATTTACCAGCTCTGCATCCCTCGTTGGTTAAGTGCTTCGGGGAACAGCAACTGTTGCAGGCACCAAAATGCAGCAGAGTCTTAGAGATCTACGAGGCCATCCCAGAATTTTCCCAGTGGAGCTTGCAAAAGACTCCACGTGGCATACTCATCTGCAATGAACACCACTAGCACCAAGGAATCTACTGGTCATAGGGTTAGGCAGCAAGGCCACTTAAACTGCACCCAGAACCTGCTGCAGAGTCTGCTCTTGCTCTCAGCCCCCCTCAAGGCATGTGGCCTTCAAAGTCACCCAATACATGGAGTGGAGCAGTATTCCCAAATGTGGCCTATGCTGTCTCCAAAATTTGAAGTAGCCCACTAGTACTATACCTGCCCGAAGTAGGAGGAGAAGAGGCTGGTAACTTGTCCTCGGGATCCAAAGGGATGTTTTGGGCCTGCCCCAGAAAACAGGCCCCAGGAGTTCCCGTCATGGCGCAGCGGAAGCGAATCTGACCAGGAACCATGAGGTTGCAGGTTCGATCCCTGGCCTCGCTCAGTGGGTTAACAATCCGGCGTTGCCGTGACCTGTGGTGTAGTTTGCAGACGTGGCTCGGATCTGGTGTTGCTGTGGCTGTGGCGTAGGCCAGCAGCTGTAGCTCCGATTAGACTCCTAGCCTGGAAACCTCCACAAGCAGCAGGTGTGGCCCTAAAATGACAAAAAAGACAAAAAAATAAAATAAAATAGAAAACAGGCCCCAGTGATTTTATATTTTATCCCCTTTGGTATTTAAGTGATCCAGTTAACATAATGCTATCAAATAGGGGAACTTTGGGACGTTTCTTGTCATGGATACCAAGGCAATCAAGGTCTTTTGGGTGATAATTTTTTTTTTTTTTTTTGATTTTTAGCACCACACCTGTGACATGTAGAAGTTCCCAGGCTAGGGGTTGGGTTGAATCAGAGCTATAGCTGCAGGCCTACGCTACAGCTACAGCAATGCCAGATCCAAGAAGAGTCTATGACCTACACCACAGCTCACAGCAATGCCATATCCTTAACCCACTGAGCAAGGGCAGGGATCGAACCCACATCCTCATAGATACCAGTTGGGTCCGGTACCACTGAGCCACTATGGGAACTCCTTTTGGGGGATAATTTGAGGCTGCTGTGGAAAAACATCCACAAGATTCTCAGAAGCTGAGAGAGTCCTTTAGGCATTACCTTAAATCTTACAGGGATCTTATGAACAGTTCTTACAGCCATACTCTTGATGTGAGTTTTGGCCTCGGACTCCTTTATTTTTTTATTTTTATTTTTTGTCTTTTTGCCTTTTCTAGGGCCGCACTAGCAGCATATGGAGGTTTCCAGGCTAGGGGTCTAATCAGAGCTGTAGCTGCCGGCCTACACCACAGTCACAGCAACACCAGATGTGAGCCACGTCTATGACCTACACCACAGCTCACGGCAATGCCGGATCCTTAACTCACCGAGCGAGGCCAGGGATGGAACCAGCAACCTCATGTACCTAGTTGGATTCGTTAACCACTGAGCCACGACAGGAACTCCCCAGGCTCCTTTAATGTTAGAAACATTTACCATCTGGGAAAACTGAGGATAAGAGATAGTTATATCCACCAAACCAGCAAATCCTTGGTTTTCTCTATCTCCTCTAGATTCTACTTGTAATCTGCTTGTAAGCTGGATGCTGCCATCTTTTGCTCATCCCTGTCTTCTGTGCAGTATCACGCAGCGTTCGAAGAAGCCAAACAGCACTTTCAACATTTTGTCTGGAGGTCTCCTTATCCTCTATTTTAAAGTTTATTAGGTACATTTTCTTTCAAGTTTCCACAGACAATATTTTGCCAGTTCTTCTATCATACAATCACACATGTTGTCCTTTCTCCAGCCTCTAATAACTATTTTCTCACCCTCCAGCAACTGTTTGTTCACCATTCTTCCAGGCTTTGCTAACAGCCTCTTTGGGGTTTTTCCAGCTTCTAACCACCAACTGGTCCAAGGGCAGAATTCCAAGAGCATGAGAATGGAAGATACAAGCCTCTTGAGGTTAGGCTCTGGAACACTTCTGCTACATTTTATTGGTCAAAACAAGCCACAGGGCCATTCCAGATTCAAAGAGTGGAGGAAGCAGACTGCTGTCTAAATGGAAAGAGTTATAAAATATTGTGACAGTGTTCTTCATGTACAGCGGACATCTTTACACTAACAAGTGGATACATTTTTAGAATAATTTCCTAAAAGGGAACTTTTTGAGTCAAACGCAAATATGCATCTATAAAATATTGCCAAGCCACCCTTCGCACAGGTTATACCGGTTTCGAATCTCACCAGCAGCATCTGAGGGTGCCAGGTGAGCTTTCCCCAGATTTCACAACACAGTGTGTTATCCAGATTTTTTTCTCTGCCAATCTGACAGGAAAAAATGACATCTTCTGATAAGTTTTAATTTGCATTTTGCATATTATGAGTGAGATTGGGAATATTTTATTTACTTGAGCCAATTGTATTTTTTTTGTAGGCATGGCCAAGCATCTCTGAACACACACATGAGCATCATCAAGAACATATATGTATTAGTGGTGGGATACGATTCTGGGACAGGCTCCCTTGGGTCTCTGAACTCAAAGTTTCCTTATATACCCTGGTTTGGTCTGGCCGAGGCCACAGATTCCTCCTCTGGGAAAAGCCAGTGGTATGAGACCATGATGAGCTCTAAGTGACCACGTGGATCTCTAACTGGAGAAGACCTGGGTTTTTACATATTTTCCCCCATATTTCACTGCCCCCAGAGGAGAATAGGTGGAAGAGAATCCTGAGTCCTAAGTCTGGAAGGACTGAGTTGCCTTCAATTTCTTTAAAGGGGCTTAAGAAGGACTGATTATAAAGGGAGCGCTGTTTATGTGTTGTGATGGACTTGTGTAGTTTGTGCGCCCTGATGTACAGAGTTCTGCATTGAGGTAGAACCTTTGTTTGAGTCTAGTGACCTTGGGCAAGTGTCTTCCCTTCACCTCACTTTCCTTGCCTGTAAAAGCAGGATGATATTACTTGTTTAGAAACTCAAATGTGAAAGCAATTTGCAAAGGTAAGTTGTACAAACATCTGGTATTCTGATGCTCCCTGGCACCCATCCAGGATCGAATGGGTACCATCTAGGATCTAATGCAGGCTGTGGAAACTCAGTGGTTCTAAACCATCACTGCCTGTAGGACACCACTATTTATCTCAACCTGAGATACTAGATAATGTTGCCTAATCTCTTCTAATGCCGCTATTAGAACCAACTGAGATTAAGGGCACAGACTAGAGACTATCAACTGTGCCCAAGACTACAGGCACCAACTGCAAGTTCAGGGATCCCCAGGGCCACCCTCACTTCAGACCAGCTGGTTACACATTAGGAAGCTCCCGTGACCACTCTCATGTTCAGTATTTGCTAGGATGCCTCATAGAACTCAGGATTTAGGATTCAAGTTTTATGATAATAAAAGGATACAAATTAGAACCAGCCAAAGGAAGAGGTATGTATGGCAGGCTGTAGAACTCAGAAGGTTCCAAAAGCAAACTTTTGTGTCCCCAGGAACGTGTTCCCCTCCTGGCACACTGTGTGGCAGTAGGCAGAGTATTGCCACCCAAGAAGATCACATGCTTTGTATATTTCAAGAAACAGGAAGAAGGCCAGTGTGACTGGAATGAGGGGACAGATATAGGAGATGAGATCAGAGGGGCAGGTGAATAGAAACAGAAAGACCACTTAAGGCTTTCTTTAAACAATCTGGGCAAGAGATAATGGTGACTTGGAACTGATACTATTGATATTACTATTCACTTAAGTCTGTGGTTTACATTAGCATTGGCTCTTTGTGCTGTTGTGTTATATGGGTTTTGGCAAATACATGTCATATATCCATGTGTGTATGTCAGTATCAAACTGAATAGCTTCACTGTCCTAAAAATACCCCGTGTTCCACCTCCCCATCCCTCCCTTCCTTCCTGCCCAGTCTCTGGCCGCCACCGATCTTTTTTACTGTTTCCACAGTTTTGCCTTTTCCAAAACATCATATAGTTAGAATCACACAGTGATTCCAGACTGGCTGCTCTCACTGAGCCACACGCATTCCTTCATGCCTTTTTAATGGCCAGATAATTCATTTCCTTTATTTGCTGAATAATATTCCATTGTGTGGATGTACCACAGTTTGTTTTTCCATTAACCTATTCAGGGACTTTCTGGTTCTGTCCTATTTTTGGCAATTATTAATAAAGCTATTATAAATACTCACAGCAGGTTTTTGTGTGTACGTAAGCACCATTGCTAGACTGTGTGGTAAGATCTTGCTTAGCTTTGTAAGTGGTTGAGCCGTTTTGCAGTCCCACCAGCAACAAATCTAAGTTCCTGTTGCTCCACAACCTTGTCAGCTGATTTGCTGTTATCAGCATTTTAGATTTTAGCCACTTCTAATAGGTGTGTAGTAGTATGTCATTTTTGTTTCAGTTTGCAATTCCTCAAAAACATATGACGTTAAGCATATTTTCCATCCATATATCTTCTCTAGTGAGGTATCCATTCAGATGATACGCCCATTTTCTAATTGGGTGGCTTTCTTATTGTTGAGTTTTAAGTGCTCATTGTGTATTTTAGATATGACTCCTTTATCAGGTATTTGTTTTACAAATATTTTCTCCTGTGGCTTGCCATTTTATTCTCTTAAGTCTATTATTTTTTATTTTAAAAATATTGTGAACATCTCTCTAAGTTAATTCATTTACTACATCGTATTTCTTGTCAGCATAATATTTCGTGGAATGAATATAGCAGTATTTACTTAACCGATACCCTACTGCTGGGTTTATAGATTGTTTCTGCTGAGCCACGATGGGAACTCCCCAAATAGGTTTTTAAATCATCACACCCGTGGTGAAGAGTTTGAATCACATTTTTATAATGGGAAGCCACTGGTGGTTTGTTTTTTGTTTTGTTTTTTGTCTTTTTGCCTTTATGTAGAGCTGCACCCGCTACATATGGAGGTTCCCAGGCTAGGGGTCTAACAGGAGCTGTAGCTACGGTCCTTTGCCACAGCCACAGCAATGCAGGATCCGAGCCACATCTGCAACCTACACCACAGCTCACGGCAACACCGGAGCCTTAACCCACTGAGCAAGGCCAGGGATCAAACCGGCAAACTCATGTTTCCTAGTTGGATTCACTGACCACTGAGCCACGACGGGAACTCCTGTATTATTTTTTTTAATGCCACAAATAAATGATATCACATAGTATTTGTCCTTTTTGGTCTGACTTCACAAAGTATAATATTCTCTAGGTCCATCCATGTTTTGGCAAATGGCAATATTTCATTCTTTTTCATGGTTAAGTAATATTTCATTGTGTATATACACATAAATGTATATATACATTTTCAACCAATCATCTGTTAATGGGCACCTGGGTTGTTTCCATGTTTTGGCTGTGGTAAATAGTGCTGCTGTGAACACAGGCGTGCATGTACCTTTTCCAATTAGAGATTTCATTTTTTTCAGATATATACCCAGGAGTGCGATTGCTGAATCATATGGTAGCTCTATTTTTAGTTTTTAAAGGAACTTTCATACTATTTTCCATAGTGGATGCACCAATTTACATTTGAGGAGGGCCTTTCTGTACCTGATATGAGACAATATAAAGCTGGTGTGGCCCACTTAAAGCAGTGTGATAGTAACACAAGGAAAACAAACAGAAAAATAGATAAATAGACCAATGTTGTAGAAGAGCCCAGAAACATATGGACACTTGATAAATGTCAAAGATGGCATTGCAAAAGAGGGAAGGACAGGAAAGGACAGTCTTTTCAGTAAATGGAATTGGAGTAATTGTGTATCTACGTGGAAAGAAGGGAGAAGAGAAGGGAGGGGAGGTATATACTTTGCAGAGACACTCGCACATATGCACTGGGAGACATGTACAAGAATGTTTGTAGCAGCATTATTCATAAAATCCTAATTTAGAGACAAGCCAAACATTCAACAGTAGGATGGATAAATGTGATATATTCAAAAAACAGTATTTTACAGCAACAAAAATGAATAAACTGTAGCCTCATACAGAATAGATGAATCTTAATTAAAACATAATATTGAATGAAAAAAGCCAGACACAGAATACATGTGATTTCATTTCCAAAAAATTCAAAACTTTTAGAGACATAAAATAAAGTGATAAAAACTACAAAGAAAGGCAAGTCAAGATAGTGGTTATCTTTAGGGAGCTAAGGGATAACGTTGGTAAGGGATTGTAGGGCAAAGCTTCTAGAGTTCTGGCTACATTCTATTTTCTGACTTGGGTGGTGGTTATACACGATTTGCTTTAAAATGATTCACATAGTAGTTGTACATGAATGTTTTATGTACTCTTATATAGGCATGTTATATTGCACAAGAAAAAAGTTTTAAAATACCAATTTCACTTTGACTACAGTGTTAGCAGACAAGGATGCAAGGAGGAAGTCCAGTTGTCCCGTAGAGAGATGAGGGAGGCTGGGACCAGGGTTGAGAAGTAGTCAAATTTAGGAAATAGTTTAGAGGTCGAGGTAACAGGACTGGATATGGAATATGAAAGGAAAAAGATAAAGCAACAAACACCGACAGTCATAAAACACAATGAAAGAGTATGCAACAGAATTAACCAAGCTTTTGAAACAGAAAATATTAACATGAAGGGCTAAGTTGTATGAATGTATTAGATGGAGGCATTCTGTCCAACTGATCAGGGGAAGCTTCAAAGAAACCTGGGGAAACAAACTCCATACAGATTGTGGAGGAAATCAGTGACGGGAAGATACAGGTAAAGGGAGTAGTGGATAGTTTACAGGTGGAATATTTGTTTTGTTCTGTACTCTTTTGAGACATTTCATGCATTATCTTTCAAGGAAGTTTTTGTTTTGCTTTTTGTTTTTTTTTGTTTTGTTTGTTTGTTTGGCTGTCTAGTGGCATATGGAGTTCCCAGGCCAGGAATGGAATCCCAGCTGGTGTTTCCACCTAAGCCACAGCTGAGGCAATACCAGATCCTTAACCCATTGCAGCTGGCAGGGGATCCAACCCACATCCCTGCCGCTGCAGACACCCGTTGATACCGTTGAGCCACAGCGGGAACTCCTGAAGTAAGTTTTTAGTTTCATTATCACTACCATTTGGATCCACAGTAAAAGGTGTGGCACGTTATTCTGAACACAGTAGCCATTCCATAAGTCCTGTTTGAACAAGCTCATCTCACAGCTCCTGGAATCCAGGATCATCCACGGTTAAACCAACACCATGATCATATGACCCTGATGGCCTACCCAGCAGAGCTTCTATACCTTGTAACATACATTAATAGCTTATACATTATTTAGTTTTGTTTTAATTTAAGGATGTTGCTGGAAATTTTTATTTTTGACACAAACTTTTCTCATTGGGTAGACTGATGGGTGTGGGAATAAAGGGGGACATATAGAAATAATGTCTGGAAACAGAAGTTTGTGGGAAGGGCGACTTCTCAATCAACCCACTTTACCTAAGAAGGCTTCCTGCATGAGTCAGAGTTGACTTGAGAATCATGCAGAACTAACAATAGAAGGAGGGAGGATTTTTTTCAGGCTTGTGGGAAAAAGAGAGCTGGAGAAGCAATGGTTTTAAAACTCTGGAGTTTCTGATTCCACATATGATTTTAGGCATGTCTCTCCCTTTCAAACACACTAAATACCTTATGACATTAAACAACTTGCTGTTGGACTGATTAAGAGTGAATTTTGCTTTGATAGGTGTTTGAAGTTCCCCTAGAGCCCTTTAAGAGAACTACAAATAAGAACACTGGGAGTTCCCTTCCTGGCTCAGCAGTTAACCAACCCGACTAGTATCCATGAGGAAGAAGGTTCGATCCCTGGCCTTGCTCAGTGGGTTAGGGATCCGGCATTGCTGTGAGCTGTGGTGTAGCTTGCAGAGGTGGCTCAGATCCCATGTTGCTGTGGCTGTGGTGCTGGCCAGCATCTGTAGCTCCTATTTGACTCCTAGCCTGGGAACTTTCATATGCTGCAGGTGCAGCCCTAAAAATCGAAAAAAGAAATGAGAACACTGAAAACCAGAGGTGGAGAGAAGGTAACCAAGGGAAGATTATATCAACTAGAGTTCAGATAAAGCGAAGTAACAGCAAATGCTCAACGTATTTACATGACCCAAGTACCATTCTAAGGGCTATTAATTCATTTATTCTCCCAACAATGCTGTGAGATCATCCTCATTTTACAGATGAAGAAACCAAGGCACTGAGAGGTTGCTAAGTAAGTTGGCTAAGGTTGCGGAACCAGAATTTGAAGCCAGGCATTCTGACTCTGGAAGTCATACTTTTAATGGAGGAGCTAGACTATATCTTTTTCTTAGAAAAAGAGAAAGAGATGGTATAAGTGTTGGAATTCCTTTACCTTCCTTCCTTCTCTCCCTTTCTCTCTCTCTCTTTCTTTCCTTCCTTTCTTTCTCTCTTTTCCTTTCTCTCTTTCCTTCCTTCCTCTCTCTCTTTTCCTTTCTCTCTTTCCTTCCTTCCTCTCTCTCTCTTCCTTCCTTCCTTTCTCTATTTCCCTTCCTTTCTTCCTCTCTCTCTCTCTCTCTTTCTTGGCTGTACCTGAGGCATATGGAAGTTCCCAGGCTAGAAGTCCAATGTGAGCCTACCCCACAGCTACAGCAACGCAGCGTCCCGGCCTCATCCAGGACCTACACTATAGTTCACCATAACGCTGGTATTGCCACAATGGTAGATGGAACCCACATGGTTGGTTCATAACCTGACGGGCCACAATGGGGATCTCCTCTTACGTTTCTACATACTGCTAACTTATAAACCACGGTGGCATTTTAGTATGACATAGGACAACGTTTATCTTCTCTACTTCATCCCTATTGCTTATTCTTTTGGCTTTCCAGTGACAACCATGTCATTCTCTGGGGTGATTCTGAGTTAAAAATGTAGCCACCCTCAGCTCTATAAAAAAAACAAAAACACATATATTTGCTATTAAAAAAAAAAAACATTGCATAGCCTATTCATATTTGAATAAAAAGAAAAAGTAAGCTGGGGCCTTTAAGTTAAAGATCCAAGACAAGCAATTGGATTTTTGGCTTTGAAGAATATTGAAATACCTTACAGGGAAGTATGGGATTTGGTGTGTTAATGTTCATTAAATTGCAGCGCTTTATGGAGCATTCAGGACGGATTAGTCTACCAGAGGTCACAAGAGCTGCCATAGTTGACAGCCTTCTTTTTAGTCTCCTTTCACTCGAGTTTGAAAACCTGAGGGAATAACATGCAACTTCCAAGCTGGGAGGATAGAAAATGCTACCTTTTCCGCAGAGCCCGGAGTTCCTTTAAGCTACAGACAAACTGTGCAAGCGTAATAAAGACATTCAACGATTCTACACACCGTCACACCCACTCAGACTAATGGAAAATAGATCAGAACTGGAATCAGAGTCGCTCTTCAGATAATGCGTTTGGGTCTCTTGAAAAGCTACAGCGTACAAACGCTAAGTCTGGTTCCCAAATCCTCTTTAAAAATCTGTCTTCGCCAGAAATGCTTCGGCGCCTTCCTGGATGTACCCTGAGCAGAGCTCCCCGACCTCCGCCTTGGACGTCAGCCTCAGAACCCCGAGGCCACTTCCGAGCGGGGTGAGACGGCGAGGAGGGAGAGGAGAGCGAGCGAACGAAATGGTCAAGTCCTCCTTAACTCCGGGCCCCCTCGCGGGCCTCACCCCTCCTCCCGGGGGCTGAGATTGGAGAGGAAGTGGGAAGGCTCCAATCTGTTCCGCACACCAGCGCCCTCATGCCCCCACCCTTCTCCTCGGCTCGGGGCTTCGGCTCGCCTCATCCCCGCCTCTCGCCCAGGGAAAGGAGCGGCCGGCGCGGCAGGGCTCGCGGAGAAAGACCGGGGTCGGCAGACGGCCTCCCCGCGGCCACCGGGGCCAGCAGCCGCCAGCCTGCGGGCGAGGCAGGCCCGAGGGCAGCTCCGGAGTCCGCGGCGGCCGGATGCGCGGACGCGTCACTTCCGGGCGGTGCAGCGGCGGCCGCTTGGAAGATGGCTGCGCCCTGTGGCTCGGAGCTGCCCGCCAACTCGCCGCTAAAAATCCCGAAGATGGAGGTGCTCTCCCCGGCTTCTCCTGGTGGCCTGAGTGACGGAAATCCTTCGCTGTCCGACCCTTCCACGCCTCGGGGTGCCTCCCCGCTCGGGCCGGGCAGTGCGGCGTGCTCGGGGGCAGCGGCGTCCGGGGGTCTCGGGCTGGGGCTGGGGGGCCGCAGCGCCGCCTCGTCCTCGGTCTCCTTCTCCCCTGGTGGCGGCGGTGGCGGGGCTGCGGCAGCCGCCGCCGCCGCCTGCCGGGGCATGTCGTGGACGCCGGCCGAGACGAACGCGCTCATCGCAGTGTGGGGCAACGAGCGGCTGGTGGAGGCGCGGTACCAGCAGCTGGAGGGAGCCGGCACGGTGTTCGGCAGCAAGGCCCCCGGGCCAGCCATGTACGAGCGCGTGTCCCGGGCCCTGGCCGAGCTGGGCTACGAGCGGACCCCGTCCCAGTGCCGGGAGCGCATCAAGGTAACCGGCCGCCCGGCCTGGGGCAGCGAACCAGAGGCAGAGAGAAGGCGGGGAAGCGGGCCTCGGGGGCGGGGGCCGGTCTGAGGGCAGGGCTCCCCTCCGGGGCCCGGTGGGCGATTCGCATCTCCTCCGCCTTTTTCTTCTCTCCCTGGGAAGGGGGCTTTTTTCCATATGACCGCCAGCCCGTAGGTTTCCTGAGTTTGGAGTTGGGCGTGCCTGTCGCCGCCCCTCTTTCTTGCCAATTGAGGATGTTCCTGCGCTCTGAAGTTGGTAGTTTCTCATCGTGCGCCGGGCGGCAGTCCCCGTGCCGCCGGCGCTTCTCGCTTTGTTCCAGGCCAGGGGCTCCCAGGCAGAGGCTTACTGGCCGGAGCGGGTTGGAGAAACGGTGAAGAGGGGGCCGCTGAGCCCCCAGTTTAGGAATTTTCAAGTGAGTGGCAGTGACAGAGCCTCACGAAAAGCGCCTTGGACGACTGGCCTTTGTGTCAGTTGTCTTCAGACTTGAGCTTGTTTCTAACTCAAAAGAAGAGTAAGTCTTGAGATGCTTTGGAGAATTGGAAAGGCTTGATTATAGCCAGATAGTGAATTGTTTTCGTGGAGTTAGTGGCACAATTAAAAGTTGCCTGGCTGATAGTTTGTCTGGAGCTTGGAGTGTGATGCTTCCAGAGTTAGAATGGCTTGAGACCCTATTGTGTTTCTGACTACGCTCCATCATGAAAGCCAGTTTTCCCCTGCTTTAGTTAAATTGTGCCGGATGTGGTGACAAGTAAAGCTCCTACGGTGCATCTGGCTCTCCTCGTGTATCTGAATGTTTAAATACAGAGGCTTCATTTGGGCTAGAAATTTTCCCACCTGCCGGGTTATCGTTTTGCTCTTTCTACTGACTTTTAATCTAGCAGTTCAGCTTTGTATTATTGGCAGACATGGAGTTGTTTTTTAGGTAAGCCCATTCCCTCTTCTCAGTGTCTGCTAAGATTCTGGTAGGATTCTTTCTCCCAGTTTTCACGGAACCACTTCTTGTTCAGAATCTGTGTACTTCTTTTCTGGTAGGAGTTTTTTGGGAACTCCTTGGGAGGTAAGAGCCCAGTAAGAACTACCATAATTGAACTAGAGAAAGGAGATTGCTCCAAAGTTCGAGATATCTTGGCTTAGGTAGTGTTCATCTGAGGACATCGTTGCTTGGAAAATTTGGTCTAGAAATGAAGATATTTCAAACCTATTAACTATTGTCCTGGGAATTTGGCGCCCCTTTCTCAATTACAAAATTATATTAGCTTACCTGATAACATGTCCTTTTGGATTTCCCCCCCACCCCCTTTTTAACAAGGATGTCATTAAGGTAGTAGCTTATAGACAGGATTAAAGTAGTAGCTAAGAGTAGCCACTGTCCTCTGAATCTCATTCATGGTTCTCTTCAAGGTTGTTAAAGTTAAGTTGGGGGAAGAATCTTTGTATTGTGCTGCTTAGCATCTATCCATGAACTTTTCTTCAGTTTAGAAGTGCAATTTAGGCATTTGTAATTGTTTTAGCTTGATTGACTTTTGTCCAAGGAAATTTCCCAATCAGAAAGGAAAAGTGGGAGTTCCCATCAAGGCGCAGCAAAAACGACTAGAAGCCATGAGAATGCGGGTTCGATCTCTGGCCTCACCTAATGGGCCAGGGATCTGGCATTGCCGCTTGGATCTTGCCCTTGCTATAGTTGTGGCTGTGGCATAGGCAGGCAGCTGTAGCTCTGACTGGATGGATGCCTAGCCTGGGAACTTCGAGATGTCATGGGTGTGGCCCTAAAAAGAAAAAAAAGAAAAAAGAAAAATTGTGTTACCAAAACCTCATTGATTATAAATTTCACTGGTTGTAAAATTGTTTCTCAAATCTCCAGGAAATCTCTTAATTGGGTTGCATCTTTTTCCAGTTATGAAAAGCATAACCTAAAGCAAGGAAAGGAATTTGAGCTTCTCTGAAGAATTTTAAAAAGAGGATCACTCTTCTGTCTCCAAACAGATAAGACCAGATTGACCTCTTAAATATTTTGAGGATAGATGATGATGATGGTGGGTTCTCCCATCCACAGTAGCAGTTGATGAGAAAAGGCAGGTAATAGCTTTTTTGGGGGAAGGAGGCTTTTTTTGTCATTTTAGGGCCGCACCCGCAGCATATGGAGATTCCCAGGCTAGGGGTCTAATCGGAGCTGTAGCTGCTGGCCTCCGCCACAGCCACAGCAACCAGGACCTGAGCTGCGTCTGTGACCTCCACCACAGCTCATGGCAATGCTGGATTCTTAACCCACTGAGCGAGGCCAGGGATCGAACCTGCAACCTCATGGTTCCTAGTTGGATTCGTTAACCGCTGTGCCAAGACAGGAACTCCTTTTTTTTTTTTTTTTTTTTTTAATGCTCTTTCCTTAAGCGATTTCAACTAAGGAACCAGACTACTTTAATGATGTTGGCCTTTCCTGCCAGAATTATAAGCTCTGTAAGGACAAGTTCTGGTCTCTCTTCATCAGAGTATTTCCAGTGCCTAGCACATAGTAGGCACTGGATTCACCAAGTCAACCAAAGTCTAGGAGGAGAATTTGGGAAATATAAAAATCTGGAGCAGTGTTACTGAAACTTTAGACGTTGAAACATAGACTTTGAAACCCAAATACTGCATTAAAAACTAGACTCAGTCCCTCTAGGAGACTTAATATGAATATAATCTTGAGCATAGAAGCGCACATGGCCACTGAAATGATAGTCTTATACAATTATAAGGTGGATGGCCAAGTAATCCAAATTATGAAAATAAAAATACAACTTTAGAAAATTCTCAGGGACTCCCAGATCCTCCTAGTTTCAGAAATGCCAATTTAGAGCAAATAATTCGGAAATCTCTTTCTCTTTATTGTGGTAGTGAGAACTGCAGAAAGAAATTCAGTAATCCCTTTTGGTTTAGAATTTCTATTTAGAATAGAAACAAAGTATTGCAGTAAGATACAGACCTAAAGGAACATCTCCTACAGACTGATAGCCCACCTAATTGCAAACTCCTGTCACAGGCTCACAGGGAAAGAACACCATGTGAGTCAATTACATTTCTGGTGGAATGTATTTAAATATCTGTGAGAATTCAATAATGAAGACTCAGTAAATAATTTCTTCTAAGTTTGAAAGGAAGATACGTAGTAACTAGTTTTTCCCTGAAACTTTCTGTTAATCATATCTTTAGCATTTTGATGTAGCGGCTTTCACCTCATCATATGAAGGCAGCGGAAAGCTGAGTCCTGTCCCAGCCTCTTCCCTCACCACCTTCCTGAGTAACCTTAAAATTGGGTTAACAGGAGGAGTTCCTGTCATGGCTCAGCGGCTAACAAACCCAGCTATCATCCATGAGGACGGTGGATTCGATCCCTGACCTCGCTCGGTGGGTTAACAATCCAGCATTGCTGTGAGCTGTGGTGTAGGTTGCAGACACCGCTTGGATCCCGCGTTGCTGTGGCTGTGGTGTAGGCCAGCGGCTACAGCTCCACTTGGACCCCTAGCCTGGGAATCTCCATATGCCGTGGGTGTGGCCTAAACAGACGAAAAAAATTTGAGCTAACAGGAGTTCTCGCTGTGGTACGTGGATTGGATTCTTAGCCTGGTGCAATGGCTTAAGGATCTGGTGTTGCTGCAGCTGTGATGTAGGCCATAGCTGGGGCTTGGATTTGATCCCTGGCCCGAGAATTTCCATACGTCTCAGGTATGGCCAACAGCAACAAAAACTGAGTTAATGATTCTTGGATTTTGCTACCAAAGTACTATTTTAAAATACTATCCAAGTGAATATATGTACTTCTAAGTGCAAAGGATTTTAACTTAAAGACTGATATAAACATTTTTTTATTGCTACAAAGATTTTTTATTTTGAAGTCTGACATGGCCTGTTATTGGTGTTTGTTCAGTCTTTTGGATAAAACGGGGGCCTTTGAGACTGCCTTGTTACACATTATTGTTTAGTTCTGGAATGTTGTTGCTTGTTTGTTTGCCAGAAGAAAATTAGTGTACTAGCAATTCCAACCTAATTTTGGAGTCAGATAAACAAATAGGCACTTTTCTGTCCAGTCATTGCATGACTTTTCTCCTTTTCTGTAGGCTTTGTCTTCAGATCTCCATTCACCAAATACTTAAGTGTCTATTGTCTGCTGGATGTTAGGGTGAAGAAAAGAACTGTAATAATACACATCTAAGAGCTTACAGAGCTTAAGTCTGTATACCTACATCCAAGAGTTAAAAAGCTATACAAAGGCAACCCGGGAGGATGGTAGGCAGTGTGGTACTTGATTAAGTGTCAGATGACACAAGCACACAATAAGTATGATGACTTCAAAGGAGGGAGAGATCTCAGAACAATCCACACTGTAGTAGTTGAAAGAGCTATCTAGACTTGGATTTCATGAAAGCATTCACTTCTGAGCCAGACGCTGTATTCACACTTCACTCAGTTAATCTGATGCACTGCAAAACTCATTCTCAAGCCCCATATTTTTGGGTGTTCTCCAAAAATTTGCCTCTTGAGAGTTGGCTTTATGTCTTTGAAACAGATGTGTACTTCTAGCTCTGCCTCAAGATGAAACGCAAGGTGATTATATGACCTAAAAAACTTGTCTTTGCTGGATCAATGCTAGTTGCTCATCAGATAAATTTAAAAAGCAATAGGGAGTCTTCTGCCTAGCAAGCAAGATGATTACTTTTTTAGGGACATTGCTTATAGCTATTCATCAGTAATTCATCATAATCTTTGGAACAAATATTGTACTTTAGCAGACAAATCACAGGATGGTATATTTGGTCTTCCATTTTAGCTGTGAAGCCTTGTCATTAATTGTCTGTGAAAACCAATAGGACAAAGATAACTTAGAGCCAAAAGATACATTGGTCCCTGTATAAGCATTTGAAGACTCTACCTATCTCCGAGGACTTTTCTCTGGTGTTTGTAGACAAAACTTTCCTTCTGCATCATTGTTGAAAGATTTTTGAGAAGTATGGTATACCTCTCAAAGTGTTCCTAAGAATGATTTAGTTAGATTTGTTTCCTTCCGTTTCTGTTGTTCCCAAGCCATTGCCACCCAAAAGCTTGTGTGTTCCAGTTTGCTTGACTGCTTGTGAATCTGACAGAGGCTTGATTTGTATCCTAAAAGAATAGATCATCCTAGACTAGACTACCAGCCATACATTTATATTTAGGCATTCGTTTTTAAAGGTAAGGAATCTAACAAGAACATGTTAAAACTGTGCCCAAATAGGCATCTGAATTTATTTCCTGGCATTTTGGGAAATCTGCTGGCAAGTGGAGTAAAATACTGTGGATCCTTCATTAAGGGGATATGTAAAAGGGACAAAATATTTAGAAAACCTATAGTACAAAACAGTACTCAAGAAAACTTTCGGTAATGATGGAAATATTCTGTATCAGCTGCAGTTCATTGTGATGCCAACAGCCACTTGTGACTGTGGAGCTTTTGGAATGTGGTTAGTGTGCTCGAGGAACTGAGTTTTTAATTGTATTTCATTTTAATTAATTAAATTTTAAATTATAAATAGCTGCATGTGGCTAGTGGCTACCATATCAAACACTGTAGGTAAAAAAGTTGTCACTCATGGAGTTCTCTTGCAGTGCAGTAGAAGGATCTAACATTGTCACAACAGGGGCTTGGGTTGCTGGTGTGGTGCAGGTTTGATCCCTGCCCCGGGAATTTCCATATGCCATGGGCACAGCCAAAAAAAGAAAAAGTTGTTAGTCGTTATTTTATGAAAGGATTCTCTTGGCCCCACACTCAGACCTCCAGGGGGAGCCCAAAGTTCCTTCTTCTTGCCCTCCCTGTCCTTTTACCCCTGAGCTGGAGGAACTTTGATAGAAGTCAGGAAATACGGTCCATCGTTCTAGGAGGAGGAGCTTTTCCTGGAAGGAATGAAGTATTATAACCTCAGTTAGCTGGGCCAAACCATGTCATATTCTTGGTTCTGTAGGACAGTGTTAGCCAAGAAAACTTTCTGTGCTGACAAGAGTGTTCCATATCTACGGTGGCCAACAGCCACTAGCCACAGGTGGTAACTGAACACTTGAAGTGTGACTATGAAACAGTTTTTAATCTTTTAATTAATATAAATTTAAATAGCCATATGTGGTTAGCTAGCAGCTGTTGTATTGGCCAAAACAGCTTTGGATAATGGTGTTCAAGCTTTTTTGCTTATGTACTACTAAAAGAGTTTTGGAATCTATGCTCTCTCCTGAACATTTTTAAGTTACATTAAAATTTTCTCATAATAAGTTTGAAGGTTTACAGGAAGCTAACAGGATATAAGACATATTAAATCTAGTATAAGATGAATAAGATGAAGACGGGCTATAAGTTTTATTGAATAATAAATAAATAACTTTGAATCTAAAAATTTCACCCAAAATTTGTATAAGTTTTATTAAATGTATCAGACAATATCCCACTTACATTTAAAGTAAACAGTATCACTAACCAGTATTGCTTTGGCTATTCTAAATTCAGTGGCCAGGCTTCATGCCTAAACAATACAAGACTGGAAATGACAAGAATCCCTAAGGTTTTAAGGTGCCTTGATCAATCATTAAAGAAGGTGTATGGGTACCACAATTAAAGACTACTGCTTTAGAACTCTGAACATCTTTTCAGTGTCTTTTTTGGCTGATGTAATAGTCCTAGTCCCTTGAATTCCACTGCCTATGGGAAACAGGAGACGGGTGTGGACTTTAACTCTTGGCTAAGTCCAAGCATCTGCAGGAGGATTTGGAAATCTTGCCTACTCCCTTTCATCAGACTCATCTAAAGATTCATCACAGGTTTTCTGGAGTTCCCGTCGTGGCTCAGTGGTTAACGAATCCGACTAGGAACCATGAGGTTGTGGGTTCGATCCCTGACCTTGCTCAGTGGGTTAAGGATCCAGGGTTTCCGTGAGCTGTGGTGTACGTTGCAGACGCGGCTCGGATCCTGCCTTGCTGTAGCTGTGGCGAAGGCCGACAGCTACAGCTCCTGTTAGACCCCTAGCCTGGGAGCCTCCATATGCCACGGGTGTGGCCCTAGATAAGGCAAAAAGTTTCCGTGAGCTGTGGTGTAAGTTGCGGACGCGGCTCGAATCCTGCCTTGCTGTAGCTGTGGCGAAGGCCGACAGCTACAACTCCTGTTAGACCCCTAGCCTGGGAGCCTCCATATGCCACGGGTGTGGCCCTAGATAAGGCAAAGAGACAAAAAAAAAGAAATTCATCACAGGTTTCCTTTAAATACTAAGGTATGAAATACGTACTTCATTTTTAAATTATTCACCAACAAATATTTGAATGCCTCCTGTCTTAGACCCTGAAATACAGCAGTGTACCATTTACCGCCATCAAGGTGTCTGCCTTCCAGTGAATGAGTCAGGCTACTGAAGCACCAGGTGCAGTACTGAGAGCATGGTCTGTGTATTGTGTGGACATTAAGCTCATGGTGCAGCAGGCACATAAACGTACAGGAAGAGCATGTCAATTCAGACTTTCAGGAAGTGGATCTTGAAGGTGAGGAAGGGAGTAGAGATAGATCTCCAGTTGGGGTAAAAACCCAGCAGCTGAATAACCTAGAATTGCACAAATACAGTAAGCTATACTTTGTCCAAGAATCTAAAGCTGGAAGCATCCAAGTAATTCAGTTCCAAAAATTTTAAGTGATCAGCTATTTAGAGAGTCGTGCCTTTGGCACAGTGGGTTAATTATCCGACTGGAGCAGTTTGGGTCACTGCAAAGGTACAGGTTTGATCCCTGCCCTGGCGCACTGGGTTAAAGGGTCCAGTGTTGCCGCAACTGGGGCTAGGATTCAGTCACTGGCCTGGGAACTTCCATATACCATGAGTGCTGCCATTAAAAAAAAAAAAAAATGTTCCCGTTGTGGCTCAGTGGGTTACACATCCAACTGGTATTCATGAGGATGCAGGTTCGGTCCCTGGCCTCACTCAGTGGGTTAAGGATCCAACATTGCCGTGAGCTGTGGTGTAGGCTCAGATCCCATGTTGCTGTGGCTGTGGTGTAGGCTGGCAGCTGCAGTTGCAATCTGAGCCCTAGCTTGGGAACTTTTGTATACCACAATCTGGCCCTAAAAAGCAAAAAAAAAAAAAAAAAATCATGCCTTTTAATTGAAGAGCAGTTCACCATAATGCATGAAGATACTACAAATGGCTGGTTGGTGGTGTCAGCAAGGACCACGTGAAAGGGTGGAGCAGATAGTTTATGCATAACAGTATAGTGGATCTACAGTTCTAGAAATTGGTGTGTTTTGATAAATAACTTTTTTATAGTTTGAATTCAGTTATGCAAATATCCATTATGTATCTTATTCCTTAATTTATATACTGGAAAGGAAAACCAAAGCAGTGCATCTTTTTAAACATACAAGAAGAAATATATTTTACCCTGTGGCCTAGTATTCACATAACATATATATGAAGCAAATTTCACAAAATAATAATGCTTATATAGCATGCACTATTTGTCACACTGTTCTGAGCGCTTTACAAATACTAACTTATTTAACGCACATAATGACATTATACTTAACTATGTGCAGTATACTCAGGGATATTTGAATGCAGGTCTTATAGCCCCAGGGCCTCAAACAAAGGCACCCAGCAGGTACCTGCACGTGGCAGGCCCTCTTTCTCCAGCCCCTTCCCCACATCCTCCTGCTCCACCCCAGTGCTTTTCAGCATTGCCTCCCCTGTACCCCGGCCCCTCCGGTACCTCAGCTTTCCTCTACCCCAGACTCACCCTTTGTTGTCTCCAGAAGTTCCCTCACCTAAAACTGGTGCAGAGAACACCTGGGAGAATCCTGTGGTATCATCACTGGGGTCTGGGCTTCCTCCACCAGGCCTGCCTCCTCTTGGCTCCTTCCCACCCCGGCACCGCCTCCTGGAGCCCTTCCACCTGGGATACGCCCAGCCCTCCCGCCTCCACCTATGCCTCCTGGGGCTGGAGGACATGACCCTCCATCAGCAGGCCCCCCGGAGGCTGGACCTCCTGCACGTGGACACTCACATCCTCACCCATTGCCACCAGGCAGGATGCCCCATCAGGGATGTCTCAGATGCAGCTGGCCCACCATGGCTGTTATGGCTTAGGACACCCCCCTGCTGGGCCCCCTTGCCCTGGGGGGCAGCCACCACCTCGACCACTGCCTGGAATGCCTCATCCTGGACCTCCTCCAATGGGCATGTCTCCCCGAGGGCCTCCGTTTGGATTGCTCGTGGGTCACCCCAGTCCTATGCTGCCACATGGTATGCGGAGACCTCCCCCACTGAGGCCCCCTCATGGATACACGGGCCCTCCACGACCTCCACCCTATGGCTACCAGTGGGGACCCCCCCCCTCCACCCACACCCACTCCCCAGCCTCCAGTTCCCCTTCAAGGCCCTCTCCCTCAGTGATTTCTCACTGTCTTTCCTCCTGTCATATCCTCCCAGTATCTTTTCACTTCCTTGGACCAGTCAGAGTTGCTGTAGCTTGCAGGGGCTAGGACACTAATCCCTCCCAGGCCTTTTTTTGTAAGTATAATTTTTTTCACAGGAGGTTTTTTTCCCCCCTTTTTTGTTGGTCCTAAGTGTTTTGCAAATGCACAGAGAAAATAAAACTTAACTCCTTGTTTGAAAAAAAAAAAAAAACCTGGGAGGATGGGGGCAACTGCACCCACTGGTACTGGGCAGTGGGCTTACTCCTTGGGGACTGGTAGCTCAGGGTCACATTGGTCCCCACTCGGGGCACACCCCGGAGGCCGCAGGATGGTGGAGCTGGAGGAACTAGGGGAAGGGAGACAGGTTAAAAATTCACATCCGGGGGACCAGCAGCACCCCCACACACACTCCCACACACTGGCCCCTTGCCCCTCCCCCAACCTTCACACTCAGTCACATGGGGAGACACCTGCCTGACCTCCCTCCCCTGGGTGCCTGCCACTTACCCAGCACATTGAGTTCTAAAGTTTTGGTGCTGTGTCCTCTGTCAGTGCCTTGGCTGTCCTGCACGTTCACAGAACAGAGGTAGGACCCAGAGTCTTTCTCCTGGAGGCCCTGCAGCCGCAGTGACACATTCCGGGAGGGCATGGAGTGGACCAGGGACACTCCAGTTCTGTTTGATGTGGATCCACTGATGTACGACAACACCTGGTGCGGGGCATGACACCCCCCTTTATCCCATGCCTGCTCTGGGCCCAGGGGCTCAGCTAGCCCCTCCCCCAAACTGGGGGTCTTCCAGTGCCCCTCCCCTGCACCCATCCCCTCTAGCCTGTACCAGCTCTCCATTCACCCGCCGTCTCCCTAGCCACCCTCTCACCGCCTGGTCCTCTTCACCAGAATAGTTCCTGTTCCCCTATGCATTGTCTCTTCCTCTCTTGCTTGGGGTGTTTAGAAAGGTGGCCACAAGCCATCAAAATTGATAGCCCAGCTTACTAACAGGCCATAACCTGCAGTTAGATAAAAGAGGAATAGAAGATAATGTGGTGAGATCAAGTTTTTTCAATCATCATGCTACTTTAAACTTAAGGTATCAAAACTCCAGAAATGTTCATTTGGAACAGGTCATGTCCCAGATTTCTGGTGAATTGTTTTACACTATGTAGTTCTAGATAGCTAAAGCCTGGGTTTGCGAGAAAGGGTGAAAGGAGATGGAAAGTGGTAAGAAATAAAATGGAGACATAAACAAGAGGTCAGATGATGGGCTAAGGAGTTTGGACTTTATCCAAAATATCAAAGAATTTTCAGTTGGAGTGTGACATGGTAAGTCTTCGGTTCTAGAACTGGCTGTAAGATGTAAAAGGAATTGGAGAAGGTGAGACTGGAGGCACAAAGATCATTGAGAGGCTCCTTGCAGTGAGCTAGACAGGAGGCAAAATAAAACAGTGGCGGTGAAAGTGGAGAGAAGAGAACAGATTTCAGATATATCAAAATTAGTGGGGCTATTTGGGAGAATCTGAAATTTCTAATTTATAGGATTTATTAGATCTTAGCCTGGCACACAACTCACTATTGTACTTCTCTAGCAATTTACGCGGAGTATTTTTATAGTCCTCACAGGTCATCACAGTACTTCATAGCTTACGTTTTTAGAATTGGTTCTAGTACCCAGTGAGATCCAACTAAAATACATTTTAGGACAGTCTTGTCTGTGTTACTTCTAGGATGTACTCTGTGCAGACTCTGGGATTCTGATCTGCTCCCCGGGCTTCAGAAGTGATGATGCTGCCTTCTTTTTTTCTAATGTCACCAGAGGGCAGGAACTAAAAATTGAAATGTTAATTTGCATCCCGACACTCTGAAGTGTGCTCATATCACTAAAATGAGGTGGAATAGCAGCACCCCCTCTACCTTTGGATGGTCATATCTAATATTTTTAAAATGTTAAAAAAAAATGGGAGAAAAAACTTCTTGAGTTTCAAAAACGAAGACCAGTACCATAAGAAGCCTTAGAATTTAGACGATTGTCAAGATTGCCCATTAATTACTAGGTACCCTTTAATTTTATTTCTGTTGTGGGGCATATGCAGTGTTGTTGTTCTGCGTACTGTTTACCATTGCAGAAACTTCATTCAGTGTTCAAAATGAATGCTTAATGAATTTGTGCTTCATATACTGCATATGTTACAAATTATCTGGAGTTTGTAATCTATGCGGAGTCTTCCCCCTTATTGTTCTGAATAATTGAAAACTGTCTGAAAAAAAAACAACTGTCTGCATATTGGGATAAGACATGTATTTAAATCTGTATAAATCTTACCTATTTGTAGTTGAGAGAGTCCTTGAGAACCAGTGGAAATACTTTTTTTCTTGGCACCAATCTAGTGGGTGTTACCTTGTCACTTAGTGGGTGGGATGTGGTGTTACTTCTTAATAAAACACAGGTCTGTATTTCTTCTCAGACTAACAGCCATCATCTTATTTTTATTTATGTGTTCTTGGCTGTATTCATAAATTACATTTTTTGAGCTATCAAATAATACTTCGCTCAGTATAAAGTGGAACAGTGGAATGGAAGTTACTTACCTAGATATGTTTTCTAGTTGCATTTTCTCAGCCTATGTAAGATCACTTTGTTGTAACATCCTGAATTTTTGAAACTCACAATGTTGTTTCTCTACTATCTACCTTCAGATTACTTCATTTATCCAAATAAGTCAATTATGTTTGTACTTGATATTAATAAAACCAGAATAAAATTCATATCTACCAAAACCTGCTTTTATCATTATTATTTAAAATTTACAGAAACTTTTCTCTAAATGGACAGACCTGGTTTATGATTTAGAAAGAAGAGTGTGATAGATCAAAAAGTACCTTTGATCTCTCAATGCCACATACAGTCTTAAGGAATTTTCACTCGTTCATTCATTCATTTAACTAAACTCTGTTGAGCCACTTCTGCATGCCAGGTGTTGACTTAGGTGCTGGGGATACTTCACTGAATAAAAATGAAGAAACAACAGAATGCCTGCCTTCAAAGAGCTTATTATATTCTAGCAGAAAAAATATGATATTTTAAATGTTAATTCAAAACCACACAATTAGAAAACCCTTCAAATGTGATATCAGCCTCATTGACCTTAGAAAGTTTGAACTCTCTACCATTCACTATGCATAAGAAATAGAAACTCATTTACCTTGGCTTTATTAAGAATAATTTACGTGATTTCATATTATGCCTTTTTATTGTGTTAGGCCCAGCTGTCACTGAGGTTTACCCCTCCACGCAGGAAGGTGCCACACAGTGGGCACTCATGCAGTCCTTAGATAATGAGCACCCTGTGCGGGTCCTGAAGGTGCCGTCACCAGCAAAAATAGGTAATGTTCCTTCTCTCTGGTGTAAATTAGGAAACATGGTTAGTAGGAATTGAGAAGTCATAGAGTTGTGCCAATTAAAATTGTATAAAATATTCTTTATAAAAATTATATAAACCGTATTACAAAATTAAGAGGAAAAATTGACTTCTTCACTCTAGCCGTAACTGCATATCTGTGAAAGGCTATTTTTCAAGAAGTGATGGTGAATCTTATTTTAATTCCAGTAAATTTCCATGCACCAAAGAAGAAATGAGAAGTCTATGTGCTTTTTGTTTTATCAAAGTCAGAGAAAATATATAGGTTATTCATACTCCTTACTTAATTCATGTCTTCCTCCTGCTTCTTACACACAAGTTGCCCAGTGAGTTTGGCCAAATCCTTACTCTGGTTGGATAGTTAAGATTTCCTTTTTTTTCGCTTGGTTTATGCCAGTGTGTTAGTCACCATGTAGCAAGTTAAATTCTTGCTAAGACTATAAGCCCTTGAAAAATGATTAAATAATTGGCTTTTTAATCCATAAAAGAATAAATATGAGCAAAAAGTTGAGGAATCTATGATGATACAGCCAGGAGTTTCTGAAACTTGAATAATGTGTGGGCAAAAACATTTTTATATAACAATGTTACTTAATATGTAACAAACCTAGGCGTTCTTGTTGTGGCTCAGTGGTTAACAAATCTGACTAGCAACCATGAGGTTGCGGGTTCGATCCCTGGCAGCACTCAGTGGGTTAAGGATCTGGCGTTGCCGTGAGCTGTGGTGTAGGTTGCAGATGCAGCTCGGATCCTACATTGCTATGGTTGTGGCATAGGCCGGCAGCTTCAGCTCCGATTAGACCCCTAGCCTGGGAACCTCTACATGCCGTGAGAGAGGTCCTAGAAAAGGCAAAAAGGCAAAAAAAAAGGTAACCTAAATCTAGGTATAAATTCCTTTTACTTATAGATTTCACATGTTATCAAACAAAAACAACTTCATAAAGCACTTTAAGTACTAATAAAACAAAATTAAAAAATCAAGTGAGCATTCCTTTAATATTGAATGATGTAATTTGGCTGAAACTTTCCTTTCCAAACAAGATTCTGATACTGACTGTTAAGTAAGGTTCTTTTGAGTTTGTTATCCCTACCATGTGCTTTGTGATAAAACTTTGCTGCTTTTTTTCTCTACTTAAACTAATGTTTACTCATAAGGCACCTTGGTCTCCAAATGGTGTGACTATCATTTTTGTAATAGCAATAGCTAATATTTACTGAGTACAAACTATTGAGCAGATATTGTTTTAAATGCTCTACTTCTGTTTTTTTTATTTAACACAACAAATCTATGATGGAGGTACTGTTATTAGCCCCAGTTTACAGATGGGGAAATTGAGGCACAGTGAAATTAATTTGTCTAATGTCTCAAAGCTAACAGGTGGTGAAGCTAGACTAAACAGTCTGATTCCATGCTCTTCACCACTTGGTGATATTGCCTCCTTAGGAATTAGCAGCCCATCTTTATTACAGTTTGACAGATGAAATACTATTTTGCCACAATGAGGTCATATACAATCATGAACGCAATACCGGAATCACAGCAGCACCCAGATGGACATCATTATGCTCATACAGGTTTCCTGTCATAGAAGTGAAAACACAAATTTTTAAAATTCTCGCAGATAATTCTTGATGTCCTAAGACTATAAACACAATGAGAAACCTTGATTTGGAAGTTCTAAGGAAGAATTTAAAACATGTTGAAGCATAAATCAGACTTTTATGGTAGAGGACTTATTCAGTCATTCGTTCAAGCCTTTATATAAGTGATGGTATTTATAGGACTACCAACTCCTCATAAAGGAAGTAGGTTTGACATATAAGGAGAAACATTTGCAAAGCAGAATTCCTTTTTGACAGTAAAAGCAGATAAGGATGTGGCTTACCGAAGGAAGCCATGGAGTGTCCATTATTTTATGCCTGCCACTGTTCACCTAATGTGTAAATGATTTGGGTTCCCTTCATAGAGATGATGAGGATGAAAGGAACTGTTATGTATAATATAAATATACCCCCCCAAAGGGATAAGCATATGAAGAAAGCTAAAAATAGAATCAGAAAATGAGATACCAGTGCAGGGAGTAAAGTGGTAACCCAGGTATATAAGGTTACTTCGGCTCAGTATTAAAATGAGCTATGAATTTACCAGAAGCCACGGCAAAAAGGTAAATACAATGACTTTCTATACGTCTCAATGTCTGCAGAAGAGAAGCATACCAGGTCCTAGTTTTGAAACCTGAGATGAATTTGCATTAAAGATTCTCTGATAGTGACCTTGGATAAGCCTTACCTTTCTTTTAGGTGTGATACACTGCCCAGGCCCCTCTTCCAGGAATAAGACTAGTGGTTGAGACACTAGTGTGTCCCCACCAGCTGCCTGGAGTGCTGATTGTTGATGGCTTCTGGTTGGATTCCTCCCAGGAAATTCCCGTTGCCCAGGGTTAGGCTTCCTCTGCAGGGGCAGTCTAAACTCAGTGACTGGTCAGTGCTCCAATACAAGGTACAGCCTCCTTGCCTCAATTCAGGGCAACTCTGAAGGGTCATCCAGGTTTCAAATTCACTTTAGGATTAGCCAAGGCCTCTGTTGCTTCAATTCCTTTATTTTCCCTGCCCTACTCCTCTCCTTTACTCCTGAGTATGGTTCTGAAGAGCCTTCCCTGCCAACCTTCTGCACAGCCCCCTCAGGGCCTGCTTCCTAGGACCTTCTTTAGCCTTACTGTAAAAAGTAGGAGTAATAAATATATAACTGCTTACCTCAAATCTCAGCACATGGTAGTTGCGAGAAATATGGTAGTTAGGGTTTACTTTCATTACATGTGACATTGAGAAACTATGATTTTTGTAAAAGATCCAGGGATTTTTTCATATGGCAGTTGCTTTCAGCAATCCTCATAAAGGTAAGAATAAAATATAAAAATGCTACCAGATGAGCTGTAAAGAGTGTATAGCTTCCTAACAACTTCCTGAATAAGTTTAGGTTGCCCAAGGATGGGTGCATAAATTTAAAACAAGCTTATTTTTAGGTATTTTATGGAAAAGGAATGTGTCAAGATATGAACATACCTGTGTTTTTTCTGTGTTTATGACCTCTCATTTATACATTTATACTATGTAAATGCAAGAAATCTTTCAAAATAATATTTACCTGGTTTTAACAATTAAATGATTCTTGACTTAATGCTTGACCCAGATACCTTGATCATTTCTAATAACCCTTTTAGATGATTTTATCTAGATGTCTAAATTCTTTTTTTTTTTTACAACAAATACATAAAATTTACTAATGGAAAAAATCTGTATTGTAGGTTGTCTTTGCATCATAGTTGGTAGTTTTTAGCAAGAAAATAACTGCACAACTGAGAGAATCACATGGTCACCATAAGAAAGGAATCAAGTGGCCCATTTCAGGGAGGTGCCTGCTCTACATAAACATTGGTCTCCTAAGGAGAATAAAGTACCTTTGTGTTTGGGAAGCAATACAACGTTGTAACAATAAAGTTGTGTGAGGACTTTCGCAATGTGTGTACACATGGTACACGTGTGATGCTTAGTTTTTAGGCACTGTTAATTATGGAACAATTAGTACATAATGCAAGATGTTTGTATGGGAGGCCTTAACGATGAGTGATTCTCCCTGCTATCCTAAGGTTTTTTTTTAGTTATCATGTACTCATAAAATTTAACACTTTTAATATCATGCGACTACTTCGTGTGCAAAGGACTGAGAAAACATTCCAAAGAGATGCTAAGGTAGTGACGACGTCAGAGGTGATGTAAGAGATCAGATGAAGATAACCTCTAATCCAAGTCATTGCTTTACCAAACAACTGATTTTTTTTTTCCCTTTTAGGTGGAGAGGAAGTTCTAGATATATAGTGTTATCTGACTCTCTTTGATGGCTGTAACTACTGTTGCTGCTTATGTCTGAAATAGTTAAGTAGTTTATTATACCCTAATTTTGTGACCTGTCTTGTTCCATTAGAGAAGCATTTGAGGATTCCATGTCTAGAAGGATTCTTATATCCCGAAGTGGCCCTGCATGCTAGGTATGGCTTATCTAGTATTGCTGCCAATACGAGATTTTCTATGATTTACATACAATGTAGAGTTAAAAGCTTTATGGTCGCTTGAGTATAATTGCTTGAGCAATGAAGGATGTCTGGTTTTGACAATTAGTCCTCCTTGAGGGCTTTTTCTTCATAATGTGAATGAGTGAGACCCTCAGCTGCTAGCATGGAGAAAGCTAGGAAGCTTAGTAGTTGGTACTCATTGAGAATGAACATTTCCTGAATGATTTGTTCTATGCAACAATCTCTCCCTCATGAAGACATACTGACCAGTTATAGACACAAAAGTGAGTCGTTGTAGCCAGATTCGGGATGAAGTGCAGCTGATAGAATTCAGTGCTGGACAGTCCCCCACAAAGACTGAGGCTCCAGAGAGGTAAGAGCTCTTGGTTTCTGGTGGTCATTCTTCTGTTTGACCCTACTGAAACCCAAGAAACAACTGATCTTTTTTCCTTTTCTATCTTTGACAGAACTGCTTTATGTTCTTGAATATTTTATTTTGTTTGTAAGGCATAAGAAATAACAAAATTTGGACAGGGTTACAGAGTTCCATTTGGGGTAATCCCTCCCCTCCACCAAAGGAAAGTGTAAAAAGCAATGGTGAATATTTAAAAATTGCCTCGCCTTTTGTTGTTAGTCCTCCTTTGTTATAAAGAGATTGATTTGCTTTACTGCTTATAGCTGTATCTATGTTTTGTACTCTTTGCTGCTCCTGCTTTTTCAAAAGATTTTAGGATCCCTACCTACCTTGGATTTATTGATTTTTTTATAAATATAATCCACCATTGTGGTTAAACAATGAGCTTCCTGATTTTCTTCTTGCTAGTGATTTACTACTTTAAATTTAGCTTAATTCACTTACTTAATATATATTGGACAATCCTTATGTGATAGGCAGTATTTTGGGCTCTGGGATGCATCAAATGAGGCAGACATAATCCTTACCTCATGGAGTTTACAATCCAGTGAAATAGCTCTCATAGGATACGTTAACATTTTGTTAGTGGCATTTGGTAATTTTTATACAGCAAATCTCTTTTGAAGGAATATTTACTTGTCTTAGGGCCTTGGCTCCTCATTTGTTAAATGAGGAAACTGGGCTAGGTGATCTCTAAGTTCTTTTCCTTCAAAACTTCCATGTTTTGGAAGTTGGAAATGGTTTGCCCTCAGAGCCTAGGGCAGCTCCACGCACCCCCATTGACCAGTATATTACAGAAAGTTCTACAACTTTGGTAAGGATGGTGACACAGGTAGGAAGTGAAGAGTATGAAGTACAGGAAAGTCAATGAGTTAAGAACAGTTTGAGGCCCATTACTGACCACAGTATGAACAGCTTCAGCAGAGTAACAGATCAGACTTTATCCCATTGGGTTAAGGAATGAATTTGTGTAGACATTGCCTACTCCTTTGAGTCCCTTCAGTCTTCAGGCCATGTTAAAATGGAGAGATGTTAGCCATTGTCTACAAAGAAGGGAGTCAAGACTTAACTTTCCTATACTTGTTTCTAGGTATGTGAATTTCCCTGTTCTAAATTGTTACGTTAGGTGATTTATCTAGAATCTATATTGATAAATTAATCATAGTGAATGATCATGGACTATGTGATACCATTGGAACATTTTAGCATAACTTATGAATCATTTATTGCTTAATTGCCACTTCAGAAAAAGATTTCTTCTCTCTCAAGCAGAAAAAAAGTGCTATATTTTTGTGGAGAGTAAATTGATATCCTTGTATGCTTTTACTGATAGGAATCGTTTCTTTCATGAAATGAGAATTTTGCTAATTTACCTCTTAAAGGAAGTATTAATGCTGTTTTAATAAGCAGGATATTGAGGAAACCAGAGAAATTGTACTTGAACTGGTCCCAGTCTTCAGACTCTTTGTAAAACCTGACACAAAGTCTACTTTGCTTTAGGGTTTTTGACTAATACCCATTATATTACCTATTGTATTCTTTTACCTATTATATTCTAATATAATAGGTATATTCTGATACCTATTATATTCTTTTATGGGAGAAACAACCACATGGTATAGAGCAGAGTTTCTTAACCCAAGGCTTTTGAATGAGTTCTTCAGAGAGGCCACGTTCCCCTTGTCATTGTACAGGACAGTTTTGTATGTGTGTTCTTCCGGGGAGGGGATTGAGGACCCAGAAGAGTTAAGAACCTCTGCTCTGGAGAGGAAAAGGGAGAATCTTAAGAATGAAAAGTGTTTCTCACTTGCCAAAACTTCTGTAGCACTAAGAACTGGGGCATGTAAAACAAGTGCTGTTTTTGGTTTTGGTTTTCTTTTGTTGGTTGTTTTTAAAGGATTAGGTGATTGGCAAGTCAGTTTGCCAGATTTTAATGCGCAGAAAAACTTAAGAAAGTAGGTAGTATAGGTTCTCCTGGCCCAGGTGGATTTTGCCTTCAGTGACTTCCTTGTAATTAGTTACATCTCGCTACATTCTTCGTGTCCCTCTTACTGTGTGCAGAAATGTTTTTACTGATGTCTGCCGTTTCAGATTTTTTCCTGCCTTTGTGCTCACAGTAAGAAAATATAACTAATTTAAGAAATTTTGAGTCTTCCTTAGAGATACTGAAAGTTATTCTGTTGTCTCAGTTAACGAAGAGCAACTAGTTTTAACACGTACAATAAAGCAGTAGCTTTAATTTAAAGGAAGATCTACTTCACAAAAACTTCTTTTGCCTTACAAGGCATGTCTGCTTAGGCTGAAGTACTGTTTTTAACACTTTTATAAACAGTCACTGGAGATTTGCACCCAGTGTAACTTCTGCTGTCTCTTATGGAGTATAATATGTGATTTTTTTAAGACTTTGTTTGCAAATAAGTATATTTTCTATTTTAAAATTTGGGTTAAAGAATCTTAAATTTATTGTATTTAGTTGGCAGAGGGTTAAGATATACTATGTAATCCATTTCTAGTGTGGCCAGTTTGACAACTGCATTTGAAAATCTGTTTCACTGCTTGTTTTTTCTTATAACATTGTTTCCTGCTATTATAACTAAGCTGTCCCCCTACAGTTTGACTGTTTTTCATCTGACATCTTAGACTGATCATGCCAGTGTTTTCGAAACCACACATTTATATGGCAATTATGCCTTATTTCTATTCCTCCTTATTATATACCCTGTTCCACCTATAGTCAGTTCTGTTAGAACAGTGGTTTTGTTATGGTGATGATTTTATGATTGTATGAAATGGGGCAAGTTTTGAGAAAACGATTGAGCCAGTAACAGAATTGGTTGGCATGTGCCCATATGATTTATTTAGCTTGCTTCCTACTTTGCCATACCAGGGAAGAATTCTATTCTTCCTATTCCCTGAAAGTCAAAGAAGGGATTGGAGGACACTGAAACAAAAGAAACATTATTTTTACCCCCAAAATAGCTTATATAATGTCAGGAAGGGCTTTGATGAAACTACTGGCCCTACTTATAGATCTTATTTTCCAAGCCTTTCATTATTTTATTTGCCCTTTTCTGAACTCTACAATTTCCCTCTCTTGTAGCTGGTTCGATGCCCAGAACTGAATGCTGTGCTCCAGCTGTGGCCTCACCGGTGCTGAATAGAGAGGAAGAGCCACCTTCATAGCTTACATGTGATTCCTCTGCTTATACAACCCAATACTGGATTTACTTACTTTGGCAAGATAGCTGCATTGTGCACTGTATTTAATGTTACGTGTACTGTAACCCTGGGTCTTTCTCTGCATTGCTACCGTTAAACCCCCAATCCTGCCAATCTAAAAGCTCCTGCCTTTGTTTACCCCACCCCCACCCCCAGACTCCCCTTACATTCATCCACAATGAATGTCATCTTTATTCTCTCATATCCTTTCACTGTAATCTTAAACTTTGGCAAGACTTTCCCTCTGTCTATAAATTGTCAGTTGTCAGCCATCTTATTTTTCTCCCTGCTTTGGTAATGGGACATCTTTCACATCTTTTCCCTGGTTCTTTTCCCTTTGTAGTCATTGAACACTTGGCATGGTGGATTTACCAAGCATTCACTTGGCATTTCTTCCAAATCAAATACCTTCGAACTCCTCTGATTTGACCACCTGGTCGAGATGTTTCCTATACTTTAGTTCTATCCAAGCTTTCTTGACTCCTGACCTCTGTCCCTCTGACTTCACTTAAGATATAGTTTTATCCTCACAGCTCTTGTCCCAGGAGAGAGACAGTAGTATCGATTTGCTATGGACATTTCTAACAATAAGGAAATGGTTATTCTTCTTAATTGTGAATGGACTGGTCTTTAATAATTTTAAGCAAATTCTCCCCCCGCCCCCGAGTCCTTAATTTAAAAAAAAAAAATGCTGCAGCTAAGTGACTATAATTTTCTATGACAAACAAAGTAAAGGAAGAAGGAAGGGAAATAAGGTTTTTGTGTTGAACAGGAAGTGGTTCTCCAAGGAAGCCAAATTCAAGTTCTTGTTCGGTTTGTTATAGCTGCCCCAAATGGGAAACGAGACTTTGTTTTTCTTAGATTCCAGAGCATTATCTTAATCTCAGATTTACAATAGGTGTTTAGTTGGTTTATTTAGGACTGTTGACACAGACACACAATCACTTAATTGTATGCTTTGGTTAATCATTTAGAGTATGTCAAGTGTAACCTTTTCTGATTTATTATGGATGATAAGAATTGGAAGGTCTTCATATGTCCTTTTTATCCATTTCTAAAGTCCCTGTAGCTTAACTAAATCCCAGTGTTTCTTATAGTAGAGTCAAGCTGATGTTTAAGTTTTTACTTTTATTCTCTTAGTAGCCATGTGCTATTTAAACAGCCTCTCTTTGGATCTGTGGTCTTTACTGAACCCAGAAGTAACCTCTTTTGTATATTTATGTCTTGAGAGAGTTAAAAATCAATTTGGAAATCTTTTAAACATTATTTCAATACATCAGATTCCTATCATATAGATTTAGGAGTTAGCAAACGTTTTCATTCAGACTCCTAATAGATATTTTTACATATCACCATTACACTATTAAAGTGTATTTCAAAAGTACACTACAAAGTAAGGGGTGGCAAGATCTGTTAGGCTTTTTTTGCTGAAATAGAAAATATATCATCTGACTATTCTTCCATCTAGACCCCTTAGATACTGCTGGTTTCCTTATTCATAGTTACATAAGCCAAGTGAAATGTTAAACTCAATTTGGTGGTTTCAAAGAAAGTAAATCTTTTCTGTGGTTTCCCACCACGTATATTGTCAAAGACTGGTGGCTTTGCTTACACTTCTGTCACATCCTGATAAGAGTGGCACCTGCTTTCAAAGGAATGTTAGTTTTATTCCTTGACTTCTGTGACAGATGCGATTGGGCTTCTCTGTGCTGAATGCCTTTCTCTAGGCTGCCAGTAAGTAGTGAGCAGTGGCATGGTTTCCATCTCCATTTATGGCTTTGGAGGGTGAAAGGGACATGGCTGTGACTGTCCATTTACGGTCCTTGGAGGAATGAAAAGAGTGGTTGGGGTGTTCTTGGAGGCAGAAACTAGACATTGTGAGATAAAAATAAATTGGCAGGAGATGTTTGCAATTCAAATTCCAGTCCCTGCCAGGAGGGCAGAGGGCACTGAGAAAGGGGAGTGTGCATAAAGTCACAGTCCGCTTCAGGCATTTGTCTCCTTCCATTGGAAGAGTTGCTTGTGACACATTTCCCAAGTTCATTTCTGATTTGTTCTGGAAAGTTGTGTTAGGTACTTGTGACTGTCCTTTATGAAGAGCAAGAAGGAGCACCTTTATAGAGCGTATGATCAGAAACCTGCCTTCTTTAAGGCATTATGTGAGACACTGGAAGAGATCTCCAGAAAGGGAGAGTGAAGCAGGCACCTATGCAAGGGCTAGTCGGGCTGGTTTTAGAATGGGGTCACTCTAATCACTGCTCTGTTTTTTGTCGGAGGAAGATCCTTGTGTGTGTCATGCTTTTATTATTCCACTTGTCCACCTAGATTTCTGGCCTCAAGGGACAGATCTGCAAAGCATTTGATAGTGTCTTCCTGTAGTTTGTCACCTGAGATTTAAAGGTACTGCAGTTTCATGGAGGCTCTATATGATTACTCAGAGTTATTTTAGCTTGGTGAGAATAGATGACCTATTGGCTTATGGAAAGTCATTTCACATTCAGGAGAAATTTATAGTCTGGCTAATGTATATAAATTAAGGCTGAGGTGAACTGGTCTGGCACAGTTGAGTTAGAAAGTATTTGGGAGCACACCAGAAAAAAAAAGGTCTTGTCTGTCATGAAAATTCTAGGAGTAAAACCCAGTAAAGTAGAAAAGAGATTAGAAGGAACAAAAGGAGGCAGAAATGGGATAGAAATGGAATGTAACTAAATTAAATTTGGAACTAAGGTGCAGAGATTGGGACTAGGTCCTTGAATTATCTTTTAGATATCATATATGATAGCATAAGAGGTACCATTCAACTAAGGAAGCTGGGTTAATATTCAGAAATATAATTAGAAGATGATAAACCAAATTGAAGGGTTCTGCAAGATAATACAATTATCCAGGTTTATCTGTGGACTTGCATAATGATATTATTTGCTGTGTGCCACGAGGCAGGAAAAGAAGTGACATGACGCCCTTCCACATCACTTTCCCCCCAAAAAAGAAATTATTGGGTTCGTTTGTTGGTTTGTTTGGCTGGCAGTTTGAGTTGGTAGAATAGCCTAGTGTTATTATTGGCTAATTTTTAGACATAGGTATTAGTGTATTGTTTCTTGATAAATGATATTTGAGACTGGGAATTGGTAGCATTATAGATTTGCTCTCTTTTAAATTTTAACAACTTCCCCAAAGACAGAGTGAGTTAGTAAGGAATACAGATTATGTAAGTAATGTGTTTTACTAGCTAATTTATTTAGGCAGTTGTTTTACCCTGTATTCCTTCTTAATCAAGAGTAAGGAAGGTTATATTCTTTGCTTTGGGAAATTCTTCTTTCTGTCCTCCCTCCCCTCACTTTTTCCAAATTCTGGGCACAATAGCAGCTCTTTCTTTCCTGTGGCAGGTGTGCATCCTATTGGCTGGCTGGTATTTCTTGTGTTCTTTTTTTTTTCTTATTCTTTTAAAATGGGGGTGGGGGTATAAAATATGTGTATGGGATACATGCAATAATGTTGTAATGTTTCTTGTTGTTTAATGGATAATTAATTGCAAAATAATTGTTTGAATTATAACATGTTTGAGTAAATGCTAAATTAGTATTTTTTCTAATATAATAATGAATTTGAAATCTAGCATTCCTGTAACAATGTGTCTTTGTTTGTCTGTCTGTGTCTGTCTAATAGTAATTAATATCTGTGGTCCGTACCTGGAAGAGGAAGTACAGCTTTAAAGGAATAACAAAAGACTTTGTGTCTTAGACCCTTCGCAGGTGTTACAGTCGGGTGAAAGAACATGGTGTTGGGAAAAGAAAGAGCAGTTACACATTTGAACAGTTGGAACAGGTGTTTGGTCAGGGAGGATGGGATGCTCAGCCCTGCCAGCCTGTACTTATTAACAGTAGTGGCTTGTACCAGGAGCTGGAGTCAGATGGCAGCACTATGGAGGAGTATTCACAGGAGGACTGGGGAAACCACAGTCAGGATCTCCATGGCTATCCAACAGATCAGGAATTGGGTAAGAAAGCCAATATCTGTGATTCGTGTGTGTGTGTGTGTGTGTGTGTGTGTGTACATGCCTTTATATGTGCATGGGTGCTTAATACCTGTAATATCTTCTTGTACCATTCTCACTGACAGCGCAATGCATATAGCCACTCTGTGTGGGACAATTTGGGCATCCTTGACTTAGCCTTAAACTGCCAGCTAGTGTTTGGTGATTCAGGTTCCACAAAATTCCTAAAGACAGAAGAATTCCTAATTCTGAGCTGCACAAGGAAGCTCAGTGACAGAATCCTATGCAATTTAAAATGTCCTGCACTTCCTACTTCTCAGATGACTGCCTGGAGTATTGACCCTTGGCTCAGCTGATAAATGTAACTGTCTTTTCCTTCCTTTATTCCAAAACTTTTTTTTTTTTCTGTTTGTGATTTGGAAAAAGGTCCCTTTCTAGGCTTCAGTCTGAACAGTAAATGAAGGAAAGCCTCGGGTGGAAAGAAGCTGGTATTTGAGCTTTATCAAGGATCATACTCCTTCAGACTTTATAAAGGATCCCATCCCAGTGGTAGCTGGATTGATTCATTCATAGTCTTCACAGTAAAAGAGGGAAATTACAAAAAAAGAAAAAGAAAAAAAAAGAGCTCTTGTTGTGGTTCAGCGTGTTAAGAGCCTGAGGATAATAGTCTCCATGAGGATGCAATCTCTGGCCTGCTCAGTGGGTTAAGGATGTGGCGTTGCCCTGAGCTGTGGCGTAGGTCGCAGAGGCAGCTTGGATCTGGCGTTGCTCTGGCTGTGATACAGGCCAGCAGCTATAGCTCCAATTCGACCCCTAGCCTGGGAACTTCCATATGGCACAGGTAGTAGCCCTAAAAAGAAAAAGGAAAATCGAACTCCTGGCCATCAGATCTAAACTCATGAGTCCTAATTAAGAGGGCATATGTAGTTGTAGTTTTTCCATTTATTTTTTCAGTAAATGCTCCGGTTTAGTTTTCCTCTTAAAAATACTAATCAAGTTTGTGCTACAGCCGTTGTACATTAATAGCAAGTTGGGCAGTGAGCACTCACTGATAAGTAAATGTTCTTATTCTCCATGGAGAGAGTAAGGCAACCCACAAGGAAGTGTAAGTAGGACTGGCACTATAAATGTGCCTCCTTACCTTAAGATAAAAGTCCATGGGCACTGTTTCACAGAAGTGATGCTAGAGAAATGCTAATTTAAAAGAAAAAGGATTAAATGTTGATATTTCTTATGAATGTTGTTTCAAAATAAAAAAAAAAACCCTCAAATATTGGAAGAGAGAGGGAGCAAAGAAAGAGGTTATAAAACTAATACAATGTCAGAGAGAGACCTAATGATTGGAAGAACAAAACGGGCAGATGCTAAGTGCTCACTACCTCAAATTCAAAACGTTAGTAAGGTCTAAATTACTTGGCAGCCTACATTTCTGGTTTTGCTGGAGAGAATTAAGTCACCCAAACCTTTGGAAAGAAAATAACATGCAGAATGTATTGACCCTGATACTGGGGAAATAATTGCTCTGTAAAACCTTCATAGAAAATCTGAATAGGACAGTTATTTTCATTCTTGTTCCTTTAAAAATCATGTTTGCAGTGAAATTAAGCTTTAAGCTCCCAGCTAGAAATCCACTGGTGACCTTGAAGAATTTTATACTTGTAGAGCTGGTTTCTGATCTTGCATATACATTTATGCCTCATTATATAAGAGTTATATTTATAAATCTGGCACTGGACAGTGTTTGACCCTAGAATTAAGTTCTCTCATTGGAAAATATGGAACAAATAGTAAACATATAGCTACTTATCTACATAAATGTTTGCCACCACTTAGAAAAATATAACTTTTTTCAAAAACTCTGTTTTTCAGATGAAATACCTGTCACAAAGAGAACATTAAAAATAAAACAAGAGTCTTCTGAAGAAGCACAGTAAGTAGATGATCCAGCTTTCTATAAAGTGTATTTATTTACCTAGGTTTAATGACTATTGGGAAACCCAGAAAGTGTTGCTATAATTAGTCATGCTATGAGAGTTACAGCCATGCCACTGAGAAAGCATGCCTGATTGCTCTTTCTCATCTTCTTAGCTTAAGTTTTCCCGTGGTTAATCTAAAATGTTGAGAATTTTGTATTCAACAAGAAGAAAGAGATATATCACATGAAAAGAAGCATATTTATGGCATTTGCCTGTGTGTGGATGTGGATATTTGGATGTTTAAATATGGCACAAAGATGAGTCATAGGTTCTGAGTTTGTCTGGGGTTAGGTGAAATGATTGGAGGGCTAGAGGAACAATTAAATTCCTTGTAATATCCCATTTGGGGAATCAAAAAGCACGCTCCTAGGAACCTCAGGGGAGGCTCAGCTGATGTAACTGAGATGAAGTCAAACTTTACAGAACTGGTGTTACTGACCTCAGACCCCTTAAACTTTACGCATGGTTGGAACTCAAGAAATAGAGAAATACAGCAGACAGTTCTCAGGAAGTGTTTAAATAACTGGGTCTAGTTCTCATTGTGCTCCATAACTTTGAAAAGCTGGCATGAGCCTTGAACCCAGGGAGCTTCAGGCTAAGATCAGATACATGTGAGCAGAAAACTGACAGGCTCTGCAGAAATGTCCATCCTCGCTGCCTCTTCTCCAGGCTTCAGCTTACAGGGTGAGAGGTTCCAAATGCATAATTCATTTTCCAGTGCAGCAGTTTCCTCGGAACTGTTCCTCATTGATAACTGAGGGCTATGACAGTGCTGAATAAAATAACTGCATTTGGGCATTGGATTTTTTTACTCTTGGTATAGATGGATTAGTCTGAACTAGCGGATATATCCTGTAGTAAAATACACCATCCCTCAGCCCTGAAGAAGAGTCACTACTTATTTATCAGGTACTTACTATATGTCAGCACTGCGATATAGCAGTGAGCAAAACAGACAACAACCTCTGCCCTCCATCCCAACTCCTTAGCCTAATCTCCTTGAGATCAGTAAAATATTTTAAAAGAGGACAAGGAAGGATGTGGCTATGAAAGCTCATTTTTCTTTAAGGCATTGACCCATGCAGAAATATGTCCTATATCTTAGCCTCACAAGCACCTCTAAATATTGGAAAAGCGATTGAGTGCATTTGTGTACTCTGAGAAGAGGAACAATTCTCCAGAAATGCAGTGATTTCATCTAGATGGCCGCTCATACTTGAGTAGCTTTCAAGACAAACTAAAGTATGGAGGATAAGTCCAGGCCAGTCTTTGGATCAAGAAGCAACTGGTAACAGGAGTTCCCATCATGGCTCAGTGGTTAGCGAACCCGACTAGCATCCATGAGGACCTGGGTTCAATCCCTGGCCTCGCTCAGTGGGTTAAGGATCTGGTGTTGCCCTGAGCTGTGGTGTAGGTTGCAGACACGGCTCGGATCCCATGTTGCTATGGCTGTGGTGTAGGCTGGTGGCTACAGCTCCGATTCGACCCCTAGCCTGGAAACCTCCATATGCTGCGAGTGCAGCCCTAAAAAGACAAAAAGACCAAAAAAAAAAAAAAAGAAGAAGCAACTGATAACAAAATATTTGCTGTCATCTTAAAAAGAAAGTCAAGGAAGGAGGAAAAACTGAGAATAACTGTGTGGAAGATTCCCTAGTTTTTCCCAAAAGCTCTTTTCCTAATGAGAATTTAAGAGCAAAGTTTCCAGGATCTGTTTCCTGCCAAGAAGCTGTTAGCAAACCACTATATTACACCCTCTTTTCTTGCCTGTGTTTGATTGTAAGTGAATGTGATGATAGTTGAGTATTTTTGTAGTTGAAACCTGTGATTGATACAGAGTGTAACTGTCTGTTGCTAAGTTAATACTGAACAAACTTCAGCCTTCCAATATCAAAATTTTGCCCTACCTGAGAAACAAATTTCCTCATATATATACACATCATCAGTTGGAATACATGAATTAAATAAGCAGCATGTGAAATAAGAATTTCCCTCCACTTTGTCCTGTTCTGTTAACTGTCCAAATCAAAACTGAAATAATTTCTACACTTTTGCTTCCCTTTATAAAATATATTTTCGAACAATCTCAATTCATTATTTGGAATTTATCTCTCTTAAAACTGAAGCTTAATGTAGACCTTTTCCATCTGAATTCTCAGATCTTAGTTCTGTGCTAAACCAACAGTTCTTTTAAAGTTGGGAGTAGTAATGTATCTCAGTCGAATAGAAGAAAATGTCCTTTTTTTTCACATTTGTGTATTAGATTAGTTGCCATAATCAGTTGTATATTTTCCTATGGCCAGCTTGTATGGGCCAAACTCATCATACTTTCAGAATTTTCAAGTTAGAAATTAATCTGTTCATTCTTTTAAGTGATACTTGTTACCTCTCTGAATACAACATCCTTCACCTGCTTTTGGTAGTTAGGTCTGAAGGCCATCATATGCACAATAATAACCACTTAAAAAAATACATGATCTTTCTGAAATCCTAGGGTCTTATGTATAAATAATTATTAAGTGTAATGCAGCTAGAGTATAGAAGTAATGGAAAGCAGTTTAACATTAGTTCCTAGAAACTTCCTAGGGGTCAACATTTCTCATATTTTAATATTTTGATTATCTAGACTTGCACTGTCCAGTTTGGTAGCCACTGGTCACCCGTTGCTATTTAACTGCAATTTTAAATCAATTAAGCGTTTGATACCTCACTCATATTACCTACATTTTAAGTGCAATGGCTAACATACTGGACAGCACAGATATAGAACACTGACACCGTTGCAGAAAGTTCTACTGGACAGTGCTTAGTAGGAATCTGAATTTTATTTCTCTTTCTAGGAAAAGAGACATCATGCAGAATATCGTACAGATTTTGGAATCAGTACAGTTGAAATGGGAACTGTTTCAGAGCTGGACAGACTTTTCAAGGCTTCATCTTTCTAATAAACTGGCCATTTTTGGAATTGGTTATAACACCCGCTGGAAAGAAGATATCCGTTACCATTATGCTGAGATCAGCTCCCAGGTGCCCCTTGGCAAGCGACTCCGGGAGTACTTCAATTCGGAGAAGCCTGAAGGACGGATCATCATGACCCGAGTGCAGAAGATGAACTGGAAAAATGTTTACTACAAGTTCTTGGAGATCACTATCAGCGAAGCTCGGTGCCTGGAGCTGCACATGGAAATCGACTGGATACCGATTGCCCACTCCAAACCAACTGGGGGCAACGTTGTTCAGTATTTACTGCCGGGAGGCATTCCCAAAAGCCCAGGCCTTTATGCCATTGGCTATGAAGAGTGCATTGAGAGGCCCCCCTCACCCCACCTGGAGCGACGTTCCCTGGACCCAGGGAAGGAGGGCCGGGTTGACTTGGAAAGCCTTTCAGCACAAGCCTCCTTACAGGTGGAAACAGAACCCACCCGAATTATCTACTGCTACCTCGGGATCGCTGAGGTCAGGACTCTGCAACAATGCTTGTTTTTACATTTCCAAGCAAATACCAAAACCTTCAGCAAAGATTGGGTTGGTATTAATGGGTTTTTGTCTCAGAACTGCATTGTGGATCCTGGAGTTTCCCCCAAATCTATCTATATCAAATTTGTAGAAGTAGAGAGGGATTTTCTTTCTGCAGGCTCTTTAGTTGAGTGCCTGGAAAAAGCCATTGGATACCCCTTAAAATTTAATAACTGAATATCATCCTTCATAAGGATTTGGGCTCTTACCTCCCTCTTCTCTACTCACTTCCCATTACCCAGACTGTGTCCCATCCAGATGCTGCCATCAGACTCTTCATGGAAACTCTTTCCAAGATCGGGCCAGTAGAACTACAGAATAATAGTAGACTTTGGGCAGAAAAAACAGACCTCACCTGAAAATGCTCATTTTGAGCAAGCAAGCTATTCAACGGACTTGCATGGTGGGTCAGTTGTTTCTTTTTTAAAAAAAACAATTTTTAAATGGATTTTAGAGCCCTAATGTAAACAAATGTAGGTACATTCCATATTGGACAAAACTTATACTTTGAGTTTCATATGAAATTGAAAAATTGTATTTTTTTCACAATGTTTCATTTTTACACATCTCTATGTCTCTATATAAGTATTATTTACAACCTTGAATAAATAAGCAATCGATAATGGCAAGTTAAATCTTGAGTCAAAGTAAATAAGACTGTTTTTCAATAGCTACTACTGTATATAACTTAGAGTTTCATTTTTTTCACCAGTCAAGTGTTTTGCTATTCCCAAATCAGTGTTGCCTGCAAAGACCTTTGTTTCTGTGATGTACCAACTTTATGGTTGTGTTGCCATTTAAACTTTACAAAAAAGAAAAATTAAAGCAATTCCTGGCCTCTTGGAGTATTAGTTGAGCTTTTTGTAGCAGAGTCTGGTCGCACTGGCAGTGGGACTGTGCTCTGACTTTGCTGCTAGGGAAGAACAGAAGAGGCAGAGCAGGACAGCCTCACTTCCTTTCACTGTCTGTACCCC
>PVHT020000113.1:7767951-7825160 GCA_004024745.2 Catagonus wagneri
TTATGGCCGCACCCGCGGCATGTGGAGGTTCCCAGGCTAGGGGTCTAATCGGAGCTGTAGCCACTGGCCTGCGCCGCAGCCACAGCAACGCAGGATCCGAGCCGCGTCTGCAACCTACACCACAGCTCACGGCAACGCCGGATCGTTAACCCACTGAGCAAGGGCAGGGATCGAACCCGCAACCTCATGGTTCCTAGTCAGATTCGTTAACCACTGCGCCACGACGGGAACTCCAGGTGTGCCACTTTAAATGGACTGCAAATCCAGGTAAGAGCTATAATTCTCCCCATTTTTCTGTACTATTGAAGATAAAATTGCATATTGATTTTTTAAAAAAGGTTTTTTTCTTTGCTGAAAACTGAATGGCCTTAAATCAGTGATTTTTCTCATTCTGATACTTCTTGGTTGTCGATGCTTATTTTTCTAATGGCTGGAGAGTTTATAATCAATGGGATGACTGTTATTAATGTCATCTGAGTCTGAGTTTACGGAGTTGGCTGTTTTCCGATGCAAGCTGCTAAAAGCGAGTACTAGTTCAGGGAGAGTATAAACACCCAGGATGTCTGAGTGCAGCACCTCTTCTCCGCAGGCACAGTCTCTAGGGTTCAGGAAATCCTCACGAGTTTGCTATTCTTTGGAACTCAGAATTATAATTCTAAAGGCTGAGGCTCTATTGACCGTTTTGTAGCAACAGTCTTACAATGTTAGTGCTAAGTGCTGAAGGAAAAGCACTATTAACAGGGCTAGTACATAGTGTCCCCTGAACTTTGCCACTGACCAACCCTAAAACCAACATTACACTTCAGTTTTTTCTCTGTCGTATTTTTCACTGCTCTTAGTTACTTAGCAGGGCCAGAACATTTGGGGAACATTGAGTGAGGATGTTTTAGATCTACCTGACATTACCGAGACTAGAGCATTGCTAGACCACTATGAGCGGCGTGGAGAATAGGGCAAAGACTGATCCAGCATGTGTTTTCACCATGTGTCTTGGGACGGGTGAGGGGTAGAGGCAAGAGGACAAAGCTGAGCCTTGGGGAATGGAGACTTGGAAAGAAAGCACCTTGCTGATACTGAGTATCCATTCTCTTTGGCCAGGACCCTCTAGAAATGAAGACAGCAGTGTGTCAGATTACTATATGAGCATTCCTAAAAACAAAAAGTGGACTATTTAGACCTTAATGAAACCTTATAACTGACTCAAGCGAGATGGAAACACTATATTCAAATGTAAGAATCAGCATTAGAAAATACTGTAGAGATAAAAGATGAGGTATAATTGGGAGAAACACTAGTGACCTGCAAATCTCTTAACAGGAAACTATGGACGTAGCTTTTGCACACAACCTGTTTATGCCGGCAGTTCCAAGGTCATGCACAGATCATCTGTGCTAACATTCCTGTTTTACGCACAGGTAGGGAACAACGGTCACCTTAAAATTTTTTGCATCATGGCAAAAACTTTCAGAAAGTAATAGAGCTGCTCTAACTTCTACCACTTGACTGCCTCAGGGTCAGCAGGAAAAAAAATGATTGGAATAAAACAGTGTAGAAAATTCTTTGGGTGAGAGCATTGAAAGAGTCCCAAAGGAACTGCTCTTGTGTCAAATGGAGAGAGTCACTGGCTATAAATCTTTGGCTGTCGTTTTACTTTTGACGTTGTAAATTGTTGGGATGCCAATTGTGAAAAGCTAGCCTGCTGAGAGTGAATGTTAAGGTTCTACCTAATATAGCACTTGATAGGGATGAGCACAGCCCGGGCAATTAGATGCTTTGGTGTTCCCGGGGTACAACCAAGAGCTTTGTACTGCCTTTCATGGAAGGAATTACTTATTTGGGGGTAAACTGGTCTTGTTCTGGAAATAAAGGAGGGATGTTCGCAAGAGGTGCTTGCAGTGAAGACTAAAGTAAAAATAAATTTGAGTGTGATAGAATAGAAAAACCAAACCAACAGCACACTCCCCCCATATATCCACACACAAAAAATCTGCTTGACAGTTCCAAGTTTGTAAGTCCCCCTACGGAGGAGTGAGACTAGCAGTTAGCTTTTACTGTTGCTGTCACTGAGTATTAGATTCCAGGCGCTGCATAAGCAGTCTAGTGTTTGCACAGGCAAACCCACTGCATGGCAGGTATTTAAAGAGCAGCCAGGCAGGTTACACTAGAAAGAAGCAGCTGAGAGGGTCTGTGCGGCGCTGTGTAGAAAAAGACCTTGGGCAATGCAGGCTCAAGGACCACACTCAGTGTTGACAGCAGAACCCTGTGGCGTAAAAGGGATCCAGGAGGCTCAGCTGCTTTTCTTCTCAGTCAGCTGCCACCCAGAGCAGGCAGCGCCAGGGATTTGTTGTTATTATGTTTTCTGCCCTCGGTGACCTTTGCTCCGTGGGTTGAGCCGTGCCCCGAGGTTTGAAGCATCTTTATTTTGGCAGTCGGACAGGGAAGGCAGAACAGGTGCGTGCCCGTCTGTTAGGGATATGCGGCCGCCAGAGGGCGCAGAGGTGCCTTTGACCGACTGGCGGGGGGAGGGACGGTTAAATTAAATTTCACAGCGAACAAGATCTATTCGCGGGAATTAAAGGATCAGAGCAAGCTTGAGGTAGGAGGGGAGGCAGCGAAGATGGGATAAATAAATGGTACTTTGTCCAGTCTACCTTCCGGCAGCCGCTTTTCAGAGTTGAGCGGGGAACCGGGCTCGTGTTTCCTCAGTTTCCTGCTCAGCTCCTGGCGACTCCTTGCTTCAGTCATCTCCCTGCTCGGGTTTGCAGCACAAGCCCCCGGTGACCCTCGGGCTGCGTTTTAGGGCGTCTCTGAGAACCTTCGAGAGGCGCTCTTCTCCGCCCACTGGTGAACACGGCCCTTGCGTCCGCGGCCGGTGCAGCCTCGGGTGGGCGGGGCCCGGGAAGGGATGTGGCACGTGCAGGGCTGGGCGGGCCGGGCGGGGCCGCATCCTTTCCCCGCCGCTCCCGCAGTTCATCCCGCCCCCGGCCCTAGGAAAATGGTAGTTTCGGGCAGCAAAACCTAGCCCGCGCTGCCAGCACTTTGGCCCCTTCCTGCCGTTCCGGCCCCCACTGGCGGACCCCCAGTGGCCCCGGGAAAATGCGGCCCCCCTCCTCCCCTGCTAGGCTGAGGACGCGGAACTCTCATGCCCCTAGCCCCGGCCGTTTAGGGTTTGGGTGCGGGTGGCCCCTGGACGTCGGATAATGCGCAAACCTCCCTTCCTTGGCTGCCCTTCCTATCCCACGCCGGCAGAGGCGGAAGGGCACGGTGCAGTACGATAGTTCGGGACCCTTCTCTTCTGCCCTCGCCTTCAACCGGCTGTGAGGGCGGCGCGACTCCCCGGACACCACTCCGCGTCCTGACCTGGTGGAGGCCGCGGGATCCGGCCGTCGGAGCGCGAGGAGCGCCCCCCTGCGGCGGGTCACCGGCTCGCCCGGCTCCGGAGGACCGCGACCTCTCCGCCCCCTCGAATGCCCCGCCCCCGAGTCCCCGTCGGCCCCCACCCCGCCACCGGCACACACCCGCACAGACTCTGGCCAGAGCCGCCCTTGGTGTCAGTGGCCCGGCTCCTGCGTCTGCTCCAGCTGTCCTGCAGCCTCAGCACCTGTCGGTCGGTGTGTCCCGGAGCCGGTACCCCTGACTCCATCGGGACCAGGGAAGGCCATGGTTTCCCTGCCCGGGTCCCCCGCGACCAACTTACTGCAGTTTTTGTTCCTGTGGCTGACTGCCCTCGGTGAGTGAAACCCTGAACCTGGAAAGGACCTGAGGTGGGAGATGAGGTGAATCCGACCCTGAGGGAGGTGGTTTGGGGCGCTGCTGAGGAGCTGGGTGGGCCGGAATTCCTGCCCTGACGCTTTCCCTCTCCCCACTGCTATTTTCCGCCACACAGGGTATCACTGGGTAGCGCTGACTTCTGTCCCCGCTGTGTCGGGGAACAGCCACCACTCTGGGCACAGTGTGTGAACAGCCAAAACTCTGGGCACAGTGTGTGCAGTGAGGGAGAGGGTTAGGATCTAGAACTATTCCTCACCCCCACTGCCCACCACCCAGTAGAGCCGGATGAGCTGAGCTGCTAGATGAGACACTGGCTAAAGAGCTTAAGGACTTAACTCCAGTCCCCCTCTCGTCCCCCCCACCCCACCTCCCAGCACAAGCTGATGTGCAAGAGAGCCCCTAGGGAACTCCCTGGTCCCCGGGCTTGACATATGCACTTCACATCAATTCCCCAGCCCAGATCTTCCCTCTTGCCCCCTCCTCCTGCTTCCTGCCCTGGGAATCAAGGGAGGTGCCCCCAAAAGCATGACCGTGAGGTCATTTAGGACACAGGAAATGGAGGAGGGGTTCGAAAGCCTGGAGGAGCAGAATTGTGACACCCCACACACACACACCCAGAGGTCCACCACCCCTAATCGGTTCCCAGAGTGAAAGGACAAAGGAGTCCCAGGGGAAGCGTGCCTCCTTGGAGCAAGTGCTTGAGGAATGTTGACGGTACCCAGGAGCTGGGGGTGGCCCAGTGCAACATCTGGGGAGAAAAAGCCCCTCGGGGACTAAGCTGTTTCACATGCTGCCTCCCAGGCTTTCTTGCCATCCTTCTTCAAGGATTCCCGAGTGGGGGTGAGGGTGAGTTTGTCTGATTCAGCCAAAACTCCTGCTTTCAGGCTGGAAGCCGCCAGGGCAAGTAAAGCTTGGAAAAATGTAGAGAAAAATTCAACCACAGTGATGGGAACTGAGACTGGAACCACCTAACTCGCCTTTAGCCCAGACTGCTGCAAGGGTATTGGACGAAGAAGTATCAGGGTCCTCAGACAAAGAGGGGTTCAAGACCAGCCACAAAAAAAGCCTAGACAGCTTGCTGCCCTCTAGTCTTGGTGGGTCTGCTCCAGGGTCCTTTGACTTCTTAGGCCCCCTCCCCCAACTTCAACCTCAAGGCCTCTTTTCCGTTTGCATTCCACCCCAAAATTCCCTATCACCCCTGCTGGGGATCTTGAACCGAGGGAGAAAAATTCAAGTCTGTGGCCAGGGTGTTATCCGCAGCTGTCCTGCCACCCATCTTCTTTCTATACTAACCCTGAGCCTCAGTTTTCATACTGAGCCCAGGCTTTAATGGCCCTACCGTCTGCCCTAAGGGTTGCCGAGCTCCCACCAGCCCTTCGAGGGTTAAATGGCCCTGAGTGGGCAGTCGCGGCAGGCACCCTCCAGGCTCCGTTTTGCCCTATTCTGCCCCTCCTGCTCCTCGGTGGCTCTGTGCTGCTGCCCCTGGGGCGTGAGAAGCCCGCGGGGGGAGTTTCTCAGAGAAAGCGGGAGACTAAAAATAGTAGCCCTGGGGAGCGGGCCCATTTGCGCTCTCCTTTGCTCTTGCCTGCTTCCTCACTCTAGTTTGGAGTGGGCCAGAAGGGTCCCTTTCCTGGGCTGCTCCCGACTCCTTTACTCAGACCCAGCCACCCCCTTTCCCTCTCCCTATGGCACCGGGGACAGAAATCAGTCCAAATAGTTGAGGGGCTTCTGCTCCAGTGGACTCACACGGCTGCCAAGCCTTGGGCTTTCTTTGGGGGCGCAGGCCCGGGAGCCTTTGCCCAGAACCCCAGGGCATCTGGTTACTATGGACCCCCCCCACCGCCACGGCCGCCCTCCCAACAGACACACCTTTTGCCAAGTGAAATGACAAATGCAGGGCCTGAAGGAGGTCACTCGGGGCATCTAGAGCAAAGGCAGCTTGCCCCATTCCCTGGACCCAGGCAGGTTTCCTGGCGGGAACTGAGTCCGGCCACTGGAAGTGAGCTGCAGAAAGGCCGGGCCCAGCCGGCACCACCCACAGGCCTCTCGGTGTCCCAGCCGGCTGCCTGGTCCTGAGAGGGCATTGGGCTCCTTGAGGCGGAGGTTGTTTTGGCCTGCAGAGCCTCCGGTCCAGCGGCGCTCTCCTCATTGTCTTCTGGCTTATCACCGGGCACAAGTTTCCTGCTCGGTCCACAGGGACCAGCCAGGAAATGGGAAGGGGGGGTGCTAAGAAGGCCAAGGAATAAGGGTGGGGGTTTGGTAAAGACGCACAGCCAGGAAGCGGTGGGGGTGGCGGGCATCCTGGCCGGATCTGCTCCTAGGCCCTTAGAAGCCTTCCGCTGAGCTCTAGGAAGGTGGAAAGCTAGGCCTGTGTGCACGTTGACCCTTGATCGCCACGAGGAGGTGGCATCTCAGACTCTACCGTAGTGTTCGGGCCGAGGACTCGGGGCCTCGGTGAGAACAGGGCCAAGGTCTAGGGTGGCCAACATCCTCAGGCCCTGCTGGGGACAGGCCCAAGGTTATTCCCCCAAAGGGCTTTGACTCTGCCCCTCCTTTGCCTCCCACAAGGGTAGTAAGTGAGTGTTCCTGGACGCCATGACGCAAGCTTGATTCAGCAGTCCCTTTCTTGAAACCAACACCCCAGGCCAACTCCTGAAGGCTAGACGCAGGCAGATACACGCTCTGTACTTGATGGTTTTGTACTAGATTGTCAGGGGACCTGTATTCTCTTCCTAGCTCTGCCATGATTCCCTGCAACCTCAGAGGACCGGCCCAGATCTCCTGGGCCGCAAAAGGTCCCTTGGGAGCTTTCCTGGGGAAGCCCTCGTGTGGGGACCCAGTGGAGGCTAGGGCACACCATAGTCACTGGGCCCGGTTGGCTCGGGGTTAAAGCGGTAACTACTTGAGCCTCCCACCCCACTCCTGCACCTGGTTGAGAACAGAGGGGAGATGTTGATCCCGACCAGGGTCTCCCCCTCTTGGCTCTAGCCCCCAGGGAAACTGGGGGAGCAAGTGACCCAGGCAGAGTGTAGATCAAAAGTACGGTCTCTGTCCTTCCTTTTGAATGTCTTAACCCTTCTCGTTGGAAATCGGCCTCCTCTTCTCCGTGCGGGGAGATCTGTGACTCTGGATACAAATAAACGCATAGACACGTGTCCCCATCCCTGCTAAAAGCCCGCGGGCTAAGGTTGGGGAGGATAAACTCTGACAAAATCGACAGCTGGATCCCAGGCCAGCCGTCCCTGGTTAGCCGTCGAGGCCTGCAGCGGCGGGACCCCGCGAGCTTCGTCACTCCTCCCCGCTGCATGGAGGCAGGGTCCTCCGGCTCCACGCTCACCCTCCTGTTCTCATCCCCAGCGTCCCCCTCGCGGGCACAGTTGGAGCTGCACGTCCCCGCCGGCCTCAGCAAGTTGCAGGCGATAGAGGGAGCGGAAGTGGTGCTCCCGGCCTGGTACACCCTGCAAGGGGAGGTGTCTTCCACCAAGCCCAAGCCTTGGGAGGTGCTCACCGTGATGTGGTTCAGAAAGAAAGGGGAGGGCGTGAACCAGGTGAGGGAGGAGGTCGCCTGGGCCAGAGGCTTGCTCCGCCCAGCAGGGGACAAAGGGAAGGGCCGACGTTGGGGGGGCGGGGCGGGGCGGGGCGGGGCGGGGGGATGGTGAGTGCGAAGGAGTTTCAAGGAAAAGCAAGGTCTCCCTCATCGGCTCAATTTTTGTTTTGATCTTGGAGGTTTCCCAAAAGAATTCTCTTTCCCCAGGTTTCCCTAGAAATCCAGAACACCAAACATTGACAAGTGCTGGGGCATTTCACTTGGCTGGGTGAGGGGGAAAGTGAGGATTGCTGGTGTAGGAAACGCCAAGGGTTAGAGCAAGAATCACACAACTTTTAAAAGTTGCGCATCTTTCTGTTTTCACCTTATGTGTGCTTTGGACATTGTCAAAGGCCACTTCTCTTCCCAAATGATTCTCTCTCCCGCTCCCCCTTATAACCTCCTTGAGGTTATACAATCTCCCACCTAGGCCCCTGCCTGACATCAGACAGACTCAGAGGCAAGGTTACCCAGAAGCGAAAAAAATGCCATTTTCAGAGCCTCTTTCTTGCACTGGCTCCTTGCAAGTTCCTAGAAACTGTGTTTAGGAGGTCAGTTGATAAGTAGGGAGTGTGTATAAAAGAAACTTAGATTGCAGGGTAGATCCAGCTTCCAGAGGGCCTGGACTTATGTATTGGTGGCGGGGGGTGGGGGGGAGTAATAAAAGATTTTAAAAGATGTTTTTTTCCCTTGGATCTACCTCTGTAGTCTGAGTTGCCTTCATACATATGCCTGTTTATATTACCCCTCATCCATGATACCGCTTTCTAAACACCCCAAGCAAGAGAGGAAGAGACAATGCATAGGGGAACAGGAACTATTCTGGTGAAGAGGACCAGGCGGTGAGAGGGTGGCTAGGGAGACGGCGGGTGAATGGAGAGCTGGTACAGGCTAGAGGGGATGGGTGCAGGGGAGGGGCACTGGAAGACCCCCAGTTTGGGGGAGGGGCTAGCTGAACCCCTGGGTCCAGAGTAGGCATGGAATAAAGGGGGGTGTCATGCCCCGCACCAGGTGTTGTCGTACATCAGTGGATCCGCATCAAACAGAACTGGAGTGTCCCTGGTCCACTCCATGCCCTCCCGGAATGTGTCACTGCGGCTGCAGGGCCTCCAGGAGAAAGACTCTGGGTCCTACCTCTGTTCTGTGAACGTGCAGGACAGCCAAGGCACTGACAGAGGACACAGCACCAAAACTTTAGAACTCAATGTGCTGGGTAAGTGGCAGGTGCCCAGGGGAGGGAGGTCAGGCAGGTGTCTCCCCATGTGACTGAGTGTGAAGGTTGGGGGAGGGGCAAGGGGCCAGTGTGTGGGAATGTGTGTGGGGGTGCTGCTGGTCCCCCGGATGTGAATTTTTAACCTGTCTCCCTTCCCCTAGTTCCTCCAGCTCCACCATCCTGCGGCCTCCGGGGTGTGCCCCGAGTGGGGACCAATGTGACCCTGAGCTGCCAGTCCCCAAGGAGTAAGCCCACTGCCCAGTACCAATGGGTGCGGTCACCCCCATCCTCCCAGGTGTTCTTTGCACCAGTTCTAGGTGAGGGAACTTCTGGAGACAACAGAGAGTGTGTCTGGGGTAGAGGAAAGCTGAGGTACCGGAGGGGCCGGGGTACGGGGGAGGTGATGCTGAAAAGCACTGGGGTGGAGCAGGAGGATGTGGGGAAGGGGCTGGAGAAAGAGGGCCCGCCACGTGCAGGTACCCGCTGGGTGCTTTTGTGTGAGGACCTGGGGCTAGAAGAAGATTTGCCATTCACTAGGTGTGTGACTTTATGCCTCTATTTCATCATCTGTAAAATGGGAATATCTATAGGCCTGATTTGAATATACCAGCTGTAAAAGACATTTGGGGGCAATTGGAGCTTTTTTCTTCAATTTTTCTGAGATAATTGATGAAACATTTAAAATATGGAGTACTAGAATGCTTTTAGAAAATTATTTTTCGCGGTTTTGTGGGACCATGTCCTTATTTTCTGGAGTTTTCATGTTGAAGCATTTATTTATTTATTTTTGTCTTTTTGCCTTTTATAGGGCTGCACTCGCAGTATATGGAGGTTCCCAGGCTAGGGGTCTAATCGGAGCTGTAGCCAACCGCTGATGCCACAGCAGCACCAGATCTAAACTGCATCCGTGACCTACACCACAGCTCACAGCAATGCCGGATCCTTAACCCACTGAGTGAAGCCAGGGATCGAACCCGCAAGCTCATGGTTCCTAGTAGGATTCGCTTCCACTGCGCCACGACGGGAACTCCTACTTGACCATTTTATAATAAAAGTTTTTTATTTTTTTACATAATGCTTATCTCATAGGTATGTTGTGAAACTTTTATAAGTTAGTACACATAAAGAAGTCTTTGGCAATCTCTTGTGGCTAAGCGGGTAAGGGTCCGGCCTTGTCCCTGCAGCAGCTCCAGTCACTGCTGTGGTGCAGGTTCAATCCCTGGCCAGGGAATTTCCACATTCTGTGGATGTGGCCAAAAAAGGAAAAAAAAATAGCAGTTAGTCTTTGGTGTAAATAAGCAGATAGTAAACTTGAACTGTTAAAATCATTAGATTATTTCATATAATCCTTTCAACACCATCAAGCAGGTCATACTACCGCATTTTACAGATGAAGAAATTGGGACTCAGGGACACTAGTAACTTCCTTAAAGTCACAGGGCCTAATCTAGAGCCCAGGTTTTCTAATACCTCACCTAGTGTTCTTTCTCTCTCACCACTCTGCAACTCAAAAATAAAAGTAGAACTCGTGTTTTGGTTTTTCTAGGCATCACTTCCTCTTTAGCCTCAGATATCACCTGGGGACACTGAGTGGTGGAATGGAGCAGGGCGCTGAGCTAGCCGTTCGGCTGCTGTGAGCAGAACCCAGTGTACTAGCTGTCACACCTTTCCCCTCCACCAGGGAACTGACAGCGGAGGCCCCCAGAGAGTCCAAGAGGACATTCCAGAGAAGGGGCAGGATGTGTTTTATGGGAAGGAGGATCCCTGGACTGATGGCTAAATTGTGTCCACAGATGCTATCCATGGGTTTTTAAGCCTTAAAAACCTTTCTACTTCCATGTCTGGAGTGTATATCTGCAAGGCCCACAATGAGGTGGGCAGTGCCCAGTGCAATGTGACCCTGGAAGTGAGCACAGGTCAGTGAGGGGTAAGTGTGGTGAAGGAGAAGACTGGTCCGTGGTGGGGGTGGGCCTCAAGAGAGGGGAGGAGGCCTGTCTGCTGAGGCCCCTTGTTATAACAGGACAAAGAGCTTGTCCTGGTCAAATGTTTGTGTAAGTTTTGGTCAGTGACCACTTTCAGCTTGACAGTCACCTTTTTCTTAACAAAGAAAGAAAATGTGCGTGGTGGCAGTGAGGCGTGGGGCGGCGGGATTGGAAAGGGCCTGGGAGTAGCTCGGAGGCCCCCTCTGACAGCAAGGTTTTTTCCAGGACCTGGGGCTACAGTGGTTGCTGGAGCTGTCGTGGGCACCCTGGTTGGACTGGGGCTGTTGTCCGGGCTGGTCCTCTTGTACCACCGCCGTGTCAAGGCCCTAGAGGAGCCAGCGAATGATATCAAGTAAGTGTCCCTGGTCTCTGTCAAGATGGGGGCTCTCCCAGCTCTCCTTTCCAAGGCTGGGCATTGTGGCAGCTCTCATCTAAGGAAGGGTGCAGTGGAAGCCTCATGCCAGCGGGCAGATCTTGAGGGAGAGGAGAGGTGGAGGAGAGGGCGAATGGAAGACAAAGCATGCGGAAACTCTACCCTCTTCCGCCTCCCAGCTTCTGACCTCCTCTCCCTGCTTTGATGACTAGGGAGGATGCCATCGCTCCCCGGACCCTGCCCTGGCCCAAGGGCTCGGACACAATCTCCAAGAATGGCACCCTTTCCTCTGTTACGTCGGCGCGAGCCCTCCGGCCACCCCAAGGCCCTCCCAGGCTTGGTGCACTGACCCCCACGTCCAGCCTCTCCAGTCAGGTCCTGCCCTCACCAAGGCTGCCCAGGACGGATGGGGCCCATCCTCAGCCAATATCCCCCAGCCCTGGTGGGGTCTCGTCCTCTGCTCTGAGCCGCATGGGTGCTGTCCCCGTGATGGTGCCCGCCCAGAGTCAGGCTGGGTCTCTGGTGTGATGGCTGAGCCACTCACTGGCTGAGCTACCTGGTTTCTCTCCTTCCTGCAGGGGTCACCCACCCCTAGCGCAGAGGTCTGGGTCTTGGGAGACTGACCACCTTCCAGACCTCTGGTCCTCTGTCCCCACCTTTATTTACTAAGGGAAAACGGAGTCTCAGTTAAGACCCAAACTTCCAGGAGGTAGGAGAAGAAGTGGACCTGGGATTAGGAAGAGCCGCCACCCGCTCCTGGGCCTCTCTAGGTCTGCGGCGGGATGATGCTGAGGTTGTGATCACCCCCACCCCCGCCCCCAGGGCCTGGTAGGGACTGCCAGTCAGCCAGTCCTCCAGGTACCCTTGGTCTGTGCCCCACCCCGACTAACATCATCCTTCACTCCCATTCCAGCTCCCTGCATTATGGCAACCTGTCCTGCTGGCTTGGTTGGGTTTTGTTGGGGCAGGAGATAAGGAAGACATTTTTTTAAACTAACTTGAAATGCATGGTTTTGTTTGTATTTTGCAAACTTCAATAAAGATACATTGTGTTTGTATGGAAAGTGAGAGTCAAACCACCTTTTCAGGAGTTCCTGTTGTGGTACAGTGGAAATGAATCTGACTAGGAACCATGAGGCTGTGGGTTCGATCCCTGGCCTTGCTCAGTGGGTTAAGGATTCAGCGTTGCCGTGGCTGTGGCTGTGGCATAGGCCGGTAGCTGTAGCTCCGATTCGACCCTTAGCCTGGGAGACTCCGTATGCCACGGGTGCAGCCCTAAAAGACAAAAAAATTTAAAAAAGGGCTTTTCAAACTTGGAATTCCCAAGAAAAGCTCAGGATGATGCAAAGAGGACCCTACCCCGTATGAGGACCCAGGAGGGCTTCCCCACACAGCCTCCGGCTTGGCTTACTGGCTCCAGGTAACTCTTCTAGAGTCTTTAAAAAGGTCGTTTGCTGTCAGGCATTGGTGGAGAGGCACAGAGAGCCTGAGGCTGGGGATACCCTAACTCACTTTGAGCAGCAAGGAGACTAAACGGGGTGACTTTCTGCTGGAGCCTGAGTGCTCACAGCTGGTTGTGCCCGCACTTAATCTCCTGCTTCCTCCCCAAGAGCAGGGGAAGGAACCTGACTCGTGTTCCCCTCCCCGAAACCGAAACCACTGGTTCCTTACCCATCTGCCCATCCAGCAGCGATCCCCTATGTACTGAGGGCAAGCTGGCACAGGATGGGGTGCTGGTGTCTGCCCCAATCCTGCCACACCCTTTCCTACCAAGGATGGGGGCTCCTCCAGATCTCAGTTTCTCTGCCCATGAAATGGGGCAGCTCTGGGAGCCCAGAGAAACTGTAGTTTCCATGGAGACACTGGCTCCAGCAAGCGATGATAAAAGTGTCAAAGAAGGGATCTCAGAGGAGAAAAGGGGGGCTCAGAGGGAACCAGACGGCAGCGCTGGACAGGGTTTTGGCCTGGGGGCTCCTGCTCGTGGTGTGAGGCTCCAAGGTGGTGACGTCATCTGCCAGCCCTCAGATTACAGGTGCCTCCCTCTTCCTCAAGGGTCACTCTTGCCCCCAGTTCCAGTTCTGATCCAGCTCCCTGACGTGCTCCACCCCCGCCACAAGCCCAGGCCTTTCGCCGGACCTGGCTGCTTCAGAAATTGGGGGGAAGCGGACAAAAGAAGGGAGCAGGGCTGGAAGGACTGCTGTACTGGGTCCCGAGGAGGGAGGAGCACTTCCTTACCTGAGGGCCTGGCGTCTCCCCTTGTTTGCTCTGAGATAGCCGGTCTCTCGGCCCGGTACCAGGAGGCTGCCCTGTGGGCACTCCCTTCCGTCTCCCAGACCCAGACACCCAGCCGGACCAACAGTTGACGGGATATGGCCATGGCCTGGCTTCCGGGGTCCTTCCTCTGCGGGGCCCTGCTGGGCTGGGTCTGCTTAAGAGGTGAGGAGGGGGCCAGCGGACCGCGGTGAAAGCCGGGGGCGGGGGCAGCCGGGCGGCTGCGGCGACGCCCAGGAGGGGGCGTCGAACGCGTGGAGGCTCCAGGCCGCGGCGCGCGGGGCCTCTCCCGGGTGTTGTCTTCGTATCCCCGACAAACACCCCCTCAGACCTGGCCCGCCGGGGTCCGTTCGCCCACAGACCCGGCGGGACCCGGCTCGTCCCTCCCTGAAACCTCAGGTTTCGGGAAGGGAGGGATGGAGCCGAAGGACCTGAGCCCCGAGGTGGGGAGGGCGCGCGCCGGGCCGGGTCGTCTGAGCGCTTCCCCCGCCGGCCTCTCTCGGCGCCCCCAGCGCCCGCGCTGGCCGTGGAGGTGAAGGTGCCCGCCGAGCCCCTGAGCGCGCCCGTCGGCAAGACCGCCGAGCTGACCTGCAGCTACAGCACGTCGGTGGGGGACAACTTCGCCCTGGAGTGGAGCTTCGTGCAGCCTGGGCGGCCCATCTCAGCGTCCCAACCCGTGAGCTGAGGGCTCCTGCGTTTGGGGGGTGGGATTGGGGTGGGGGGCTCCTGCTTCTTGGCGGGCTTGACCAGGACAGTCAGGGTAGGCAGACCCACCTAGGATTCGGGCGCCCAGTCCGAGAGGGTGCCTCGTGGATCAGTGTGCTTGGATGAGAAAAATCAGTGGACTCCTAGATCTTAGGAATGCAGTCCGCCTAACTTTGTACCTCATACACAGCCCTGTGTATCCGGTCTCCTACCCCATGGTTCCGACATCCACCTCCCCTGTGGCAGGGCAGCTGTGGTGTCAATTAATAAATCCATGGAGGCTAAGCTGTTGTGATTAAAAGCAGGATAAAATGCTGCCTCTTCCAGGAATATTTGCTTCCCATCCCACAATGGGAAGCATGCTTAGTCAGAGGCTATGAAAGCAATGCATCTAATTCATTTAGCACCTGGAAAGAGATGGTGTTTGGGGACAAATAGTCCTTCACGGTTCTGGCTACAGAGTGTCAGCTTCCCTGGCTGCTGCGAGGGAGGGGCCTCTTATGACTTGCTTTGGAGGAGTGTTGAGTTGATGCCAGGTAGCCAAAGGCACATATGTATATCTTCTGCTTCTCCCCAGATCCTGTACTTCACCAATGGCCAGCTGTATCCAACTGGTTCTAAGGCAGAGAGGGCTAGCCTTCTTCAGAACCCCCCCACGGGAGGAGTGGCCACCCTGAAACTGACTGATGTCCGCCCCTCAGACACTGGAACCTACCTCTGTCATGTTAACAATCCGCCAGATTTCTACACCAATGGGTTGGGGCTAATCAACCTTACTGTGCTGGGTAAGGCAGGCTGGGAACCCATCATCCACCCATGGACCTTGAAAGATTGTACCAGCCCTACTAAACCCTCCCATATCCCAATTTCCAGCCCAAGCACACAAGTACACTGGGGACCCCAAGGGAAAATTCCCCTTCCCCAAATCTTCTAATCATACACCTGCCTCACCCTCCCCAAAGAATGGCTCTTCCCTCGGTCCCTAGTAAGGGTTCGAGAGAAAGCCCTTCCCACAGAAAGGAATCTGAGTCACAGTCCCAACAGTTCCGTCTTTGGGGGAACCTCCCAATTTGTGGCCCAGATTCTGTCCCTTTCTAAGTCAGCAGCAGAGAGGCTAGTGACCATGAAAGGAACAAGGGGCCCTATCACTAAGCACTAACTTTGTGTTCAGAGTGTCCATCTCACCCCAAACTAGAGCCTGCTTGGAGATGAGCAAACAGAAAAAACTGTTTAAAAGGCCGGGGATGTTTAGATGGCAAAGAGGAGACCTAGGAGGTGGTGTATGCCAGCTGCATTCAGCTGTCTGAAGGGGCCGTCCCGTGGAGGAGAGGTTTTTCATTTCTCTCTGTGGGCCCAGAGGGCAGGAACTGGGACTAATGGGTGGATATTATATTAGCACAGATTTTGGCTCAACATGAGGAAGAATTTTCTAACAATCAGAATTTCCGATAGTGGACATCATTCCCTGGGCATGCAGGGCTATGTGAACCAGAAGTGGACCACTATGTGGTAGGAGTATTGAAGCCGGAAATCTAGCACTTTATGGGGGTGGGGTTTGAAAATAGCTAAGGAACTTCCTGTGATTTTTGCAGTGCCCCCCAGTAGCCCCTTGTGCAGTCAGAGTGGTCAAACCTTCGTGGGGGGCTCTGCCGCGTTGAGATGCAGCTCTTCCGAGGGAGCCCCCAGGCCAGTGTACAACTGGGTCCGCCTTGGATCTTCTCCTACACCTTCTCCTGGAAGCATGGTGCAAGGTAAGGGCCCAAGCCCTCCAAGGGGACTCAGGACCTGGGCAAATCTGGTCTCCAAACTCCACACACCCACAGTACAAGTTCCAAGCCTGTGGGTAGGAGACAAACCGCTATTTATACATTTTCCCTGCTTCTTCCTTGCCTTCGTTTTACTGTCCCTTCCTGTCTTCCTGCACGGTCTGTGGCTGCATGGTCCTGGGAGCATTTCTCAAGCTAAATGTACTCCTGATATCTTAGAAGGCAGGGGGCATTCTGTGATTCCCACGTGTCTATTTTGGAGGGATTCCTTTTAGACTTCTTAAGGATCATGAATTGTTCCCAAATTTCCCAGAGAGGAAGCTGAGGCAGAGGAGCAAGGACTGGCTTGAATCATTTAGCCAGTTTCTTCGGAGGAAACGTAGAGCTGGCTAGGAGCCTTGGCTTCTCAGGTGTCTCATGCCGGCTGCAAGGCCCTGGCAGGTACAACATTCAGTCCAAGCCCCAGCCCCAGCCAAACTCTTTATCAGACCAAAGACCCCCAAGATCACCTCCTGACAAGTACACCTCTTCCTTCTAAAGGGAAGGTAAGCAGCTTAGAAGAGCATTTGGGTCAGCTTAGAGCCACTCCAAAGGACACGTTGCCAGCAATCAAACCTTTTCCCCCAACCAGGAACCTGACATCTGCCAGTAGGCACCCCACCCCTATTCCACTGCATTTTCTGAACACCTCCTGTGCGTGCAGTCTCCCCTTCCCCTGAAAAGGCAGCTAGGTAGGGTGGGAAGAGCACAGGATTTGCAGTGGTTTTGACACCTCCTCTCTGGGTCACCTTGGACCATTACTTTCCTTCTCTGAGCCAGTGTCCACTCAAAGAATGAGGTTAGTCCCTTCTTCACGGGATTGCTATAAGGGTGAAATGAAGTGTACTTATGCCACTGTGAGCTGAACGAGTGATGGAACACTTCCTCTTTACCCTCTAGATGAGGTGTCTGGCCAGCTCATTCTCACCAATCTCTCTCTGGCATCCTCGGGCACTTACCGCTGCGTGGCCACCAACCAGATGGGCAGTGCGTCCTGTGAGCTGACCCTCTCGGTGACTGGTAGGGGATACTGGGCAAAGGTCTGGGTTGGGGCGGGGGGCTCTATGAAGCTACCTGAGGTAGCAAGGAAGGGCTACACCTCTGAGAGTCCTGTGTTTCCTTAGACTCTTCCAAAGGCCGAGTGGCCGGGGCTGTGATCGGGGTGCTCCTGGGTGTGCTGTTCTTGTCAGTTGCCGTGTTCTGCCTGATAAGGTTCCAGAAAGAGAGAAGGAAGAAGCCCAAGGAGATATATGGGGGCAGTGACCTACGGTGAGCAGGAGGGCTGAGGGTTGGGAGAAAAGGGCTTGGGTTAAGAGTTGGTGACTTCACATCTTAAGGAGTGTTTCAGGGTGGAGCGCTGCTCAGCCCTGGGCTTTGGAGGTGGGGGTGGCAGTACAGCAGGTGTATTTGAGCATGTGAGCGAGGTGTACATGGCGGAGGGCTTTTTTTCATGAGCTGCCCTTGCTCTCCTCATACTTTGAAGAATTTTTACTTTTTAAGGTCTTTTATGTCAGTCGACAGGTCGTGGAGGGCAGGAGTTGAGTTTGTCCTGAGCATTCAGCTGCGTTGAGTTCTTCCGGTGGGGAAGTAAGGAGAGGAGAGGCAAGAGCTGCCCGCCGTCACCTTTAGCTGTCAGTCGTGGGGTCCAGAATAGGGATCAGAGCAGCATGTCTCCAAGTGTGGCCCTCAGATCCCTGAACAGAAATCACCAGGAGCTCATTAAACACTCAGATTCAGGCTGCTTCCTAAAGCAGAATTTGTGTGTGTGCGCGTGCACGCTGGGAGATGATGGGGCCTGGAATCTTCATTTCAACCAAAGTTCCACATCAATCCACGTGCATAGTAAAAACAAAAAGGCCCTGGGTTAGCAGACGGTTGTGCTGTGACAGGTGCTGCCAGCCTTCACTAAGAAATGCCCGTATCTATCAGGGAGGATGCCATCGCACCTGGGATTTCTGAGCAAACCTCTGTGAGGGCCACTTCTAACAATGGGCTCCTGGAGAGGGCTCCCTCTGCCAGCACCGTGACGACCACCAAGTCCAAGTTCCCTATGGTTGTCTGATTTCTCTCCAGATCCCCGAGGATGATTATCAATAATTAAAGACTTTGGGTACCATATTGTCTCCCTCTACTTTCTGCTAGTATAACAAATCCCTCTAGGCGGCCCAAAGGGTATAAGTGGTGAGGGGAAGAGCCGGCTTGAAGTTCTAGAGGGGATGCTGTGGGTGGGAAATTTGGTTGATTCCGAGGGTATGTTCTAACCTTGGTCCTTCTCCCTTCCCCCTCTCCGCCCCCGCTTTTTGGTTTGGTCAAAGGAAACTTGTTCAGAATTCGAGCGGTGGCCTTGTGCACCCCAAACCCCTCCCCCCTGGCACCCTCTGATCACTTGGACATTCCTCTTTATTGTTCACATTCCAACCCAGCACAGTCACATGCACACATGGAGATAAAAAACCCAGCGGCCACGGCCCCAGGAGCCCGGTGGGGGCGGGGCCAGCCGGAGCAGGGGTGGGGCCGCGGAAGACTCCTCCTACCGAGCCTCCCCGGCGCTCGGCGTTTGCATAAACAAGCAGAGAGCTGGAGAGGCGGCTCTCCGGGTGCCCTGGGGAGAGGCGAGGGCAGATTACAGGCAGGAGTGGGGTTGGGGTGTGAAATAGGGACTTCTGATCACAGCAAGGGGTGTGTATGTGACACCATAAAAACCCTCCTCCCCTCTCTCCTTGTATCGAATCCCAAATTCTGGGGCTAGGCTTGGGTGTGAACAGCACGGAGACGCACGGCGCCCCCTTTAGCTGCGCACAGAACGAAAGCACTTTTTTTTTTTTTTAGTGTGTTCTTGGGCAGCGCTTAGGGCGCCCTCCGCAGTGCGCGAAGGGAAGCGCACGGAGGCTCCGGAGGCAGAGCTGCATGCAGGTGCGGGGAGAAGTGGGCGAGAAGCTAAAGAAGGAAGGTTTAGGAGCGCGGGGACTAGGGTTAGGCTGGGGAGGAAGGGCGAACGGGTGCCACACTAGACCGGAGAGCTAACTAAAGGGCGTGGACCTAGCGACTCCTCGACGGAGTCTGCCTGGGAGAGGGAGTCTCTGGGGACGCAGAGAGCGCTCCTGAAGCTGGCAGGCTGGTCGGAAGTAGAGGATCACAAACACGGCAGGGAAGTCTCGTCACTGCGAAGGGGACGCGCATCCATCTCTCTTCGGGAACTGAGGAGAGAGAAGGTCTGAGCACCCCCACCCCACCCCAATACGTCCCCTCCCCCTTCCGGCCTGAACCAGAACCAGGGCGGGGAGAGCTCGGGAGTCCCTGGCACCCGGACCGGCCGCCCTGTCGCTGCGCTGAAATGAGCCGGTGGCCCGTGCGTGTGTGAGCCGCAGGGAGTCTTTATGGGCCTGGCCGGGGCTGTGCAGTCAGATGGTGGTGACTGCGAATCTGCGTCGGCCTAGGTGTGTCCCGGTGACAGCCTGTCATCTCCAAGTGTCAGAAAAACCGCAGGCGCAGGGGCATTTTCCCTGGCTGGGAGGGGATGAGGGCCGGCGGAAGGGAAAGGGTTGAGGATCTGGTCCTTTTCTCCCACTCAGGGGGGTCCCACCCTGCTGATTCGGAATCGTATTCGTTACCTTCGAAAATGCTCAGTTCTTCGGTCCGGGGCGGGGCAGGAGGGAGGGTGGAGAGAAACAGGTGAGCTCCGGAACCCGCAGCACCCTCAGCCTCCTCCCACCCACCTACCGCGCGTCTCGGATTTCTAGGCCCCCATCCCCAGCTCCCCCCACACCCCTCTCCACCCCCAGCCTCTCTTAGTTTTCCTTGATCCTTCGGAGGAGGGGAACCGCTCTGAGGGGTCCTGGGTCGGGAGGAAGCCAGCAGCCCGAGGCGCCCCGCCCACCTCACCTGGCCTAGTCTCCGCTGGGGCCGCCGCCCGCGCCTCCCCGGGCGCCCCCAGCTCCGCCCGGCCCCCCGGGGCCAGGGCCCTTCCGGCCGCGCTCTCCGCTCTTTATCTTCTTCCGCGCCATGTGGCCCCGGAAACTCGCCTGGATTTTGGCAGCGGCAGCGTTGGCACCTGGATCGTCCAGCGGGATGTCTAGAATGTCGTCATCCGGCTTGGAGCAGGCGCTCTCCTGGGGGCGGGGCAGGGGGTGCTTGTGGGGTGACTGCGCCGAGATCCCGCAACGGTGGGGTCGGAGAAGCGCGTTGGGGGATTAAAACTAGGGCGACGAGGGAGTGGGAAGTGCAGAGAAGGGAGCCACTGAGGTTGTGTGTGTGTGTGTGTGTGTGTGTGTGTGTGTGTGTGTGGCACCTGTCGCGTGTGTGTGTGTGTGTGTGTGTGTGTATGGCACCTGTCGCTCCTGGGCGGGCAGACAAAAAGGAAGGGTCAGGGTCAAGTGGACACAGCTGTGTTCCCAACTAGGGAAAGAGAAGTGAACGGGTAGGTGGGATACAGCCAGGCAGCCCTGTGTGAGGAAGACCCATCACCGCCAGGCAGTTAGAGGAGCTGCTCAACGAACTGGAGTGTGAGTTTGGAGCAGAGTAAACCGCAGCTGGGCCTCCTGCATGTGGTCGCCTTTGGTCCTGTCCTCAGAGGGTACCCCCAGCTCAGAAAGTTCCCTTCTGAGCCCATGATTCCCGGGAGAGGGTTTACAAGAATCAACAGAACCATCCCTTGGCAAGTAAAATCACACTGGAGCTGGAAGCTGGCAGGGTAACGATGGAGTTTAGCGCTCGGTGAGGCAGCCTCCCTCCACCCTCGGGGAGAGGCCAGGGCCTGTTTTCCCATTGACTCTCCATTTTGCATCTCCTCAGGATGAACTCAAACACAGAAGAGAGGAGATGGTCTGGGAAGAGCTACAGGGACAAGGCTTCACTCCAAAATAGGACAAAGGAAAGACAAGCAAGAGCAAGAAGCCCTTTCCTCTGTGTACTCAAGAGGAAGAATTATGACAGTAGCTTAGCATTTGAACGCTGCCCTTGCTCTAGGCATAGTATCCTGGTTTTACAGATGTTACTTTATTTAGGCCTGACAACAAATTTATGTCATCCCTTTTATTGTTATTTCAGTTTATCCCTAATAAAACTGATGATTAGAGTTCCCTGGATCCTGCAGTTCCCGTGGAAACAAATCCAGCTAGGAACCATGAGGTTTTGGGTTCGATCCCTGGCCTCACTCCGTGGGTTAATGATCTGGCATTGCTATGATCTGTCGTGTAGATTGCAGATGCAGCTCGGATCTGGCGTTGCTGGCATTGCTGTGGCTGTGATGCAGGCCTGTAGCTGTAGCTCCGATTAAACCCCAGCCTGGGAACCTCCATATGCCACGGGTGCAACCCTAAAAAACAAAGCAAAAAAAAAAAAAACAGTTTTGAAAACTACCTAGGTCATGCAGGTAGTCATCAGTGGATTAAAGATTCAATCCCTTGTTTGTCAGGGATTGAATCTTTAACCTCTACCCTGCAGGATAAGCAAAAGCAGTCAAGAAAATGAACCAAACTGTACCACTTGCTAACTGAGTAGTCTCGGGCAAGTTTTCTAATCTTCTGTCTCAGTTCCTTCATCTGAAATCAGATACTAATATCTACCTCCTGGGGAAGAATAAACAATGTGAAATGCAGGAAGTTTCTGGCACAATCTAGTTGCTCACTTAATGGTAGCAATCATAATTCCTTTGAATAATAGTTAAGTTGATCCCAAATAGTTGTTTTTGTAAGTAAGCTAAAGTGGTCAACCTAAAGCTAATGAGACCCAACCCCATGCTCCAGGTTTCTGTTTCCCCTGCAGCTGCCCTAGTTGAGGATGGAAAGAGTTAGGGAATTGCTGGTACTGATTTCAGAGGCAAGACCCCGGAAAGGAGAGGGCCTCAGCTCCCCACCCCCCAGCCCCTTTGTTGCTTAACCTTTGCGGCAGCCCCTTTGAATCGCTCCTGGTGACCATGTGAGGTAGAAAGTGGAAGGTTATTACGGAGTTAGAAGGGCATTTTTCCTTTGAACTGGCCTTCTGGCCTCTAGGAATTTTCTCTCTCTCTCTTTTTTTTTCCTGAGGATTTCTACTACTTTCACTGTGTTTTGCTTCTCCAGCATGAGACGACCAAGGTCTCATGCAGTAATAGCAATTCAGTCCTGTTCCTTTCTCCTCCCTCCATCACCCAACCCTGAAGTGGGATGGGTGTGAGTGGGGATTCTGTGGTCACTGCCCCAACCAGGTGGAGACTCCGGTTTAAATTCCAGATCTCTGGAGTTCCGTGGAGACTCCGGTTTAAATTCCAGATCTCTGGAGTTCCTGTCGTGGCGCAGTGGAAACGAATCCATCTAGGAACCAAGAGGCTGCAGATTCTATCCCTGGCATTGCTCAGTGGGTTAACGATCCAGCGTTGTCGTGAGCTGGGGTGTAGGGCTGCAGACGTGGCTCAGATCTGGCATTGCTGTGGATGTGGCATAGGCTGGCAGCAACTGCTCCGATTAGACCCCCCTAGCCTGGGAACCTCCATATGCTGCAGGTGCGGCCCTAAAAAGACAAAAAGCAAAAAAAAAAAAAAAAAATCCAGAGCCTTAAACCCAGGTTTACAAATGGCTTCCTCTCCTCATGGTTCTCAAGGCTGTCTTCATTTCCTGGACCTCAGAGTTCTTCAATTCGTGCTCAAGATGTTCTTCAGTTTGTGCTCAAGATGTCCACAATTAATTTAAATGCTGTTAAAAGGAGTTATCAAGGGGTAATGTGGTTGTGGAGGGGCCCGACACATGCTTTGTCTTTCCTGGGTCTGGCGCTCTCTCCTTGACATTTTATCCTCACCTATACACAGAAATGACTCTTTTGGGATCCTTGGTTCTCAGGGCTCAAGCCTTTCTTGGGATATTCTTAGGGAACAGTGAAGTTTATCAAAAGAGGACAATGATAAAAAAAAAAAACTATTCCTGACCCCCTCTCCTCGGCCGGCAGCTGTGAAGGTTGAGTGGAGGAGCAGGTATCTTCTCCCAAACATGCTAAGGCCCACCTGCTGTCACCACCCACTGCAGCTGGATCCAGAATGGAACCATAGGCAGAGCCACCCCCAACACACCGCTCCTCCCTGGAGTCAGCTCCCTTCTCCCTCCAGCTGAATTCTCAGGGCAGAACTGGAGGGACAGTAAAGGGAAAACAGGAGGGGTCACGGTGCCTGGGCTGGTGCCTTCCCAATCCAAGATCTGCTGGTGTGTGCCTGAGAGCTTTGCACCAACTGGGGGGCTTCTGGGAGGGGGGAGGCAGAGATGGACATTGTACTGGTGGGCGAGACACAAGCCATCATGGCTTTTGATCCCACATGGGCACACCCCTTCACTTCTGAGGGTCTCAGTATCTTCATCCATAACTAGAACTTGGCCTAGAGGAATAAAGGCTTCTCCAGCTTCCAAATCCTGAAAGCTTTGAGAATTATCCCTGCCTACTGCTTGTTACATGCTGCGCCCTGTGCTAAGTGCCTTGCATACATTACCTCATTTAATTGCCATTTTAGCCGGTCAAGAAACATCCTCAGAGACATTTTGTAACTTATTCAAGGTCACAGGGCTGACAAATAGTGATGTGATTCAGAAACCTGTGCAGTTAACCATCGCCTCAGGGCAGGGAATTAATCATTTCTATGCATTCAACTGGACCAAGTCAACTAGACTAGCAAAAAAAAAAAAAAAAAAGAAAAGAAAAGAAAAACAGGAAAAAGATCCAAAAAATGTTTCATTGCCTTTTTATATTAATTCAGGAAAGTCAGATATATGTGACTATGGTAATTGGCAACTGGTACATGTGAATCAACAGCTCCTGCTCTTAAAAAAAAAAAAAAAGGCAGATCTGTTTTCTTCTTCATTTCTGTTTGAGTCTCCATACCAAGGAGAAAGAAGGAAATAAGGCAGGACTAGGTGTTGCCCAGACACCAGGTCAGACGGTCTGCAAGGAGAGTCCCAGAATGGAAGGTAAAGAGGGACCTGTTCCTTGCTCCCCAGATGCACGTCCCAGCTTCCTGCCAGCACCAAGCACAGCCCTCCACAGAGTGGGGATGAGCAGGAAGATGCTCAGTGCCAGCTCTGCCCCTGCCACCTCTTCTTGCCCCCTGCGCAGTCTGACAGTGGTGCTCTCTCCTGCTCAGACCTAGGAAGGGACCTGAAAGGGGAAGGCTCCAGTGTACAGAATGCGCTGGAGGAGGGGACCCAGCACGCTGGGCCACCCGGATAATTGTGTATTTACCTCTTCTGTACTGATTGGGTGGGTAGCTTCTCCCCCCCACCCCCGCTTTTTTAGGGGACACTTGTTTCAACCATGTTTACCAACCCCTCAACATGGCCTCATGGGCACTCAAGAGCATGGTCCAGGGCAGACCAGAGCCTTACAGGCAGGAAGGCGACATCCTACCCTAATTAGTCCCACGGGAACCAGCACAGCCATATTCCTTGCTAGCTTCTTGGATTCTTTACTCTCTCACCTCTTTCCACGGCCTGCCTTCCCTTCTGCATCATTCTTACCATCTCAGCAATACTTCCTCTCCCCTGCATTCATATCCCACCATCTACTTATTTTCTCTACTTTGTAAAAACACAGCTGGAGGTGAGGAATCCGGAACCTCAATTAAGAGCCCATTCCTCCTTTTGCAACCCAAAACTTCTTCTTGAAGAATAACAAATGGAGGGGAAAGGCTGGAAGAAAATATGTCCTTTCTCCAAGGGGTGGGATTGTAGATGATGTTTCTTTTTTCATACTTTAGTTTTTAAATTTTTCTGTTATGAGCATATTATCTTTATAATGAGGAAATATAGTAAATATAAGAGAGGTTCAAGTACAGCTATTGGAATCAAAGAAAGCTAGTGTCTTGCCTCCACACTTAGAAGCTCTGCCTCCTTGGACAAATCATTTAATCTTTCTAAACCTCAGTCTGCACATCTGTAAAATGGGGAAAATATCTACCTCTCAGGATTGCTGTGATGATTCAATATAAAGTGTTAGGTAATGACAAGAATTTACAAACTGACGACAATTATTTGTTTTAGTAAGAGTTAAAATCATAATAACAACCACAGTCACTTGCCCCTAAATTCTTTCTGCCTCTTGGTACCCAGACCTAGGGAAGTCTCACCTCTTCTAAACTAGGCTATCGTTTCCTTCCAAATCTTGTTTTTCCTTTTGTAGTCCATAGGGTGGAGGGTGGGGGGAAGGCAAACTCATAACCTCTTGTATCATTTGCTGGGTTGATCAACCAGTTGAGAATACAAGGACTTTAGAGTAGGGCTTTCTCCATATGTAGGGGCTAAAAATAATGAAATAAACAAATAAGTTGTATGTATGTGTGATTACTGTACTTCTTTAGTGTGCCAGGAGCCTGGTGCTGTGCCAGGCGCTTTCATACCCAAGTACCTTAACAGCAACCTGCTTTGGCGTTAGGTCTCCGTGTGGGCGCTGACAAACGGCAGACACTTCCTTCCCTTGCCAGCAGGGCGCTCTCAGGTCGCCTCACCCAGCCCCCTCCAGGGCTGGAAGGTGCTGGAGCTTGGGCCGGTCCCTCCCAGAACCACACTGGACTAGGCTCTTTTGCTGTCCATCATCACTACTAAGCTCGTCAATATGAACTGACTATTTCACCCGACGCTGTACAGGGCGCGTGGGTCTCGAGGGTCATCCTGTCCGCCCACAGACGGCGCCGCAGTGGGATGGAAAATGGGGTAGGGGCCGAAAGCCAGGGCAAAGGAATCGGAAAGGAGTCGCGGCAGCTTCGCTAGGAGACGGTTTCCAGCGTCTCCTGGGGAAGTTCCTCTTCTCCTCTAACCTGCAGCTTCCCTGCTGCCAAGCCTTGCTGAGCTCCCAGTCCATCTTAGATTGCCTGGCGGATGGGCGCCCAGACGCCCCCGCGAGTTGGGGAACATTTTTCCTGGCTTCCAAGTCAGGCGGACGCCTTCCATCACCCACCACCCTGTGTCTCAGCAGGCACCCTTCTTTCTCGCAGGTCTTCTGCACCCACTTTCACCCCTCACTCCTCTCCAGGGGTTTCTCGGGCGCCCCTTCCCCTAAACCAAGCTGAGTGCGGGTCCCCCAGGCCCTCGAACTTACGGTGCAGCAGTCCATGCTGGTGTCAGTTGTCCTTGGCTGGAACGGAGGCTGGTGCAGGGCGGGAGTGGGGTCTATGAGGTGCCAGGTGGGGACTCTAAAGCGGTGGAGAGAGCCCGCCGACCCGCGCTGAACCAGCCGCTCAGCTCTCGGGTCCGCTCTCCCGCGCTCCGCACTGCCGGTGAAAGTAACCTGAGCTCTGCGGCGGAGAAGCCAATCAGGAGAAGCCTTTGGTCGGGTGGGTGGGGAGATTAGGAGGACCACGCCCCCTCTCTGCTCCCTCCGCCTCGCTCCCGCTCCTGCCCCAAGCCCTCTGCCTACACACTTCCATCCATTCCTCCTACACATTGCATCCTCCCAAACTCACCCCCCTGCTTGCTGAGGCGGCAGACTGCCAGGCAGATGTATGCCGGCGCGGGCAGAAGGAGGACCCCGACATCCCGTGCACAAATACACTCGCATCTGGGCACAACAACCTTCCAACCCACGTAGAGAAAACCACGCACCCCTCACCCACCTCCCCACACTTCCACCACCTAGCTACAGCCCCAGATATGGCGCCCTCTACCTTCCCAGCCCCTCAGGCCTCAAAGAAAGGCCCTCTTAAGACTTGGTGTTGAAAAGTACGGTTATCACTCTGCCGTGGAAAGGAGAAGGTGTCGGTAGGCAACCAGGTGGTGGGCACACCTAAACAGAAAAGCTCTCGGCAGGAGCCCCACATGCCCATATATGATACTCCCCAGGCTCTCACTAAAACGTGCACTTCTTCAACATGTAGGCACAGACAGTCTGCAAAAACAAGCACAGAGACCCTGTACACACACTGTGCAGATATGTGCAGACTAGGTACACACACACACACACACACACACACACACACAATTACCCTACCTGAGATATCCACATTCTATCATCTATCTGTCATCTGTCATCTATCATCTATCTATCTATCTATCTATCTATCTATCATCTAATCTCTCCATCCTTCTATGTGCCCTGCACCAAACAGACAAAAATCAAATACGCACAACACTCACTTTGTATGCATTTATACATAGATACTGATGGGAGAAACCCCCTTCCCTTTCACTCCCTATATCAGACTCTCCCTAACCTCTTGAAACAGCTTCGGAATCAGACAAAAACTGGCCACTCTCAACCTTGTCCATGGGGAGAAGGAAAGTACCCTCAACTCCAGTGTAGGGAGGTACCAGAAGTCATGAGTTCTTTGGGTCCATGATGGAGGAAGGATGTGGGTTTTGTGAGAGGCTTGGGCGGGAGAGATATGGAGGAGCAGCCTGCAATTTTTGTGGTCTCCAAACTCCCCCAACCTCTCAGGCTACTAGAACCATCAGCGTGGCATGGTACATGGAACCGGGGGGACAGCTCTGAGAAAATCAGAAAGAATGTCTTTTTCAGCTGAGGTCTCAGAAGAGAGTAGGAGAAAGGACAACGGCTGTTCAGGTCCTTTGACTGAAGTGGAGGGAGGAGGGAAAAATGCCCTGTGGCTCTGGTTGGAGCAGAGGATGCTGGAAGAGCACTGCTGTGAACACACAAGCACCGGCCAGTCCTAATACACGTTTCCTACCTAACATTCGGGCCACGGGCCTTGCTTGCCAAAGGGAAAATGAATGGGAGGGAAATCCCCGTGGCCATTAAGGCTGGGAACAGGGCTAGCCAGTGTGGGCCCCCAAGCCCAGCTGGATGCTGGCTGGGATCCAGGGCTTGGGGTGTAAGGGTGTCTCTCCCGGCATGTTTGGGACCCACCCACCCTTGGAGCTGAAATTCTGTTCCCCAATCTGTCGCTGGCACATCCTCCATCCCCCCCTCCACCACCACCAAATGGCAGGATGTCCTGGGAACTCAGGCCCTTGTCTGTCTGATGGGTGTTTCTAGGACCTCGGTTTGTGCTAGTTCTTGTTGATTTTCAACTCCAGAATCCAGAGGACAGAGGGAAGGAGGACGTTGGGGGCAGACTGGCTATCAGGCCTGGACTCTGTGCTTTTCTCTTCCCAAATTAGAGCCGAGGAATTCGGGATTTAGTGAGTTTGCAGTAAAGTCTCCCAAGTTGCTAGGCAACATCCCTCTGCAGGCTGCGCTGCCTCTGGGCCCTTCTTCCTGCTGGTCAGAGCCGAAGAGGGGGTATCTTTATAATGCAGCCCCACACAGGCTGCACAGCCCTTTCCTCTTCCTAAAAGACACCTCTGTGCGGGGCGAGGTGTCTCTGAATACCTGTGGGCCCAAGGGAGAACAGATACACAACTGTCGGTTCCATCCACAAAACAACAATTTCTGCAACAGCCCACTTGAGGCGCCTACACGGAACTGGCCTCAGTGCTGTCCTGGGGGATGGGCAGGCACCGAGGTGGGGAAAAGGTAGGCAGAAGGCAGAGGCCAGAATCGGAAGACAGACACCCACGGACTCAAATATCGAGAGGCAGGAGCAGCAACGCGGATGGCCGCATTTAATGATGCTACACACAGACACACAGGCTGTCCACACATTCACAGATCCATGCACTGTGGGCACACCGACAACCAAAGACGTGCACAGGAGAGGACCCCTCCACCGCCACGCATCGAGGGCACTCACTTCTCCTGGGAAAGGGTTCCTTTTCTGGACTGGGTGGCTGGAGTTTGTCAGCGAGCTCGGCTGGGTGAAATTCTGAGCCTCCGATTCTCAAATAGGTGAGCAAGGAAAGGGGACAGAAGCACCGTGGAATGCCGGGTCAGGCTGCTTTGGGCAGCAGGCTACCTCACTCTGCGAGACCAGATGACACTCGCTGTGGAAGACTGCGTGGCCTCAGGCCTGGTGCCAAGGTCAGCCTTTGGAGTATCACCTGTTAACCTGCTGGCTTCGGTGGTGCAGTTATCCACCTTGACTCTTCAGATTTCAAAACCTCTCCTCTGTTTTGCTGGCCCCCACAGCTGCTGAGGGAGAAGGATGGCAGCAGGCCTGGAAGGGAGAGGAAGGCAGGGAGGGCCAGGTTCGAGAGGGAGCTGGGGCCTGTGGGTGAGGGCACAGAACAGAAGGCAGGGCCAGCCAAGGAGGAGATGATTCGACAAAAGAGAGGATAAAAGATGAATTAGTGGCAAGCTTCTGGGGTCCAATACAGATCCTTCTTGGGACAGATGGAGGGGGATTTGGAGAGAGTTGGTCCTCGTAAGCAGAGAGGAGAGCCAAGGCACGTGGCAAGCTACTCGCCAATACTCGTGGCTTCCCCTCCCTGGAGTGGGCACTGTCTGAACATAACATCCCAGCTCCAGCCCACAGAGGGACTCCATGGTAAGGCGGGGGTGGAAAGTGGGAGGCTGTGCCTTTGGTGGAGCTGATCTGGGGGCTTCTCAGGTCAGGATTTTACCCACTTGAGTGAAGGGGGTGAGGGTAGCAGGAAATTCAGTTTTCTCTGCAAATATTTCAGCTTTTGCTGGAGTAGTATTTTTAGCAACTTGGTTGGCAGAGGAGGAACCCGGGTACATTTTTAAAGGGGCCTCTGCCAGACGGAGGCCTCCTCCCACCCTCACCCCACATGTCATAAAGGCAAGAGGGGAAAGTCCAGGGCTCAGTGGTGTGTTCGAATTTAAAAGCCAGGTTTGCTGGGCATTTGGCGACTGTCAGGTCATCTTCACCGATAGTTGATAGTCGTTAGGCGTTATCATCAACATCATTCTCATTAACAGCTGTATCAAGAAGAGTATATATTGCTTGAACTTGTGCTGTGTGCAGGGAGCTCCTGGGGACATGATGCAGAAAGCTTCACATGACACACTTGTGAGCTGGGGGGAAGGGGTGCGGACCTCTGAGCGAGCACCAGGTGCTGTGTCGTGCTAGCCATGTTATACGTGTGATTTCATTTAATTCTTACAACAACCCTGTGAGCTAGGCATTCTGTTTCCTATTTCACAGCTGAGGAAGTGAAGCCTTTTAGGGGCTGAGGAATTTACCCAAGGTTACACCATCATTAAATGGAAGAGTCTGGATGAAAACTCAGAACAGAACCATAACCTTATCCTCAATCCGAATAGAGACTTAAAAAACGTGTTTTCACATCCACAGTTTAATCTGTGCATCTGTGCTTTTGAGAACTGTGTAAGGAGGGATTAGGGTTTTTTTTTTTTTTGTCTTTTTGCCTTATCTAGGGCTGCACCCGCGGCATATGGAGGTTCCCAGACTAGGGATCTAACTGGAGCTGTAGCTGCTGGCCTTCACCACAGACACAGCAACACGGGATCCGAGTCATGTCTGCAACCTACATCACAGCTCACGGCAACGCCGGATCCTTAACCCACTGAGTAAGGCCAGGGATCGAACCCGCAACTTCTTGGTTCACAGTTAGATTCGTTTCCGCTGAGCCATGATGATAACTCCAGGGATTAGTATTTTTAACAGCTTTTTTGCAGAGGAAATGAGGTCTAGAGAGGTTAAGCGACATGTGACTTCGATAGGGCTAGAGAACGCACAGGTGGTTGCAGAAGTCCCAATAAGGCATCATGGATAAAGAGGGAAACCTGGGGGATGCTGGGAGCCCACTGTAAGTTCAATACATCAGAACAGGGCAGGCTTGCTGAACTAGCAGAGGTGGGAGAATTGCCTCAGGTCGTTGGGGGGGGGGGATGGGATGAGGCCTGCAACCAGATTCAGACTAAGGGCAGGAGTTTGAGGCCCGCCCTTAGCTGATTTGAATACACACCTGACCAGACACTAAGGAGGAGCTACTACTCCCGGAAAGGAAGAGGCGGGCCTTTCCAGGCCCCACTCCCCTTGGATGATAAAACTGTGGCCCACCGGATCCCGGGCAGTTTCCTTGCCTGCCCGCTTGCATGTCTTACGAGCGAGCGTCCTATCCTGGTAAATCTGTTTCTCGCCTATCCCTTTGTCTCTCGCTGAATTCCTTCTGCTCGGAGGCAGAAAGAGCCTGAGCCTTAGTGAGTCTGGACCCAGGGTGAGTAACTCAAATTTAAAACCGTGGGTTTAAGTCCCAGTCTGGCTTTAGGTTGGGTTCGAGTCCCAGTCTGTGTTCTGGCTGGGTTCAGGCCCTTACTGCTGTCGGTTTCAACTTGTCTGGTGTTAGACCTCTAGCGAACTGCAGAACTGGGACTAAAATGCAGGAGTTCTAGCTTTGAATTCTGTGTGTTTTCACCTCTACGACTCCCAGCTCTTGCACTGGGTTGGAAGGAACGGGTTACAGTGGTTAAGAAAACACACATAGTCTCTTTTCTCTTGGCTCTTAGGGTCTTACAGATAAAGCGTATGTAGATGTATATATATCTGTGTGTATATATAGATATTGATGTATGTATCTACATATTTATATGCATGAGATATATTTATATATCCTTAAGTAATAAATGCTAGATGCCAAACGAATGATGCAGACAGTAAGTGTTATGAGAATTGGGAGGTGGGAGAGATTATTGAGAATTCCTGGATGAGGATGGTTTGGAGGAAGACTAGGACTCAGAGAAGTGGACGGGGCTGGGATTGTGCAGAAGTACCATGCTGTGAGCCATCCACTGCATTTAGTGTCACTGTTAGCTTAAGCTTTCCCAGTCCAGGAAGACCTGGGGCCCGGCAATCCCAGCCTCCTGCCTCTCTCCCAGGGTTTAACGTCACGGGAGCACTCCCGGACCTCTGGGTCACACCAGCTATGTGCTCACACCTGCTCTGCAGCCCTGCTGTTCCCTGGAGCTCTGAAACACCTGCCCCTGCTTCCTCCGCCTCCACACCTTTTGCTCGGGGTCTCAGTGGAGTTCAAAGCCCAGGATGTGGTCTGCTCCTTGTTCCTGTATTGCCCCAAACATTTCCTGGTTCGACAACAGCACTCCACTTCCCCGAGCTCAGCGTGCTTCCCCACCTTTCCCCATGAATAAAAGCTAGTGATGGCTAAGTAGCACGTGCACCTGCGGGGCCTCACATCCCAGCTTGTAAACATTGCACCAACACCATCACTGTTATAACAAGGAAGCCACCATTTGGATAATATTTTAAACTCTAACACAAACCTAAGAAACACCTCAATTTTGGTCCAAACAATTGCCTGTTTTAGTTGGTTTTGTAAAAAAGACTTACACGGGATATAATTTTTTTACCTTATTCCTTTGTCCGTTTAAAGATCCTCTTTCCTTTTGTGGTTCTGCTGGACAGACAAAAGAAATTCCTGGTTCTACCAGTGAGTGTGTCAAGCGGGTGCAGGCCATTCTCTTCATCATTGTCTAGCTTATGGAAGAGGGGGAAGCTCCTATCTAGAACAGGGAGACTTCTTTTTTTTTTAGGGCCACAGTTACAGCATACGGAATTTCCCTGGCTAGGGGTTGAATGCTGGTAGCTGCTGGTCTACGCTGCCACAGCAACAGCAGATAACCCACTGAAAGAGGCCAGGGATCGAACCTGCATCCACATGGATACCAGTCAGGTTTGTTTCCACTGAGCCACAGTGGGAACTCCTGGGAGACTCTCTTGAAGAGTGTCTCTTGGAGCGTGTGAGGCCAGTGTCTCAGCCTCACGCTTCTTGGTGCTGAAACTCTCTGGTCTGAGAGCTTGGGTGGAGTGGTGGTTTTGATCTGGATCCACTGGCCATGGCTGTCATTCATTTGGTATCTAGAGACTATTTTCTTGTACTAACACCTTTTTTTGTTTGTTTTTCACCTTCTGTTTTGCTTTAGAAAAATTTAAACACGTGACACGTGCAAAATATGGAATTCCTATTGTGGTTCAGTGGTTAACAAATCCAACTAACAACCATGAGGATGCAGGTTTGATCCCTGGCCTCGTTCAGTGGGCTAAGGATCCGGCGTTGCTCTGAGCTGTGGTGTAGGTCACAGACGAGGCTTGGATCCCACATTGCTGGGGCTGTGGTGTAGGCCGGCAGCTCTGATTTGACCCCTAGCCTGGCAACCTCCATATGCCGCAGGTGCGGCCCTAAAAAGACAAAAGGCAAAAAATAAATAAATAAACACGTGCAGAAGCAAATAGTGTGGTATTAGTGACCTCCCCTGTACGCATGACCCACATTCACTGATTCTCAGCTCATTACCAAACTTAATCCATATTCTGTATAATTCCGCCATTACCATTTTGTAATAAATATTCAAGTATGTGTCTCTGAAATACAGGGACTCTTTCATACTTACTTTTCAATTGTATGTTCATTAGACTGGAAGCTCCATAAAGAAAGAGATTAATTGGAGTTCCCCAGTGGTGCAGCAGGTTAAAAGTCTGGGATTGTCACTGCTGTGGCACGGGTTCGATCCCTGGCTTGGGAACTTCTGTATGCTGCAGATGTGGCTAACAAAACAAAACAAACCCAGAAAAAACAACCCCTTCTCCTGCCAAAAGGGAAGAGATTAGTGCTGTTTTCTTTACTATTGTAGCCTCATTACAATGTCTGGGATATAGTGGATATTCAATAAACATTTTTTGAATGATTGGATGAAGAAGAGGGTGAATGAATAACACCATCTTAAGAAAGCAAGGGGTAAAGAAAAGTGCATATTTGTGGTTAGGCAGGACCTAGTTTGCAGTGGGCCATGATTCTGTTAGAGGTGCAGGTGTGTCTTCAGCAAGAACTTAGCAGTTGGGCCATAAATTGGGAGGCAGCTCCTCATCCGTCTGAAGTTCAGTCTCAGGGCTTCCATTCTGAGGAGCTGAGACATTTGGACACGTGTTCCATGGAAGTCTTTTCCGGAGTGGCTCCCCTTCATGGGAGGAGCACAGGAGACAGACAAGACAGGCCTGCCAGCATGGGAAGGAAACCTGCCTACAGCCAGTTTATCTAGTCCAGTGTTTCCATTTCTGTTTTATGGTCTCCTTCCTTTAGTTTGGTTAAGCATTTCAATTTTGTCTTGGCTATGCAAAAGCACATCGAAGGAAGACTTGTGTACTTGGTCTTGGATCCCAGTGCTCAAGGCTGAATGGCCAACTGGATGGCAGCATCCAGCAATGAGAGACCATGAGAGGAAGTGGCTCTCAGGAGATCAGAGTGGGCTTAGTGGTCTTGCCGCCTTTTTTTGTTTTTCTTTCTTTCCTTCCTTCCTTCCTTTCTTCTTCCCTTTTTTTTTAGTCTTTTAGGGCAGTACCCTCAGCATATGGAATTTCCCAGGCTGGGGGTTGAACTGGAGCTGTAGCAGCCAGTCTACACCACAGCAGCACTGGATCCGAGCTGTGTTTTTGACCTACACCTCAGCCCAAGGCAACGCCAGATCCTTAATCCATTGAGCCAGGAGAGGGATGGAACCTGAGTCCTCATGGAGAGTAAACGGGTTCGTTACCGCTGAGCCTCAGCGGGAACTCCTCTTGCTGCCTTTTTCATTTGGATATTCTCTTTCCATTGACAGCCTTGAAGGGTTTTACTTTCATTTGAAAAAATGGGAAGTTTCTTTCAGTGGGTGCTCTGATGTGGTGGACCCTAGTTCCCTTGAAAAAGTTTGCTAATGCTTTCTGCCTACCAGACCAAACCAATGGCCTCTTGGGTGGACGCACACTGGCCACCAGTGCCATTCACCGCCATCACTTTCATTAAACCAGTACAGGTCAGCCATCTGGCTGAAGGTAGTGTTACCAAAAATCATCTTCTGTTGAATTTTCACGTGAGTTTCTGGGAGAACAGTCAGTGTTGGTATGGAAAGGTCTCTTACCCAGACTTCAAAAGGAAGGAGACGTTTGACAGAATTGCCCTCGTGGACGGTCATCCAGTGTGGCACCACCCAACATCAAAGGCAGGTCACACACCCCTCTGACTGGATCATGACGTAGGGTTAGGACATGCGGGCTATTGTCCTTCCCAATGGGAAAATGACAGTAGTTCTACCCAAATTAACCCTGGCACTCACGCATTGGGAAGTGATGTTTGCTTGGTTTGACCTTTTTTTTTTTCCCCCTTTTTGGTCAGATTGAAACACTGGAAAGCAGAGGATTATTAACTGCAAACTTCGATCATTCTGCAGTTTGTGGGGCATGTTTGCTTTTAATGAGGTAAGAACTGGTAGTTATTTGGGTTGATATAGTTTTGTTATTTTTGCTCTGCTTGCCGTGGGATCGTGTGTTGGAGTGGGGTGAGGGTGGGGAGTGCTAGAACATGGGCTGTTTTTGGATTGGGTTGTTAGTGGAAATATTCCTGCTGCTTAGCGAGAAGGCATTTTAGGTAAAACCACTCTGTCCCTTTGACACTAAAGCCTTAAGGCATTTAAGTGATCTTTCCACACGTGTTCAGTGTTCACATACACCTAGGAGACTGAGTCAAAGTTCTGTCCCGTAGACACGATCTTATGTAGCAGATGTCCCTCAGAAGTGAAAGAGTACAGAGCCTGGTTCTTAAGAAAGAGTACTTTCTGTTCTCCTGGGAACGGGACGGTGGAGCTGAGCTAGGTTATGACTTGCTAAACGTATGTCAGATCAAAACAACAGGAAAGATCCACGTTTGGGAGACTACTGATAGGGCTAGAGTAGGAACAGGTGGTTGTGGGAGTCCCGATAGGGAATCATAGATAAAGAGGGAAACCTGGGAGATGCTGGGAGCCCACTGTAAGTTCAGGAAAAGCATCAGAACAAGGCAGGCTTGCTTAACAAGTGGAGGTGCCTCAGGTCATTGGGCTGGGGATGGGATGAGGTCTGCATTCAGGTTCAGACCAAGGGCAGGAGTTTGAGGCCCGCCCTTAGCTGATTTGAATACACACCTGACCGGACACTAAGGAGGAGCTGCTACTCCCAGAAAGGAAGAGGCGGGCCTTTCCAGGCCCCACTCCCCTTGGATGATAAAACTGTGGCCCACCCCATCCCAGGCAGAGCTTTCTTGTCTGCCCGCTTGCATGTCTTGCCAGCGTCCTATCCTGGTAAATCTGTTTCTCGCCTATCCCTTTGTCTCTCGCTGAATTCCTTCTGCTCGGAGGCAGAAAGAGCCTGAGCCTTAGTGAGTCTGGACACAGGGCGAGTAACTCGAATTTAAAACCGTGTTTTTTTTTTTTTTTTTTAAAAAAAGGGGGGCTGTTCCCGTCGTGGTGCAGCGGTTAACGAATCCGACTAGGAACCACGAGGTTGTGGGTTCAATTCCTGGCCTTGCTCAGTGGGTTAAGGATCTGGTGTTGCCATGAGCTGTGGTGTAGGTCACAGATGCGGCTTGGATCTTGCGTTGCTGTGGCTGTGGTATAGGCCGGCAGCTGTCCCTCTGATTCAACCCCTAGCCTGGGAACCTCCATATGCCACGGGTGTGGCTCTAAAAAGCAAAATAAAAATAAAAATAAAAAAATAATAAATAAAACCATGGGTTTAAGTCCCAATGTGGCTTTAGGTTGGGTTCGAGTCCCAGTCAGTGTTCTGGCTGGGTTCAGGCCGTTAGTGCTGTCAGTTTTACTATGGGAAGATGAGTAGATCTCCCCCCCACCCCGCCCCCCACAGTCTCACCTGCAGCATATAGAAGTTTCTGGCCTAGGGGTTGAATTGGAGCTGCAGCTGCAGGCTTATGCCGTAGCCATGGCAACACCATATCCGAGCCACATCTGTGACCCAAAGCTGCAGCTGTGGCTCCTTAACCCACTGAGCAAGGCCACGGATCGAATCTACATCCTCATAGACACTAGGTTGTGTTCTTAACCCCCTGAGCCACAGAAGGAGCTCCTGGATGTGTAGACCTTACCGATGCCATCAGGGCAGACACCACTGGGTACACAGCCAACATCCATGCATCTCCTATACTTGCTTCCTAACAGAGTACAATTTTGTTGGGGCCGTTATGAGTCCAGACCTGACAACGCGTCATAAATCAGTCAAAGCCTGTTTCCACTTTCTCAGCTTCTGTGACAGCTAGGGCTGATCACAAGGCGCAGATACGGCCAGTGAGTTATAAGCAGATTTCTGCTGAGAAATCTTGTGGGGAAGCTCTTGTTCTCCAGCTAGGAGGAGGCAGAGGCAGCTGGCACCCCCAATCCCTCCTCTTTCTTCCTTGAATACAGAACTGAAGTCTAGAGCTGCACCAGCTGTCTTTTGACCAGGAAGCAACAAATGCAATGCTAAAACCATGAGGAGACAACCTCTATATTCAAGCCGGTGTCATTCAGGCTTTCTATAAGATTTAAACCAATTAATCCCTAATACGCCATAATAATACAGGAGATGTTTGAGTGCGTCGGATCAATGTACCCAGCATTCTGACAGGATGGGGGCAGCATGTGCAGTTATTTCTAGGGATTCTTTGATGACAGACCCTGAATATTCTAAGTTTGAAGAGCTAGCATTTCACACACGAGTTGATGCGCTCGCACGCCCCTTGGTTGTCCTAGATTGGCTCTGCTTAGCTGGGGAACCACTGCAGGATTCTGGGTGACCATTTATAGTTCCTGTAGTCACGCTCAAAGCCCTTGTCCCCTGGTCTCTCTCAGCAGTGCTATCACATCAACCTCTCTCTGTTGTCCCATGTCTCGTACGTGTGGGTGCTATACTTAGAAGTACTGGCGAGTGGGGAAAATTCCTTTAAGGCAGAGAAGAGAACCTGGAAAAAGTGGAGGACTGTATGGCTCTGGGCATTTTATCTCTAGTCAGATGGCTGATCTTTATTGTTTGTTTAAAAGTGATGGTTGGGAGGAGTTCCCATCCTGGCTCAGTGGTTAACGAATCCGACTAAGAACCATGAGGTTGCAGGTTCGATCCCTGGCCTTACTCAGTGGGTTAAGGATCCGGCGTTGCCATGAGCTGTGGTGTAGGTTGCAGACGTGGCTCGGATCCCGCGTTGCTGTGTCTGTGGCGAAGGCCGGCAGCTACAGCTCCTGTTAGACCCCTAGCCTGGGAGCCTCCATATGCCGCGGGAGCGGCTCTAGATAAAGGCAAAAAGACAAAAAAAAAAGTGATGGATGGGAGATCCCTAATTCCTTACAAGTGACAGGCTTGTCTTTAGCCACCCAATAGGCTTGTCCTGGAGAAATCATTAACATATAAACTTAATCAGTTTGGGATCAACCGTATCAGACCACCCAGTGAAGAAACTTTCCCTCTCTTTTACTAAAATAAAACCCTCCAGGGCTAGCAGTGGAAGGCGACAGGTTCAAGCAAGAGCACATATTCATCCAGAATCTCTTGTTTGTACAGAAACACTTACTGGTAGAACCGGGAACTGCTTTTCTCTGACTGAGCAGCTGAACCACTAAAGGAGAGAAGGTCTTGAAACCAGACTAAGGAATAAGGTAAAAATCATACCTCATGTTGGAGTTCCCGTCGTGGCGCAGTGGTTAACGAATCCGACTAGGAACCATGAGGTTGCGGGTTCGGTCCCTGGCTTTGCTCAGTGGGTTAACGATCCGGCATTGCCGTGAGCTGTGGTGTAGGTCGCAGACGCGGCTCGGATCCTGCGTTGCTGTGGCCGCGGCGTAGGCCAGTGGCTACAGCTCCGATAAGACCCCTAGCCTGGGAACCTCCACATGCCGCAGGTGCGGCCCTAAAATGACAAAAGGCAAAAAAAAAAAAAAATCATACCTCATGTTAAGGCTTTTTATAAAAACCAGTTAAAACATGACTACTCTCAACTACCATTCCTGTGGACAGGACTGTAGGCCACACGCACATTCCAGTCTAGTTGTGCTAATACTCTGAAGGGTTAAGCAGACGTCCTTAGGACAAAGATTTTCCACCAGTTCTTTGGGTAAAGCAGGCTTGTCTCCTTTAAAATGGCCATCATTTCTGGAGTTCCCATTGTGGCTCAGTGGTAATGAACCCAGCTTGTATCCGTGAGGATGTGGGTTCCATCCTTGGCTCCACTCAGTGGGTTAAGGATCTGGCGTTACCATGAGCTGTGGCGTAGGTCTTGGAGAAGGCTCAGATCTGGTGTTGCTGTGGTGTAGGCTGGCAGTTAAGGGTCTGATTTGACCCCTAGCCTGGGAACTTATATATGCCTTGGGTGTGGCCCTAAAAAAAAAAAAAATATATATATATATATATACACACACACACACACACACATATATAATATATTATATATAATATAATATATTATATATATATATATATATATATATATATATAAATGGCCATTACTTTTAAGCATCACATGGGAGTGAAAGCAGAAATCTGAGATACTAGGGAGGGCATTTATTATTATTCATCATTATTATGGTACATCAGTGCATACAGATATACAAGGAATTCTGAATTTACCTTAAACTGTAAATTTCATAAGTCTGAAAGGTCTGAAATCATTTTTCCGGGAGCAATCACTGTGCCAAATATTTCTTGTGGACATTTACTATGTGCCAGCTGCCTTACACTAGGGACAGCACACGTGGTATCTATCAAGACTCTCTTGGCGGTAAGGGTTAGAAACCTGACTTCTGTCCCTTCTGTCTGCACTGTGAGGCCAGAGACGGGGAGTCAGAAAGCAGATCCAGCAATATAAAATCTTATCAAATCTCTCTTCTTCCCTTTTTTCTTTTGTTTCTGCTTCTTTCTGCATGATGCTGTCATTCCCATAATACTAGAGTCATGGCTACAGGCATCTCTGAACTTAAGCCAGGATAGCCTTGGGAACAAAGAGGAAATTTGTTCTTCAATCTCAACTTCAATAATAACAATTTTTAAATTCCTGGGAGCAGTCTCTTGGGGTTTCTCGGTTGACTTGGGTTGCGTGCCCATCCGTGCACCACTCCCTGTGGCTAGAAGGATGAAATCTTGTACCTGTCCGCGACCGTGGGGCCAGCGGTGCCCTTCAGAACCATTTGGTGAGAGTGGAGGAAGAGCAGTTCCCCAAAAGAAAGATGGTTGCTCCAGACCAGGCTGAGTAATGCGTGTCCATCTCAGTACGTTACATCATAGAATGCTCACAATGGCCCAGTGAAGTAAATATGATTATCCATGTTTTACTGGAAAGGAAAATGTGGAGAAAGAGAGGTTAAGTAACTTGAACAAAGTCACAGAGCCAGCAGGCTGCTGGGATTGCACTTGGATCTGACTTCAAAGCTGCTCCATTACCTTGCCACCTCCCCTGCCTAGATGGATTTCTCTTCAATTCATGCGTCTTAGAGTTATGGACTATTAAGACAAATTAGACTTCGCACATTAGACAGCCACCTTCTCTCCTTCTGTTCCCTCTAGGAAAGGATCTGGTATTAAGGGCTCTTGTCAGGCTTCTGCTTGCCTCTGGAATTACTAGTCTAAACGAAACCAAGAATGTATTGGGCCACTTAAGTGGGTTGGCACGGCTGGACCCCAGGGCTGAGGACGGTGTTGCCAAGTCTCTGTTTCCCTTTCTATCTTTCGGCACGGCTTCCTGCAGAGTCTCCCTGTGTTAGGTTTACCCTCGCCTTGGTGTGAGGCTGTAGCCAGATCCAAAACTGCAAAAGAAAAAGAGACCATCTCCGTGCGTGTAGCCATATACCAATTTCGTTTTTTCTTTTTTGCCCACACCCACGGCATATGGATGTTTCCAGGCCAGGGATGGAGTCCCAGCTGCATCTGCAGGCTGTGCCACAGCTGTGGCAACAGCAGATCCTTAACCCACTGCACAGGGCCAGGGACCGAACCGGCAATACCACAGAGACAAACCAGATCCATGACCCACTGTGCCATAGTGGGAGCTCCCTGCATGTACCAACTTTTTGAAGGAGTTCCGCGCAGTCCTACTTGGGTATGTGTCCAAGTTACTGAGAAATACTCCAGGACAATATGGACTGGGCCAAGCCTAGGAGGGGATTCTAGCAGCCATAAGCCCACCCACATCAATGCCTAACAAGGTGGAGTCAGAGAGCAAAGAGTTGTGGTCAGTTTCCTTCTTAATATTCCACTATCATTTAATTAGCACCTACCACACTGCCTAGTAATTGTCCACGTCTTCTCTTCCTCACTAGCTGTGAAGGCCAATGGAAACAAGATGTGGCCTTTCACTTTGACATCTCAGCATCTAGCATAGTGCCTAACATATAGGAAGTCAATGAATACTTACCAAACAAATGAATATGGTATAAAACAGTGCTATGGTTTGCAATGCTACATTTAAGAAAATAAACATTCTCCAGAGGTCTGGCAGGCACCACAGTAGTAAAAGCTACCACTTAGATGCCATTGTATAATTTACAAAGTAAATGATAACTAAAAAAAAAAAAAAAGAAAGTAAATAACTACTTTGCTGAAAAAGTTTATCTGTGCATCTAATTTAAACCTGAACACAATGAAAATGCATGTACCACTACTGAGAAGCCTTGCTCTTAGCCTGTGCAGAGGAGGATGAGGGAGGCTGCAGAAGTCAAGGATGTGATCTGTAAGGAGAATTTGGTCCTGTGGGGGCAGGATAACTAAGACAATTAGAAAAATCTCTCTGAGGAGTTCCGTTGTGGCACAGCAGGTTAAGGATCCGGCATTGTCTCTGCAGTGGCTCAGGTCACAGCTCTGGCTTGGATTCGGTCCCTGGTCTGGGAACTTCCATATGCTACGGGTGTGCTGATAAAAACAGAGGCCCAGCATCTGTTCAGGTTCCAAGGAGGAACCTGAGGATATATTCAGAGCAGGGTTAGAAGAGTGACAAGAAGATGAGCTAAAAAACATGACATGTGTGGAAAGGTTAAAGCAACCAGAATGACTCAGGTTGGAGAAGAGAAGGCCGCGAGGAAATTGAATCATTTCCCTCGAGACAAAGAAGAGCTCTCTTGCTGGGGGGTGGTGACCAGCTGTCCCCCTTTGCCTCTGCATGCGTGGAGCAAGGGGAAACGGGCTTGGATGGAAGGCAGGGCTAAGATTAGAGAGAAGGAAGAACTTGGCAGTTAGGGATGTTGTATAACCTACTTTTCGAGACACTTGGGCACTGGAGAGACTCCCCCACTCCTGGTCCCGCCCAGGGGACTGCATTTGGGGATGGTCTGGTGGGCTGGCCGGGAAGAGAGGAGGGGGTCCTGTGGGCCTTCTGTACGTGGCCTGATCTTCCTCTGTGTCCTCAATTTCCCGTTGGAAGTTAAATTCCCCAATTTTGGAGCTGGCAAGGAGGCACCTCCCCCACCCACCACGCACCGCTCCAGTGTTCTGGGCTGGGTAATAATGCCTGTCATTTCCTCTCCCGGGGGAGTGGGGCTGCAACCGCCCTGACAGCCCCGAGGGATTGAAGGCAACTAAAAATAGTGCATTAAATATAATCTGTTGAGGGGCATATTAGCATTGCTTTTCTTTCCCCCTTGCCTCTCTCTTCATCCTTCCGGACAGGCCAGGCCTGGGTCTAGCTCTGGGCCCTGGGAATCAGGTTCTGGGCTCCAGCTGCTCTCATTTTGTTGCAAAAGACAGATCCAGGGACGCAAATCCAAAAAGTTACAACTGAGGGTCCTCAGGAGCGTCCCCTGCCACCCCCCCTTCCCATTGGACCCCCTGGGTCCCTCCGGGCCTGAAGGTACAGGGAGAGAAGCTGGATGTGGGGGAGGCAGTGTTGAAAAGGAGAGCCAGCTCCGGCTTTGTTCTCCCATCAGCCACTTCCGTCTGCTACACAATCTCTGTGAGGTTAAATATTAATTAAGAGCAGAATGACAGTGAGAGCTGAGCAGTGTCACTTTCTGTCCCAACACAAATGCTAATTTCCTTCCTGGTATAAAGTGACTTTGGAGTGGGATTGGCACCCAGGGAGAATAGCTGGGGAGGGGGCAGGCGAGGAGGTGAGAGATGGGCAGCCTAGCTTCAAGCTGTCAGGAGGAAGGAGGCAAGGGCGGGGGAGGAGAGGACTGTCAGGTCACAGAGGACGTGGGTCTCAACACAGTCCTGGGCTCTCCCCAGTTTGACATGGTCATTCAAGAAGCTGGGGTAGAGCTGGCTCTCCCTGCATCTCTAAGGCAGAGTTCTTAACCTGGGGTCCATGCATCGGTTTCAGGGCTCATAAAACTGCTAGTTGTTTGCAAAAGTGTGTGTGTGCACATAGCTTTGGGGGAGAGTTAGGGATTTCCATCTGAGCCTGTATGATGTTGCACAGAGCCAACCTTACCATGTGGTACCCATCTTGAGGTTCGAGATGGCTGCCGAACATCTGTCTTCCAGGCAAGAAGCAGGAGAAAGGTGGGATGGGGACGGGAGGGCCAAAAAACTCCACTCCAGTTTTCTGTCCCCCTCTTCATGAGCTGTTCCAGAAATGCACTTTCATCTTCCTGTCCACATCCACCTGCAAGACAGGCTGGGAAATACAGTCTCTCAGCTGACCGTGTTGCAGCTTCGTAAAAAAATCTCTGTTTGGACTTCCCATCGTGGCTCAGCGGTTAACGAATCCAACTAGTGTCCATGAGGATACAGGTTCAATCCCTGGCCTCGCTCAGTGGGTTAAAGATCTGGCATTGCCGTGAGCTGTGGTGTAGGTTGCAGACGTGGCTCAGATCCTGCGTTGCTGTGGCTGTGGTGTAGGCCGGCAGCTACGGCTCTGATTTGACCCCTAGTCTGGGAACCTCCCTGTGCCATGGGTGAGGCCCTAAATAGCAAAAACAAACAAACAAACAAACAAACAAACAAAAAACAAACTCCAACTCTCTTTATGTTAATAAGAAAAAAAGAGGATGATGGAGAGCTCTTGCTGTGGCTCACTGAGGATGGGGTTCAATCCTTGGTCTCATTCAGTGGGTTAAGGATCTGGCATTGCTGCAAGCTGTAGCATAGGTCACAGATGTGGCTTGGATCCGGTGTGGCTGAGGCGTAGGGCTGGAGCTGCAGTTCTGATTCTACTCCTAGCCCAGTAACTTCCATGTGCTGCAGGTGCTGCCCTAAGAGAGACAGAATGACAGATAATTGAGAATTTCCACCACAGTCTCTGTCTCACTAAAGGCCCAAGAACATCAGATCTGAGGAGATGTTGTATCTCTCCAGGGTTTCCGTGCCCGCTGCCCAGACAAAGCTGACTGAAGACAAAGGCCAAGTGTCCAAGTGCCTGCTTTGTTCTGGGGACCCATCGGCCACTCCTGAGTTCACACTTGTTCCTCAGAGCCTGGTGCGCGCAAGTGAGCCTGTGACAAGGGTGGTTATTGGAAAGGAGGCTAAACAAATGGATGCTCGCTCCACTGGAGAACGAGGGGCTTTGCGGTGTGCGCTGCGGAATGGCTTTGGTCTGTCATAATTATCTTCTTCCTGGCAGTACCTGGCACCCCACAGCCTGGAACAGGTGACGGAGGAGAGGGCAGACATTTTTACTTCTTAGAAAAGATGCAAATGGGGGCAGGTCTGTGGTGTGGGTGTCAGAGAGGTGAACTGGACCAGGTGAGATTAGATTCCACCGTGAAGGGCCCGGGTGGTATATTCATTGCATTCCTTTCTCTCGGTGCTTCTCAGTGCTTGTGCCTTTGCTGTTCCCTCTGTTCAGAGTGGTCATCGCATGGTGGACTTGTGGTTCCTGGTCCAGAGTCAGCTCCCTGGACTTGTTCCTGTCTCTGCCCCACTTCCGCCCCTGCCTCAGGAAACCTGTTGCAGTTTTGACCATATCTTTTTTTTTTTTTTTTTTTTGTCTCTTTAAGGCCATACCCACAGCATATGGAGGTTCCCAGGCTAGGGGTCAAATCCTGGATCCTTAACCCGCTGAGCGAGACTAGAGATTGAACCTGCATCCTCACGGATGCTAGTCAGACTTTTTGCGCTGAGCCACAACGAACATAGCTTTATTACAACATTCATCATATTGTTTAAAACTGTTTACTTGTCTTCCTCCCCTGGGCTGACAGCTCCTTGATGACAGAGGATGTTTGGTGATCATCGATGGAAGACAGCTCTGGGTCGGGCTCAATGCATGTTTGATGGGGATGGACCGATTTTAAAAGGTGTTAAGGAGCATCTATAGTGAGAAAAATATTCTAGAGGTAATAAGAGGATTAAAAAATAAAAATGGCATAGACCCTGGCTTCTAGGAGTTCGTAGTCTAATGGGAGAGAGGGAAGAATAGATTAGTGATCTAAAGAAAGGTAATGGTGGTAAGATGCGCGTATTTTTAGAGCAGGGAGTGAGAGACTAATAGAAGGGTGGGGGATCCTGGGAAGGTAACACTGATTTGTGTGAGGCCTTAAGGAAAAGTCAAGCCCCCGTCTGTTTTTTGTTTTTCCTTTTTAGGGCTGCACCTGCAGCATGTGGAAGTTCCCAGCCTAGGGGTTGAATTGGAGCTGAAGCTGCCAGCCTACACCACGGCCACAGGAACACCAGATCCTTAACTCATAGATCAAGACCAGAGATTGAACTCGCATCCTCGTGGATACTAGTTGGGTTCTTAACCTGCTGAGCCACAGTGGGAACTCCAATCCTCACCTCTAGGGCAGCGACTAGGGGAGAAGGGGCAAGAAAAAGAAGAAAACATAATCTTTGGAGATCAGGTGTTTTGGCGGGGCTGGACAATTCCTTCGGGAATCTAGAAGTGTTTTGGAGTTCTCTCTGCGGCACGACGGGATCCATGGCATCGGCCCTAGGACACAGGTTCTGTCCCCAGTGCGGCACAGTGGGTTAAAGGATCTGGCTCTGATCCCTGGCCCAGGAACGCCATATGCCATGGGACAGCCAAAAGTGGAAAAAAAAAAATTTTTAAATCACAAGTGTTTCTCTTTGTTTGTTTTGCCATGCGGAAACTGTGCACTCTGTGTTTAGGCTGAGTACAAGGCTTGCCTTTTTTCTGGAAGAAGACTGTTGTCTTGTTCTTGTAAAGCTTGAAAGTGCTCGTGAAGTTGTCTGGGCGGGAGATGGTGCTGTTCAGGGAGAGGAGGCAAGAGACCAGGGTGCGGCTGGGGGCTGGGATGGGTGCCACCTTGGTCCGAGTGTTTTGGAGGCCTTTGGGAAGGAGGTCCCATGCTATGTCCTTCCCTCCCTCTCCCTTTTCTGTCTTTCTTAAAATACCCTGTGTTCCTGCAGCAGTGCGGCTGCTAATCTAAAATAAAAACAGCAGGAAATGCAAATGGTCAGGTTCTCCTAGCAACAGGAGCCAACCCACGCAGGGCGTGCGGAGCAGAGAAAACTGTCCTGAGGCTGAGATGCGGGTGGCTGGGGCGAGGAACAAGTCTCCTCTTACAGCCTCGCCCCTTTAACTTCAGAGACAGATGGATGGTCTGGTGGGCAGCCACCCGCTGTGCAATGAACTAGACAACTAGATGGAGGCAAAGGATCCGTGTGCTGGGGAGAAGCTCACCGGGAGGGGAGACAGCAGCAGCCATAGTTTATTTAAGAGACCTCTTACGGGAAGAGGCTGGGATGGCCTCTCAGAACCTGACACCAGGGGTCTAACTAGGTGTGTGACTGGGAAGGGCCTGGATTTGTGGCCATGTTTCCACGTGTCTATGTGAATCAACCCCCAGAGCCTTGCCGTCTTTCCTAAGGTTATGAAATAAAAGGAAGTAGAAGAAGGCTCAGGTACCTAGGGGAGGGAACCTGCAAAGACTCTTAGAAGCAACTGACTTAATCCAGTTATGTTACAAATGCAGAAACTGAGGTCTGGAGAAGTAAGTGACTTTCCCAGGACACAGAGGTGGAACTAGAAAACGAGTATCCAGGCCAAGATTCATTTTATATTGAGTCAGAACTGCTGAAGGCCCTCCTCTGCCTACAGCTAGACAATCAGAAACCATGATAACCTTGCTGGGCTTCTGGGGTGGGGCGAGCAATACTCTTAGGTGCATCAAATTAGTCTGAGGGCATTCGAGAGACAAAGAGGGGCCACAACCCCTGTGGAGTGCCTCAGAAAAGTGAGCCCCTGAAGATGAGGGGGGCATTGGCTGGGGGTTGTCACTAAGAGTGCCACTCAGTGCCCAGTGGCTGCCATGCCCCGGAACTTGTGGGGGGGTCTCTCAGTAGGAAAGGGGAGGAAGAGCTCCACTTCATCAAGGGAGGGAACAGGAGAAGTTGGGGTGACTTGCTCAAGGGGTCAGATCCAAGTGTGGTAGAACTTGAAACAGAACCTTGCCCTCCTGGCTCCCAGGATCCTGGAGTGGCCCGTGCGTCCTAGACAGTGTGGTTCCCTTTTACATAACAGCTCCTTTATTGCTCATACTCTGGCTTTTCCCTGCAAGTTTCCTATAGCCTAGAAAACATGGTGGAAGCAAAGTGTTCTTTGGTGTAGCCAAGTCTTGGCCACTTGAGTACATGGTCAGTCATGAGGGTTCCAGGGCGGGTAACAGGGTGGACAAGAGTGACAAGTTATGTCAGGGGAGGGGCTGGTGTACTCAGAGCTTGAACTCAGAACCACCGATCCGGGAATGACCAGTACATCTGCCTGCTTGACTTCCCCATGACCCCCGGGCACCTCATGGTCAAAGCCCTGGAAAGGTGCCCCACCCTTCCAGCCAAAGCCTGGACTGAGGCACGAGCTCCCGTTGTGGCTCAGCAGTAATGAACCTATATCCATGAGGATGCAGGTTTGATCCCTGGCCCCCATCAATGGGTTAAGGATCTGGTGTTGCCATGAACTGTGGTATAGGTCGCAGATGCTGTTCTGATCCTGAGTTGCTGTGGCTGTGGTGTAGGCTGGCAGCTGCAGATTCGACCCCTAGCCTGGGAACTTCCATTTGCCGAAAGGTATGGCCCTAAAAAGCACTCCCCCCCGCAAAAAAAAAAACTGGAATTGAGGCAGTCGATTGATGAATAGAAAAAAAGATCTTGGTTGTCAACAGCCTGGGCTCAAATTCTAGCTTAGTGACTACCTGTATGACCTTAGGCAACTTTGCTTCTGAGAATTGGATTCTTTATCTGCAAAACGAGAGCAATTGCATCTGTCTTCTAGAGCCATATCACATAGATATATGCGGAGCGCTGGCACAGCCAGACATCCAGTAGGCACTCAACAAATATTGGTTTCAGCACTTCTTACTTGTGGTTGCAGTTGCTCAGGGACCAGGTGGGAGTTTCAACTGCTATTGCCAAGGCAGGGAATGCTATTTTCCAGGTAGCCTGAGATGGAGCTCGGAATGGAATTCTCCCACACACAAAAATTAGCTCGCCTTTATTATTGATTAAATGGCTTTTTAACCATTAATCTGGGAACCTAACATCTATGTCTGTTTTCCACCATTGTGTTCCCAGCACCTGGTATAGTAGGCACTCAATAATCAGTTGTTGAGTGAATGAACCAGTGTGTTGTGGATGTGAGAAAAGGTATTTTAAAGCAAGCTAACTAGCTTGCAAAAGAATATCTGAAACATAGGGAATTCATCATTCTGGTCTGCTGACAGAATCTCTTGGAGGCTAGACCCAGAGAAGGTTAGTCAGGGCCCAGGGTAGGTTATCTGATCTGCTGGTGGGTTTATCAAGCCATGCCATATAGCCCAGCTCTGGACAGTTTCCTGGTTCGGACATGACAACAAACTGCCACGATTCATATAAATGGCTTATGAGGGGGAGGGTCTTCCCAGGAGATTTCTGCTGGGCCGCTGGGGTCAGTAAAGTGGACAGTCGGCCTCGGCCTTGACACCTCCATCCTCCACCCCACTCTTCCAGCAGATGAGGGGTGTGGGCAGCTGAGGTCTCGCCAAGAGTGGTTTGTCCTTCCCTCTTAGTTGCAAACATCTCCCCCAACCCACCGCACTGCCGCGGTCCCTCTCTTTGGCTTGCTCCCTGCCTTTTTTCTCTTTCTCTGACTCTATCTATCAATCCCCGCCCCGCCCCCTGATTGATTCTACCATTTAAACTTCAAATCCTGTTTTTCAACTGTGAATAGATCTGACTCATTATTTTCTTGCTGCTGGGATTGTCATAAAAATCAGTTTCCCATAGCTGAGGTAGTTGCTCCTTGTGCCTCTTAGGGGATGAGCAGGGCCAAAGACCTTCCCTTTGGAGCTCTGGGAAATCTCAGAGGCTGTTCTCGCTGTGGGCTCAGCATGGAAGGTTCCAAGGGGATTATGTATGGCCCTACTCCTCCTGGGAAGCAGATATCTGCTGAACTTGTCCACAATCTCCTTGAGGCTCAGATTCGTTGAGTGTTCAGATCCTCTTCTTTTTTGCTTCCTCCACCCAACACATTATGGACCTGCGAGAGGAATCAGAATTCCAGACTTGCTCAGTGAGAGAGAAAGTCTTTGGCCTTAGCTTATTTCTTTCTAAAATATGGGTCTTCACTCCCGGGAATTAGGCAGCCTGATACCGTTATCCATGAAGCTGGTAGAGACTAAGAAAATCGTCCTTCTCTTCATGGGTAGGAAATCAGGTCACCCTTTCCAAAGGTACAGAATACTCCCCAAGGCTGTGGAGAGCAGGTTCTGGTTTCTACCCAGAAGAGCTATAGAGGAAAACTGTGGCTGCATACTACTGAGTATCGGGGGGAAAGCAGAGATATTTTTAACATACGGAATATCAGTGAACAGAATGCTAAGGAACTAGAAAACTTATTCCAATAAATACGAAGCATATGCTCTGCCTAACGCAAACCCGGCTTTTGCTATATACAAATTGCATGAAAAAAAATGTCGGGAATTGCAGAAATATCTGGCCCAAAGTGGGCTACAACCACTTGCTGCAGGAGACCTGAAAGGCTGCACGGATGGCCTGGGAACAGTGACGCGGTGCGCCGAGGGTTTGTGGGGTCCTTGGCCATCATGCGGGTTGGGGACTGTCCAGAGCCCTCTGGAGTCCTGGGAGCCCAGCTCCAGATGGACAGGCCCCCAGACACAACCTCAGTTCGTAATGTCAGGGTGTGAGTCACTGACAATCAGAACACGAATCTCCAGATTCATGGTCTCCAGAACATGAATCCTCACACAGGGAAAGTGCCTGTCTCAGTGGCAGAGATTCCTGCGATCAAATGGCCTTTTAGATTTTTATGCTACAGCTTCTTCGTCTTGCAGCCAAGAAAGGCAATTTGTATTCATCTCATTTGTGAGGTTCTGGTAATTGGCGATATTAATTTCATTGCTAAACCTGAGAAGTATTTTACTTTCTCCTGTAGTGGGGAATTGCATCCCAACAGCCTCTCCTTTTGTGCTGCCAGATGGAAAGGATGTGTGTTTGCCACTCTCATTAATACAATTAGTACCTTAGCATCGCGCCTGCCCGCTCCCCAGCCCCCCCAGCCGCACGCTCCGCTCCCGGGCGGGGGAAGAGGAGCGGAGACCGAGCTGGAGGCCCGCCTGGTGGGGGCTGGCTCCGAGAGGGGCCGGCAGAGCTCTGGGCACCGCCGAGGGAGGCGAGGCGCTGCCGAGCGCTAAACCGCAGTGAAAACACCGCTAACCACAGTGTGGTGGAGGAGCGACAAATCATGCTGCTTAAAACTCCGCCTGCAGCAACCCAGCCCCCGAACAGCTCCCGGCGGAGGGGCGCCGCCGCCCGCCTCCTCGCAGCCCGACTGCTGACACGCTGCAGCCACTCCCGCCCCCGGCTGTCCCCACGCCCCGCTCTTTTCTCCTCCAGCGCGGCGGCGGCGCCACTGCCAGATGCTGGGAGCCGGGGCAGGGAAGGGGGAAAGCTGACCCTCCGCGGGCAGGTTTTGCAAGCCTGTTCCTTCTCCTCCGGAGGAGGAGCAAGGATCTTGATCTGGCTGCCTGGGCCTCCAAGATCTCTGAACCCAGCCTTTCTCCACCCTCCTTCCGAAGGTGGCTGACTTACCTCCGGCCTCGCTGCGCCCGCGGCCCCGCCTCCTCAGCCGGGGCGGGATTCGGGCTGGCAGAGGCTGCCTGCGGACACCATTTCTCTCCTGGAGGGATGGGGGGCGAGGGCAGACGCGGGGTGAGCGAAGCACTCCACCCGTTTCTCAGGCTTCCTTTCTGCTGGTCTCACAAATGAGAGCCACAACTGTTGGCTGGACTCCCCTGGCTCCTGCCTTTTCTCAGCTGGTGGGGAGATGGGTGCGGGGTGTCACTTTTTTCCAACCTCATCTAACCCAAAAGGAAAAAAAAAAAAAAAAAAAAAGCAAAACAAAACAGAAAACAAAAACAAGGCGGGGTACGCTTCCTCCCTCTTCTCTTTCCTCTGGCCTTTGGGTGTGGATTTCCATTATCGAATGGAAACAGTTTTGTGGCTCTGATAGCAGGGATAGCACATTCTCCCCGCCGCCCATTTTGGGTCATCTCCCAATAAAGTTTTAGCCAAATATGGTATTGATGGCAAAGACCGCCTTAAAACACTCACTATTACATTGGGGTTTGCACTTGAAGAACTTGGACAGAAGTAAGCCCATGGCTCCTAACCCTGATTGTGTCCCCAGTGGACCAGAAATTCTGAGCTTCAATATGACCTCTGTAATTTAAGACTGATACTTCTTCCTGAGGTTTTGGGGGTTTTCGAAGCAAAGCTGAATGGAAATGAGCCTTTTAGTGGTTTTCCCTGACTGGAATGGACTCATCCTTCCTTCTCTCTCATATCTCTTTTTCCGCTAAGATGCTTTCCTTGATCTATTATTTCCTGTGTGAAATAATTCTCATGGAAAATGTACTACGTGTCCCACCCACCACTGATCCGACAGCTTTGTTACCAGTTACCTGATATGCAGGCAGGTGCAACACACTCATATGTGGTTAATGTTGCTTCTAAAATCCAGAGTTCTGCGAAGCACTAAGCCTCTTTTTTGTTGGCAGGTGCAACCAAATGTCTTTTACTTTACAGTGTACATTTTGACATGAACTAGACCACTAGATCCTTAGGAAAGTTCTTGAACTTTCTATCATAATACCAATATAATGGACCAGTATGATGTTCTATAGGTTATTTAGTCAATTAAGTTCTCTCCAGACTATGTTCTGACAAAGAGCAGGAGCATAAACAGTGAAGGATACTGTTGTCCCTGCCACTTGATGTCATATTGTTTCTGATTATTTTTAGGAATAGGAATAGGGAGTGGGGGAGAATTTGTTAGGCTAATATCTGCATACCAGCTTCCAAGGGCCCCGTCGTTTTACTCCAGCAAAGTTATCACATCCAGAGCCAGCTGCAAATGGCATCACTGATTAAGTGTGTGATAATCTACAGCCATTCTCCAAGACCATCTGTTTTTCGAAAGAGCCAGAAAGAAAGTTAAATGGAGATGTGGTTGGAATCACACCTCTGCCTCTTTTAAGTCTTTAATGGTGACACTAACTCTGTGTAATTCCTCTGGGATTGTTTCTAGTTTGCTTTGGGGCCACTAGCTTAGCAGAAGGGAGTGGACTGGGGTAGGACAGTTCTAGGGCCTTCTACGTGGCCCTCCTTTCTGGATCTCACTCTGCGGGTCAGGGAACCAACATGAAGATTTTCCCAGTTTCTAAGTATATCTGTTCCAAATATACCTTCTGAGACTGAGAACCATGAAACAGATCCATGGTCCCACTGAGTCTGGATGGAAGTTTCATCTATTACCTGACTTTCGTAAACATACTCTGACTAATGAACCAAGGTGGCACTCCAGGTTTTAAGATTTGAGCCTCTGATCTCTTACCCTATACGTATGACCTGTTATTTTTTTCTCTCTTGAAATGAGTAGAATCTTATTGTGCCAAATATTCACAACTTTTCTCCATGCACCTTTCAGTGGATTTACTTTCAGTCATTGTTCTGAATACTCATAGGGTCCTTTCAATCTGAAAACCTATGTCCTTCAGTTCTGAAAGAGTTTTTAGGATTGTTTTATTGTTAATTTACCCTATTCTGCTTTCCTGTTCTAAGTTTCCAATTTTCTCTCTCCTATTTTCCGTCTTTTTCTTCTTATCCTTCTTTCTGAGAGATTTCCTCAGCTTTTCCCTTCAGTTATATTGTTTTATTTTAATAGCATTTTTTAACTTTTATTTTTTTGTCTTTTTAGGACCACACCTGTGGCATATGGAAGTTCCAAGGCTAGAGGTCGAATAGGAGCTGCTGCTACTGGCCTACACGACAGCCACAGCAAAGGTGGATCCTTAGCCCACTGAGTGAGTCCTCGTGGATACCAATTAGGTTTGTTACGGCTGAGCCACGCTGGGAATGCCTCATAGCATTTTTTAATTGAGATGTGCTCATATACTATTTAATTAACCACTTTATAGTGTATGCTTCAGTGGTTTTTAGTATATTTGCCATGTTGTGCAACCGTCACCACTATTAAATTCCAGAACATTTCCAACATCCCCTAAAGGAGCAGTTAATCCCAATTTCCTCCAACTCCCATTCTCTGGAAATCTCTCATCTATTTTCTGTCTCTATGAATTCATCTATTCCAGAAATGTCATACAGATGGAATCACACAATATGTAGACTTTGGTGTCTGGCTTCTTTCACCCAGCATATTGTTTTAAAGGTTCATCCATGTTCTAGCATGTAACAATATTTTATTACTTGTTATAGCAGAATAATACCGAGTTGTACAGTAGTTCCTTGATATCGGTGGGGGTTTGGTTCCAGAAGCCCCCATGTATACCAAAATCCATGGATGCTCAAGTCCCTTACATGAAATGGCATAGTACAGAGAACAGAGTTGACCCTCCTTATCTGCTGAGCCATCAATACGAAGGGCTGACTGTGTATTTGCTGAAAAAAATCCTGGTGTAAGTGGAACCCTGCAATTCAAACCCCTGTTGGTCAAAGGTCAACTGTATACATATACTATATCTTAATTACTCACTAATCAGTTGACGAACATTTGGGTTGTTTCCACTTTTTGGCTGTTATGAGTAATGCTGCTCTGAACATTCATGTACACGTTTTTGTATAAACATGTGTTTTCCATTCTTGGGTATACACCTACCTGGAAGTGGAATTGCTGGGTCATGTGGCAATTCTATGTTTAACTTTTTGAGGAACTGCCAAACTCTATTGAGTTTTAAAATTCTGCCACCAAGTTTGCCATTTCTAAGAGCTTTTCTTTTCATTTCCTTTTAAAAAAACTGAATGTAATCTCTCTCTTCTCTGAGGATATCAATGAAATCTTTATTTTTAAAATTTTTTTCCCATTAATGAATTTTATTATAATTATAGGTGTACAAAAATCATCACAACTCAGTTTTATAGCATTTCCATCCCAAACCCTCAGTGCATCCCCCCACCCCCCCAACTTGTCTCATTTGGAAACTATAGGTTTTCCAAAGTCTGTGAGTCATTATCTGTGTTGTAGAGCAGTTCATTGTGTCGTTTTTTTCAGTTTCCACATGTAAGTGGCAGCATTTGATGTTGGTGTCTCATTGTCTGACTGACTTCACTCAGCATGATAATTTCTAGGTCTATCCATGCTGCTATAAATGTTGTTATTTCATTCCTTTTAATGGCTGAGTAATATTCCATTGTGTATATATACCACTCCTCTGTTGATGGGCATTTTGGTTGTTTCCATGACTTAGCAATTGTATAGAGAGCTGCAATGAACACTGGAGTACATGTGTCTTTTCGAGTCATGGTTTTCTCTGGATAGATGCCCAGGGAGTGGGATTGCTGGATCAAATGGTAATTCTATTTTTAGTTTTCTAAGGAATCTCCATACTGTTTCCCACAGTGGTTGCACCAATTTGCATTCCCACCAACAGTGTAACAGGGATCCTTTTTCTCCACACCCTCTCCAGCACTTATTTTTTGTAGACTTTTTGATGATGGCTATTGTGGCTGGCGTAAGATGGTACCTCATAGTGGTTTTGATTTGCATTTCTCTAATAACGAGTGATGCTGAACATCTTTTCATGTGTTTTTTGGTCATCTGTATGTCTTCTTTGGAGCATTGTCTGTTTAGATCTTCTACCCATTTTTTGATGGGGTTATTTGTTTTTTTGGTATTGAGCTTTAGGAGGTGTTTATAAATTTTGGAGATGAATCCCTTGTCAGTCGATTCGTTTGCAAATATTTTCTCCCATTCTGTGGGTTTTCTTTTCGTTTTGTTAAGGGTTTCCTTTGCTGTGCAGAAACTTTTAAGTTTAATTAAGTCCCATTTGTTTCCTATTTGTTTTTCTTTTTATTGTCATTACTCTGGGAGGTGGATCTGAGCAGACATTGCTGTCATTTATGTCAGAGAGTGTTTGGCCTATGTTTTCCTCTAAAAGTTTTTTCGTTTTTTGTTTTTTTTGTCTTTTTGCCTTTTCTAGGGCCATACTCACAGCATATGGAGGTTCCCCAGGCTAGGGGTCTAATCGGAGCTGTAGCCGCCGGCCTACGCCACAGCCACAGCAACGTGGGATCCGAGCCACATCTGCAACATACACCACAGCTCACGGCAACACCAGATCCTTAACCCACTGAGCAAGGCCAGGGATCAAACCCGCAACCTCCTGGTTCCTAGTTGGATCTGTTAACCACTGAGCCATGACGGGAACTCCACCTCTAAGAGTGTTATAGTATCTGGTCTTCTATCTAGATCTTTAATCCATTTTGAGTTTATTTTTGTGCATGGTGTTAGGAAGTGTTCTAGTTTTATTTTTTTACATGTAGCTGTCCACTTTTCCCAGCACCACTCATTGAAGAGGCTGTCTTTTCTCCAATGTATATTCTTGCCTCCTTTGTCATAGGTTAGTTGACTATAGATGCGTGGGTTTAATTCTGGGCTTTCTATCCTGTTCCACTGATCTATATTTCTGTCTTTGTGCCAGTACCATATGGTTTTGATGACTGTAGCTTTGTAGTATAGTCTTAAGTCAGGAAGCCTGATTCCTCCAGCTCCATTTTTCTTTTTCAGGATGTCTTTGTCTATTCTGGGTCTTTTGTGCTTCCAAACAAACTTTAAAATATTTTGTTCTAGTTCTGTGAAAAATGTCCTTGGTAATTTGATAGAGATTGCATTGAATGTGTAGATTGCCTTGGGTAGTATAGTTATTTTGATAATAGTGACTCTTCCAGTGCTAGAGCATGGTATGTCTTTCCATCTGTTTGTGTCATCCTTGATTTCTTTCAACAGTGTCTTATAGTTTTCTGAGTACAGATCTTTTGTCTCTTTAGGTAGGTTTACTCCTAAGTATTTGATTCTTTTTGATGTGATGGTAAACGGGATCGCTTCTCTAATTTCACTTTCTGATCTTTCATTGTTAGTATATAGAAATGCAGTTGATTTCTGTGTATTAATTTTGTATCCTGTGACTTTGCCAAATTCATTGATGAGCTCTAACAGTTTTCTGGTAGAGTCTTTAGGATTCTCTAGGTATAGTATCATGTCATCTGCAAATAGTGATAGTTTGACTTCTTCCTTTCCAATTTGGATTCCTTTTATTTCTTTTACTTCTCTGATTGCTATGGCTAGGACTTCCAAAACTATGTTGCATAGTAGTAGCGAGAGTGGACATCCCTGTCTTGTTCTTGATCTCAGTGGGAATTCTTTCAGCTTTTCACCATTGAGAATGATGTGAGCTCTGGATTTGTCATAGATGGCCTTTATTATGTTGAGGTAGGTTCCCCCATGCCCACTTTCTGAAGGGTTTTGATCAGAAATGGGTGTTGGATTTTGTCAAAGGCTTTTTCTGCATCTATGGAGAGGATTGTATGGTTTTTATTCTTCAGTTGGTTAAGATGGTGTATCACACTGATTGATTTGCAGATTTTTTTTTTGCCTTTTTGTCATTTTAGGGCCACACTCACAGCATGTGGAGGTTCCCAGGCTAGGGGTCTAATCAGAGCCGTAGCCACTGGCCTACTCTGCAGCCACAGCAACACAGTTTCCGAGCCGCATCTGCGACCTACACCACAGCTCATGGCAATGCCAGATCGTTAACCCACTGAGCAAGGGCAGGGTTCGAACCCGCAACCTCATGGTTCCTAGTCGGATTCGTTAACCACTGCGCCACGACGGGAACTCCCTGATTTGCAGATATTGAAGAATGCTTGCATCCCTGTGATAAATCCCACTTGATCACGATGTACAATCCTTTTAATGTGCTGTTGGATTTGGTTGGCTAGTATTTTGTTGAGGATTTTTGCATCTCTCTCTTCTCTGAGGATGTCAATGAAATTTTTAAAAATGATTTTTTTGTCCCTGCGTACTCTGTCTCAAAAATTAAATGTTAATTTAAAAAAAATCTCTGTTTTATATGTTAAAAGCTTTGCCCAAATGCCTATGCCCTAGAATTCCCTGGTGGCGCAGTGGGTTTAGGATCTGGTGTTGTTACTGCTGTGGCTTGAGTTTTATCCCTGGCCTGGGAATTTTCACATGCCACAGGTGTGGCCAAGAAAAAAAAAAGGAATATCAAATGTCTATGCCTCCTGAGGTATATGGAAAGGTTGTCCAGTGGGGACCTGCTGTATAGCACGGAGACCTCCACCCAGTAGATGGCAATCTATGAGGGAAAAGGATCTGAAAGAGAATGGATGTGTGTACATGTGTAATTGAATCACCTGGTTGTATAGCAGAAATTATCACAACCTTATAAATCAACTATATTTGAATGAAACTTTAAAAAATGAAAAAATATGTTTATGCCTCATAATCCTTGTCTGATCAAGAGTGATTTTGTTCAAGGATAAAGAACCAAAAGACTGATTGGATCATGGTCTATCTTTTTTTTTTAATTTTTTTTTGTTTTTTATTTTTGCATTATAGGTGGTTTACAGATTTCTGTCAATTTTTCCAACTGCACCACGTGGTGACCCGGTTACTTGTACATATATGGATTTGTCACATGTGATTAGACATAGTTCCCTGTACTATACAGCTGGATCTCCTTGCTTTTCCATCAC
>PVHT020000113.1:7837096-7904619 GCA_004024745.2 Catagonus wagneri
TTTTTTGGGCAGAAGTGACCCCCTATTCCAGGGATGGGTTCTGACAGTGATAGGTGTACTCCTATTAGCATGTACTTTCCCTCAGACCTCATTCATCATTCAGAGATGTACGTATTACAGAATCAAAGCTAATTTGATGGAAGAGATATTTGTTAGAGCTTCTTCCACATCTGTATAAGGCACTAGAAATAATTCACTCGTTCTTTTTTTTTTTTTTTTTGTCTTTTTGCCTTTATCTAGAGCCGCACCCACAGCATATGGGGGTTCCCAGGCTAGGGGTCTAACAGGAGCTGTAGCTGCCGGCCTTCGCCACAGCCACAGCAACGCGGGATCCGAGCCGCGTCTGCAACCTTCACCACAGCTCACGGCAACGCCGGGTCCTTAACCCACTGAGCGAGGCCAGGGATCGAACCCGCAACCTCATGGTTCTTAGTCGGATTCATTAACCACTGAGCCACAACGGGAACTCCCACTCATTCTTCTTAATTCACTTGTTCTTGCTGCATGTAAAAAAGTCACTAGGCTGTGAACAAAATAGCAAATCTCTGTCTTCAAAGAGCATGTATTCTAGCAGGAGGAAGCAGAAAGTAAACGGGTTACGTGGAATGATGTTTGAAACTAGAAGGGAAATTAAAAAGTAAGGGAAGTGCTTAGAGAGGTAATAGGAAGCAAAATCTGCATAGAACTTTGTATACGGTTGTGAAGACTTCAGCCTTTACGCTGAGTGAGATAAACCATTGGGGGTTTGAGGCAGAGTAGTGACAAATGACTTTAACTGTAATAGGATACTCTGGCTTCTGTGTCGAAAGGGAGAAAGAGCAAAAGCAGAGATTAATTATGACAGCTATGAGGCTTTGGGATATTGAAATATTGGTTCCAGTTCTTCACTTAATAGAATTGATCTAGAGAGAGAGGAATGCACATTTTTTAAAAAATGGTGAGTGCAGCTTTTGACACATGGAGCTGATTGGAGTCAAACACATAGAAAATCCATAAAGTTTTTGGGAAAAGATTATTGGCAAAAGCATTACCAACAGCTAAAAGAGGCTGAGGATGGGCAGGATGTAAACACTTTTGGGCTTTCAGTTTCCTACAGACAGGAATCAGGTTGAGAAACCCACTTATGTATCAAAAAAGGGGAACTTCCCAATGTACTTTCCAAGAAAAGATGATGGAAAATGGGAACTGCTAGATGACTGCCTAGCAGTTCCCATTGTGGGTCATCAACCTGACTAGACCCGTGAGGATGCAGGTTTGATCCCTGGCCTCACTCAGTGGATTGGGGATCTGGAGTTGCTGTGCCAGCAGCTGTAGCTCTGATTCAGCCCCTAGCCCAGGGAATTTCTATATGCCTGGGCGAGGGCGGGGGGCGGGGTATGATTGCCTGGACTGTGGAACTAAGAGCTATGGGGAATAGAATGACTAGTCATTCTTAGGGAGCAGAACCAGTACCTAATCATGGAACAGCATCTCCCTCCTTGAATGCAGGAAACTGATGACCTTTGCTCTGTGGGATTTTATAATTGTTACAGACCAGTAACTGCTATTTGTTTCCATTTTTCCCCATTTTGAATGACAGCATTTTTCTTTTTTTTTTTTTTTGCGGTTATATCATCCCTGTCCATTATCTGTTGTATGTTGGCCCTATGAGAAGTAGATGCTTGCTCTTTTTATTCATAGGTCTCTATGTCAGGAAGAGGGAGGAAAGGTGTTGGATATGAATGGATGTTTTGGAGGGAATGAGCAGCTGGAATTCTGGAGGACAGTTTTTTTTTTTTTCTCCTAAGTCTGGGGGAAGGGGGTTAAGGATGGGAGGAAGGGGTCCATTGGGTATCAAAGATGTGTTTGGCTAGCTCGCAGCTCCCTGTTGGTGGTAAGACCTTGGAAGGGAGTTGGCTGCCAGGAGGTGAGTAGAGATTAGAGAATGAATGTCACAACCTTGAAAGTCGTCTCTATTTGGGTGGAGATCACACGGATGAACTGTTGTAAAGCTTGATGAAAGCTTGGTGATAGGGAAGGGCAATGGGGTACCTGAAATGGGGTACCTTTCTGCTTTGCAAAAAGAGACTGTTTGAGCTTAAGACAAGGATCTCAGTATATGCACTTGATTTACATAACATACAGCTGGTTTTAGAAGCTTCTCAAGTCTGAGCCACATAGGCCTGTAGCTTTGGGGAACAATGGCTGTGTGACTGTGAACTAAGAGAGTGTCATCCTAGGACCAAAGCATGGGACATCCACTGTGGTGCAGACAGGAGTCGGAACCCCAGGACATCCCCTCAGTTTGCTAGTGTAGGGCAACAGCATTAATTAAATAAAACTCTACTTCTCTTGGGAAGGGAACGGCATCTTTTGGTCTAAAACACGAGTCCTGAAGTTTCTTGGATTTTCAAAGGTGGGGAAGCCTCGAAAAAGGAAAACTGAACTTTATAAAAATAAGGCATGGGGAGCTTGAGCAGTTCATTGGAAAAAGACATAGGCCTCTGAGTTTGTCTTTGTATTATTATCTACATTAAAGAAATGTGGGAAATTTTAGCTAAATAAGAGAGTATTTATGATGCTATGATAGCTTTTTTTAAAAAAAATATTACGTATTAGTCTTGTTTTTCATGGTTCTGGAGAGCAAGACAATAAAAAAAAACCTGTCAGCTATATAACTGTAAGAATGGATATTTACTACTAAACCCCAGCACATGAATTGTAATCAATATATTTTTTTCAATAAAAGATTGAATGCATGCCTGACAAATGAAAACCAATGGGAGAAACACACAGGGAGACAGATTTGAGTTATTCAAAAATTAAATGAACTGTCCTTGAAAGGCAGCGAAATTCTCCACTACTAAGAGTGAAACAGGAGCCGAAGGACTGTTTTTCAGGAATGTGATAGAGCGGACTTTTTCATTAGATGATGGTTAGAGGACACAGCCCCTGAGATCTTTGAAAATTCAGATACTTCAGGTTTCTAGCTCTAAATCCAAGGGTCTCTATAGCTAGACTTGGGAGAAGTATAAATAAGACTCATGATCTCAGAGACATCTTAAAGAGGCATGTGTTCAATGGCATGTTTATTAAACAAATGCTCACGACAGATTTTCACAACAGCAACAAATGTTATTTCACTACATCAAATCTCACTAAGAAAAAAAGACAATCAGAACAAGGTTGATGAATTTGGATTTTTTCGTGTTTTCTGGAGGGTAAAGCCAGTCTCCTCACTCGTTTTCTTTTGTTTCGTTTTCTTGAAGCTCACTTGATTTCATTTTCCTTACCTCCTCTCTGGCTAAATGTCCCCGGAAGGCTGCTTGGATTTTAAGAGCAGCATTCTCCTCCATGTCCTTATCTTTTGAAGATTCCTTCGTGGGAAGGAGAAGAGACTTCTTAAATAGCCCATATTTGATGCCATAAAAATAAGTGCATAAATTTAAACAACTTAGGGATACAATAATTGAAATGGGTTGCTTCCTGAGGGAATTTTATATATTGTCACATTGTTTATGTACCAAATGGTAAATGTTAAAATATCAGGCATTTTGTTTTGTCAGTCTTTGATAAGTCTCTGCAAAAAAAGATCATTGCCAATTTCCCCCCCCAAACAGCTCCCACTTTACAGTTTCCTATTTAACAGTTTTTTTGGGGGGGGGAATAAGAATCCTTGAAGTGCAGTAAAAATGCCAAGAAGTATAGTAAATGGGCAGTTTCAAAAGAATCATCATTATATAAAATGGATTATAGTGTTCCTAATTTCTCAATGATTAGCTAATCAAAATTACACATTTAAAGTGAAATCCGGAGTTCCCATTGTGGTGCAGCGGAAATGAATCTGATTAGTAACCGTGAGGTTTCGGTTCCATCCCTGGCCTCACTCAGAGGGTTAAGGATCTGGCATTGCTGAGAGCTGTGGTGTAGGTCAGCAGCTGTAGCTCCGATTTGACCCTTACCTTGGGAACCTCCACATGCTGCGGGTGTGGGCCTAAAAAGCAAAAACATAAAAAAAAAAAGTGAAATGCCAAAGAGAAATCTATTTAGTCCAAGAAAGTCAGTTTTAACGTGGTTGGTTGAATTTTTTTTTTTTTTTTTTTTTTTTTGCTTTTTAGGGCCACACAGGCAGCATATGAAAGTTCCCAGGCTAGGGGTCGAATCAGACCTGCAGTTGGTGGCCTATGCCACAGCCACAGCAACGAAGGGTCTGAGCCAAGTCTGGGGTCCAAGCCAACTCTGTGACCTACACCACAGCACACAGCAACTCTGGATCTTTAACCCACTGAGCGAGGCCAGGGATCAAACCCACATCCTCATGAATACTAGTTGGGTTCATAAACCACTGAGCCAAAATGAGAACTCCTGAATTTTTGTGTATAGCTTCTTCAAAAAAAATAGGTATAATTTACAGATAGTGAAATGCATAGATCTTAAGTGCATACAGTTCAATAGATATACAGCTTTTAATATATTTTTAATTATAAAAGTGATACATATACATTTAAAAACTTATCACCGGTAGTGAAAGTTTTCTCCCTCTTCCTAAATCCTACTCCTAAGAGCTAATTATTACTATGGGTTGAGTATATATACGTTCTTCTAAAATTTCTCTATATGCAAATATATTCATCTGGGTATATATTTGCCTTTTTAATTTAAAAAATGAGATCATGCTACTTACAATGTTTTGCAACTACTTTTTCCATGTAACTGTGTCTTGGTTCTCTTCTGTCATTCAGTATATAATTCTGTCCATTATTGTTATTTTTTTTTCTTTTTGGTGTGGTACCGTGGCGTATGGACATTCCCAGAGCTAGGAATAGAAATGGAGCTATAGCTGCCGGCCTATGCCATAGCCACAGCAATGCTAGATCCGAGCTCCATCTGGGCCCTACACTGCAGCTTATGGCAATGCTGGACCCTTAACCCACTGAGTGAGGCTAGGGATCGAAAATGCATCCTCATGAATACTAGTTGGGGGTTCTTAACCCACTAAGCCACAGCGGGAACACTGTGTCCATTATTTTTTTAATGACACACCATTGTATTCCATTGTACTAACGTACTTTGATTTATTTACTCATTCTCTTATTAATGGACCTTTGGGTTGTTTAAATTCTCCCTCTCTCTTGACAAACAATGAGGCAAATCCAGCTCTTTTAAACTTTAAAATACAAATAAATTGGTATGAAATCCTCTGAGACAATGCCCTAGTACAGGCAGACTGAATTACACTGATGTTGGAAAGCAATGGGATCTCAATTCAAAGTCATAAAAACCTGTGCAAGGGCACCTATTAAGGATATAAGGAAATGACACTCCTTTCCTTCTTTCCTGACCTCCTACTGCATCTTATGCTAATGTTGGGCTGACCGAATTGTACTGATACAATTCTGAAATGACTTGTCAATGTTACAGGGAAAATTTATGTCCCACTGGGTAGGAAGAAAGGTATTCCTTGAGGGGGATGCCCATTTTTGATGTGAATTATTGGGTAAATATCTGCCAATAATTGGGACATTAATGCATGAAAAGAAACTCAGAGGTTGGCCTTCAACATTGTACACAGTGAGTTCTTTTCTCTCACTAGGCTTGGTCCTCTTGAGTCTGGACTATGAAGCATAGAGACAATGAATGATATGCTAGTAAATGTTTAACAACTGACCCTGCAGAAAGAAAGTGGTCCTGCTTTATAGTATTTGCTATGTTCTTAATGCTCCCACTGTGGCTGATCTCAGACTATCAAAGTGAGGCCACTGAACACGGGGTTCTGTAGATGTGTGTACAATTGTCTCTTAAGAGCTGACTTTAGCACACCACTGAATATGGGCATCTTTGAGAATGGACCAAACCTAACACATACTGCTTGGGAGTAGGCTGTCAGGCAGGAAGTCATTTTTGCAGGGCGAAATGTATAGAAGATGAGTAGGACTCATTGTGTAAGGCCATTTTATTGGCTGTATGTAAATCCTCATGTGAACCTTTGCCACTGTGTGGTGGTGACAGCATCAATTAGTGAAAAATTTCTGAAGTGGAAGGTAAAGCTAAAGGATCAAGACTGGGGCTGTGATTTCTGTCTGTTCTGCTTGGAGAGATTTTCCCATCCATTGACAATTCTGGAAAATAAGATTTTTATTTTTAAGGGGAAGAACGAGTTTTCTTTTACAAGAGGCATGGCTAAAAATGATCCACCAGTTAGTGTACCACTGATTCTAGTTATCTAGAAAGCAAAATCATAATTTTAGCAATATGGATAACAGACTAGATTCATCTTTGGAAAAATTTTAAATTGAGTGATGTCATTCTTTGTAGGAATCCAATAGTATATGGAAAATATAACTTACTAAGGCTGATGTATCGTCCTTCATAGATGTCTGAGACTTTTCTTTTCCAGGCTCACATTTCTCAGGTGGTTCTTGCTCCTGGAAAAAGGGGAGAGGGCCAAATAGGCAATGTTTCCAAAATAGTAAATTCTTGAATCAAACTGCTTAAAGGTAATTAAATATTACCTTAAGTTATTGATAAATAGTGGGAATTAAATACATATGACTTGTTAACATGGAAAGTAGGTGGAAAAAGAAATTAAAAAAAAAACTCTCAAGGGAATATAAATAAAAAATATTAAAGACCAAGAAATTGGTAAAAAAAATTTTTTTGATCTTTTGCTTTTGGAATGTGCCTAATACTGTATTACATTAAAAACAAAGCACTGTCTTATACTAAAATTTGATATGACGCTGTAATGAATTGTCATCAAAGAAGAAAAAGAGGTGCTAATAGTTTCTCAAATAGTAATGAAATAAATGCTGTTGTATTCCATAGTGTGAGGTCAAGTTGACTTTTTTGATGAAGTTTGTAGATTAAAAATGAAGTCAAAGAAGTAAGTTTTGCTGTGAGGAAGGATTTATAGAGGACATAGGGAAACCGGCTCTTTTTTGACATGGTTATTGAACTCTTCCTCCAGAATAGAAGCACTGCTAATTCACAACCTATGGGAAGAGCTCCTTTAGTTCATAAACATAATTTTTTTGGCCACACCCGCAGCCTATCAAGTCCCCAGGCCGGGGATGGAATCCTGGCCACAGCTGAGACCTACACCAGAGCTGTGGCAATGCTGGGTCCCTTAACTACTGCATCACAGCAGGTATTCGCATAAAACATAAATTTAAGGACATAAAATTTGAGCAAAAAATGAAAGTGATTATCCTGCCACTTTCAAGTACACTCTTCCTGTTCATCATCTTTATTTTTTGTTGTTGTTCATCATCTTTAAATTTAAGCTAAGTACTATACACGATTCAGATACCTTAGAAAAGAATTTCTTGCCAGAAAGAACAGCACAATTAAATAGATTTAATAAGACATTTGTAATGCCTCTCACAATATTCATGATTTGGTGGAGATCCCAATAATCTCTGTATTGGAGACAGGGAGAAGAATTAACCAAATCCAGTAGCTTCATGGGACCGTACCTCGAATGCACGGTTGTTATAGAAGCGGTCATCTATCTTAGTTCCCCATTCTGCTGGATCAAAGTTGGTTTCTAAATGACAAAAAAAAAATAATTTCAGACTACTTTGAGTTCATTAAAGTAAGTATAGACTAGTAACGTAAGGTAAAACATGTTTTCTTTTTCCAAGTATAGGTCCTTTACTACCAGTTGAAAATTTTACTGATGTTGTACAGAGCCTAGTGCTGTAGGTATAACTAGTGATTATTAAATATACGATGATGAATTAAATACTAAATGAACCTTTGAGGACATTTAGAAAGGCAGTTAAAAAACTGAATTGCTTTGGAGTTCCTGTTGTGGCTCAGCGGAAACAAATCCGACTAGGAACCATGAGGTTGCGGGTTTGGTCCCTGGCCTCGCTCCGTGGGTTAAGGATCCAGCGTTGCTGTGAGCTGTGGTGTAGGTCACAGATGCGGCTCGGATCCCGCATTGCTGTGGCTCTCGCATAGGCCAGCAACTACAGATCCTATTTGACCCCTAGCCCGGGAACCTCCACGTGCCGCAGGTGTGGCCCTAAAATGACAAAACAAACAAACCAACCCACTGAATTTTTGCCTTCATAGAATTTATAATAAAATGGGGAGTTCCCGTCGTGGCGCAGTGGTTAACGAATCCAACTAGGAACCATGAGGTTGCAGGTTCGATCCCTGGCCTTGCTCAGTGGGTTAACGATCTGGAGTTGCCGTTGAGCTGTGGTGTATAGGTTCCCAGACGTGTCTCAGATCTCGCGTTGCCGTGGCTGTGGCGTAGGCTGGCGGCTACAGCTCCAATTAGACCCCTAGACTGGGAACCTCCACATGCTGCGGGTGCGGCCCTAAAACGACAAAAGGCAAAAAAAAAAAAAATTATAATAAAATGGTAGAGAGAGAGAAAACAGATGCCAATACTTAAATATAAGTGTAGAAACATTGTTTAATTATATAAACTTATTTTGTAAGTTTTTTTCTTTCCATTTTTAGGGCTGCACCTGTAGCATATGGACGTTCCCAGGCTGGGGGTCAAATCAGAGCTGCAGCTGCAGGTCTATACCACAGCCATGGCAATGTGGGATCCCAGCTGCATCTATGACCTACACTGCAGCTTGCAGCAATGCCAGAGCCTCAACCCACTGAGCAAGGCCAGGAACTGAACTGGAATCCTTTACCTGCTAAACCACAATGGGAAAATGTATAAACATAAATGCTAAATAGTAAGGAAGTTTGGAAAAGTGAAGGATGGGAGAAGTTTTTAAAATTTAGGCATATTTTGTAGTCAGTTCATACAGACAGAAGTATTTGTATTTAAACAGACTTTAACTTTTCATTATTAAGAATTTCGAACTTAGAAAGTAGAATAATGTGACATTCGCATGTGCACATTATTCATATTTATCAATTATAAACTCATGATTGATCTTATTTGATTTGTAACTTCACTCAACTTTCCTGCCCTTTCTTTTTTTCAAGCCAATTCCAGAGATCTTACTATTTCATCTACAAATACTTGCTTCAGCATGTATCTCTAAGATACAAAGCCACAAACCATTACTATATCTAAAAATACTAACAGTAATGCCTTAATATCATCAGCTATCCAAATTTTTCCCATTACTTAATATATTTTTATTTTTTTGCTGTTGGTTTGCTCAAATCAGGACATAAACAATGGGCACATACAGCCTTTTGTTATATCTTTTCAATCTCTTTTAATTGAAACCTTCCTCCCATTCCACATTTTTTCCTTTCAATTTATTTGTTGAGGAAATTGAGTCACTTTTCCTTTGGAGTTTTCCATAGTTTAGATATTTCTGATTCCATCCCCATTACGATTTTTTTTAAACAAGTTCCTCTGCCTCTGACTTTCCTGTAGACTGCTCTTAGATCTATAGGTTCCATCTGATTCAAGTTTGATTTTTTGTTTTCAAGAATACTTTATAGGTAGTGCAGTGTAATTCTGTCCGGAGATATATAATATCTGGTTGTTTCTCATTTTACAATTTTTATGGGCCCATTGATGATGACTGCTTAGATTATTTCTTTTGGGGTTGAAATGGCAGTGTTATAATTGATCATTACTTTTTTATTTCTGGAGTACTGAAAATATTTTCCATATTTGGTTACTCTGAAAAATAGTTCTTATAGAAAAGATAGGCTAAAGATTTGGTTCTTTCCTTTTATTTATCAGTTTTAAGATTAATCAAGTTGGTTCCTTAGGATCCTCTCAAGGTGTTTTTTTTTTTCTGTAAATCATTATGAACTAATGAATACTTAACACATTGAATTAATTTTAGTCTATTGCATTTATTATTCTTATCGATGCTCTAATTGTCCAAAATTGGCCAGCAGGAGTTACTAGGTGCTCAGATGTTCCTAAGTCCTTTGGAAACAACTGTAATAATCATTGATAATTTTCTTATTTACTCTTAAGGCAAAAATTTGAGGTTCATCTTGCACATTTCCTGCCCAGTATGTGGGATTGGTTAGTTCTCCAAGAAGCCCCGGACCCTAGGAAATGGCAATTGAGGCCACAGTCTAGGCACTACTGCTCACTGGTACAGGGTCGGTCATTGTTTTGAGGCCTTTAAAAAATGTATAGAGTCAGAAAACGATACTTTCAATTTTTTTTAAATTTTTTTTATTTTTAGCCCCGCACCCATGGCATGTGGAGGTTCCCAGGTTAGGGGTCGAAATGGAGCTTTACCTGCCAGCCTACACCACAGCTAATGGCAATGACGGATCCTTATCCCACTAAGTGAGGCCAGGGATTGAACTGCTAGGGACAGAGTAGGCACAGGTGGTTGCAGAGGTCCCAAGAGGCGATCATAGATAAAGAGGGAAAACTGAGGGATGAGGGGAGACCACTGTAAGTTCAAGAAAACCTTCAAGGCAGGCTTGCTTAACTAGTGGATGTGCGGGAATTGCCTCAGGTCATTGGGCTGGGGATGCGATGAGGTCTGCATTCAGGTTCAGACCAAGTGCTGGAGTTTGAGGCCCGCCCTTAGCTGATTTGAATACACACCTGACCGGACACTAAGGAGGAGCTGCTACTCCCAGAAAGGAAGAGGCGGGCCTTTCCAGGCCCCGCTCCCCTTGGATGATAAAATTGTGGCCCACCCGATCCCGGGCAGAGCTTTCTTGTCTGTCCCCTTGCGTGTCTTACCAGCGTCCTATCCTGGCAAATCTGTTTCTCGCCTATCCCTTTGTCTCTCGCTGAATTCCTTCTGCTCGGAGACATAAAGAACCTGAGCCTTAGTGAGTCTGGACACAGGGTGAGTAACTCAAATTTAAAACCGTGGGTTTAAGTCCCAGTCTGGCTTTAGGTTGGGTTCGAGTCCCAATCTGGGTTTTGGCTGGGGGCCGTTAGTGCTGTCAGTTTCAGGACCTGCATCCTCATGGATGCTAGTCAGATTCATTTCCCCTGAGCCATGAAGGGAACTCTGATACCTCATTTTTTAAAAGAGAAAGTGCATCATGAAGTCATACTGATATTTTTCAATTTAGAATTATGGGATTTTACTTTCATTTTTCATATTTGTGTACCATTTTTGTTACACTAAAAATTCTGTTTCTAATAATAGTCACTTACTTGCATGACCACAACATATAAAACATTTTAGAATAACTATAATATTGACAGTGATAACTGAAAACAACTTAAGATTTTTTTTTTTGTCTTTTTGCCTTATCTAGGGACACACTCGCGGCATATGGAGGTTCCCAGGCTAGGGGTCTAACAGGAGCTGTAGCCGCCGGCCTCCGCCACAGCCACAGCAACGCGGGATCCGAGCCATGTCTGCAACCTACACCACAGCTCATGGCAACGCCGGATCCTTAACCCACCGAACAAGGCCAGGGATCGAGCCTGCAACCTCATGGTTCTTAGTCGGATTCGTTAACCACTGAGCCACGACGGGACCTCCAAACATAGGTGATTTTGAATTCAAGATGTGTTAGAAGTCTAGCTTTTATCCTGTTCCCTCCACTCTGTTCCTTCTCCCCTGGAGGTAAATGTTAATTTTTAAAAGATTTATTCTTTCATTTAAAAAATATCAATAGGAGTTCCCACTGTGGCTCAGTAGGTTAAGGACCCAACATTGTCTCTGTGAGGATGCAGGTTCAAACGCTGGGTTACAGATCCGGCAATGCCACACATCTGGTGTTGCCATGGCTGTGGCTGTGGTGTAGACTGGCAGCTTCAGCTCCGATTTGACCCCTGGACTGGAAACTTCCATGTGCTGCAGGTGTGGCTGCAAAAGAAAAAATAAAAATTATAAACGAACACTTAGGTATTCATATCAACACCCCTCTGTTAAGCTAGTATACTAGATGCATTTTCCACTTTTTTTGACTTAATATGTTCTGACGATCACTCCATAGCATCATGTAGAGATCTTCCTCATTCCATTTTTGTTTACAGCAGTATATTATTCAGCAATGTGGATATACTCAGGTTTATTCAATGAATCTTCTCTGATGAATATTTGGGTTGCTTCCTCAAGGAAGAATACAATGAAAAGTGAAGAAGTGGGATTTCTAGGTCAAATATAAAATAAGTATACATATAATTTTGGTAGATATTGCCAACTTCCCTTTCTTGGGGTTGTATCATTTTGTATCTCCTCCAGCAGTGTATGTGAGTATTTCCTTTCTGACTTGCTTAAAATAAATTGCCTAACTTCTGAATTTTGCCAATTTGATGGGGGCAGTCGTGGTGGTTGTACCTCAGTGTAGTTTTTTCTTTCCTTTTTTTTTTTTTTTTTTTTTTTTTTTTTTTTTTTTTTGCTTTCTAGGGCCACACTCGTGGCATGTGGAGGTTCCCTAGGGGTTGAATTTGAGCTACAGCTGCCGGCCTACACCACAGCCACAGCAACGTGGGATCTGAGCCACGTCTGTGGCCTACACCACAGCTCACCACAATGCCACATCCTTAACCCACTGAGCAAGGCCAGGGATCAAACCAGCAACCTCATGGTTCCTAGTCAGATTCTTTTCTGCTGTGCCACGACGGGAACTCCATCAGTGTAGTTTTGATATGGACTTCTGCTATTGTATTATTATGGGTTAGTTTATGTTTTCATATATAAGGACCATTTGCATTTATTTTTGTGCAAACTGTTTGCTCATATCACTTGCCCAGATTTTATGTAGGGTTGTTTTTTTCTGCAGCATTTCTACAAGCTTTTTATTTCATATTTATTAATCTGTTGTGATATAAATTGCAAATGTTTATCATTTGTACTTTTATTTTCCATACAATGATTTTTGCCATGTAAAAGTTTACTTTTATACTGTCAGTTTTATCTTTTCTCTAATTGCTTTTGGATTTTTAAAGTAATTATAGTAACTTAGCTAGCAAAATTTTTCTTTATGTTATAGAGAAATTCATTCATGCTTTCTTCCAATATTTGTATGATTTCATTTTTTAAAAATATTTAAATTTCTGAACAATTTGGAAATTTATCCTGGTGTTATGATGTAAAAAATAGATCCAATTTGATCTTCTTACATCTTTATTTTTCATTCATTTAATAGAAAGCCCACTTTTTCCCTAGTGATTTGAGTGACCACTTATATACTAAAACATTTCCTGTCACAAAAATAAGAATGAAGACTAGTAGTTACTTCTGTGGGATGCTGGCATGGGGATTCTTGCACTGTGTAAGAGACTGGTCTAGAGGACTATTTTCTTCCTTTTTGAAAAACTAAATTCTGATCCATGTACTTCAGTTGGAGAATTCACCTTGGTTTACATGAGTGGAAATGGGTGTGGTGCTTAAAATTTTTTCAAATAGTTTCACTCAGTTTTTATTAGAGACCCTGAGACCATTAGTCTGAATTACTAATTGCTTTAATTATCATGATCTGGCAACAAAAGACTCAAATGTTTTTGCAACGGGATGTTTCTGAGGCCTAAAACTAAAAAATGACTAAAAACTTTTTACTTATAAATTTGTAAAATTAATGTTATAATAACAAAATTAATGATTATTATAATTCACCTCTTACTCTAAAGGATTTCTCTTAATAGCTTTTTAGCGGCATTTAAGTTTTAGATTGTGCAATGAATATTCAAGGGGCTGGAAATGGAAAAGACCAAGAATTCAGGAAATTGGCAGAGTCTGAGCTCTGTCAGGGTAGAGAAAGACAAGAAGCGGGTGGAGCTGTGCAATGTGTATGTGTGTTGTTTCAATTCAAGCCTTGTGGTAGGTTTCCTCCTCTGTGAAATGATTTCAAATAGAATGTTTATTTGCTTGTGATTATTTCTAGTTACCTTTACTACTCTGGGAAATAATGTAATCAAAAGTAACGATGATTACAGCTTAAAGTGGTCGTTCTAGTCAGGGCTTTTAATAGAAATCTACAGCTGTAGTAAGTTCCATTTTGACCAGTGAGTCAGGTCTTGATAGTCATAGACCTTCAAGGCTGGGGATTTGAAAATTTCATTTATGGAAGCAAAGAAACTCTGCTTTGGCTTTCAACCAAAGAGTCACTGTTGGTATGAATCTTAGTCTGTGAACAGGTTGGGACCTTGGAAATACAGAAAAAGAATACAAATTACCTTACCAAGCTGAAGTTTTCTTTTCAAAGCAGTTTTTCTGTGCGCCTTTTTTGAGGAGCAGTTTCATATACTCCCATGAATACCAGCTTATTTAATCTAAGGAATTATTATTTTTTTTTACAACACTTAATAATACTTTTGAGTAAGAAGAGTCAAAATACAAAGAAAACCACAAACTCTCCTCCCAGGAAGAACAGACAGTCAACTGCCTGGGATGCATGGGGACAGCAGGCTGGAAAATGGAGAGCTGGACTGAGTGTTCTCCCCAGCTCCCCTCCCACCCCATGTGTTCATGAGAAATACAGAAAAGAACGTCTGGTGATAAACTGGTAATCTTCCATAAGATGGAATAATGCGATATAAGAGAACCTGTCAAAAAGGTACATGCTGTTTCAAAAAGCAAAAACTGTTAAAGCTGCCTGCCTCATCAAGGCTTTCTGTGGAATAGGAATGGTCTTAAGCAAGTTTTACCACAATCAAAGGCTTAATCTCAAATTTTTTTTTTCCAATGCCTAGTCTAAATAAGCTTACCCTCTCTCTTCTCTAGAAGATTCTCAAAATATGCTGCTGCAAAAGCTGGTATATTGTCTGGTTGCTCCCTCAGAATCTCTCGTGTGAGCCCTTCAAGGAGATTCCCAAATCCTTGTGGAATTCGGTAGCGGGTGTTGGAGAATGGAATCGACATCTCCTTGGAAGGAACTGTCTATTGTACCTAGAGATTCGTTAAAGATAGTGTTTTTAAATTTGTATGATTTTACTTATATAATCACAACTATGACAAATTATTTCTGAGACCCCAAACTTCTGGACTTCAGTCCTTTTAACCCCCAAATCCAGCCCAAGTCTATCCATTTCTTCCAAAGATTTTTGAAATTTTCCCTTATTAGACTTAACTTGTTAGAATTTAATAGGTGAAATCATTTTTAAAAAATTACAAAAACCAGATTTTCACTATAATAGTATTTTTTCTCTCTGTCACTCTGTCTTCCAAATGGTAATTTCTGCTTTCCCACGGGGATTTAGAGGGATTATTAAAAATTCATCTTAAATTGCTGAAAAGGCCCTCCTTACGGTCTAAAATTTTTTTAAAAATCAAGAACTAGTCCTTATTACAGAAGTTACTCTAAATTGTCAAATAAGTTTCACGCTTGGTCCTTCCCTTTGCTTTCACTTCTGCTGCACGACCTGCAATGCCTCGTCGAAGCATCTATATACTCTGGAAGGGGCAATAAGGGCGGAGGGGCTGGGGACCAAGGTCATGATTTTGCAATTCCAGTCGTCAACGTTTGGGGATTCTTACATTTTGTGGTTTCATCTTGAACAGGTGTTCATTTCCGCTCTTGGCATACCAGAGCTAGGTAAGAACAGCTGCTAGGCAGCGTGTTGGGTTACTGAGTGTTCAGATAACACTCAGGGATCTGGCTTGTTTGTGTCAACACTGCTGAGTAAGGTAGGGTAGGTGTCTAGGTCGGGACTACGTGGTTTAGTGTGGAGATTTTTTCCCTTTTTTGAGGGAACAGATGAGGTATTGAATCATTCTAGGGTGAAAAGGAAGAGACCCTGAACCAAGGTGGGGAGAGGAGGTAGGTCGCAGGGGGGGCACAGGTCTAGTCTGGGGCGCGACGTCGTGGATCTGGTTCAGACTCGCTGAATGGGCTGCTTGCGGGTCAGTTTTCCCTAAGTTTCCCGGATTGCGGCGGGGACCCTGAGAGAATGAGGAGAAGGGAAAGCGAGGTCTCGATTTCGGAGAAGAAATGCGGTAAACCGCCTCACCTCTTCGATTTCTCTGAGCTGGAGCTGAGCCTTTGGGTTGTTTTTGCTCGTTGCTGGGAAACCGTCCCCCCGCCCATTCAACTACGGCGGCCGAAGAGAGGCATGGGCCACCCCGACGGCCGGCGGACGGCTTCGCGGAATTAATAACTTGGGAAGGGCGGAGTCTGACCTTTTCCGCCCCACGCAGGCCCCTCCCACAAGGCTCCGCCTCCACTAGTGTCCGCTCCGCCTCCGCTGGCGTCCGCACAGCCCGGGAGGCTCAGAGGTGACCTCTTCTCGAAAACATGGTCGCGCTGGGGTTTGTGTTTGGGCTGGTGCTGTCGTTACTCCTGCGGGCCGACGCAAGTGCAGGTGAGGCGGCCGGGTTCGGTTCGGGCCGACCCTTGTCCGTCCGTCCGCCTGCGCGGGCTGAGTTTCACCGTAGGACAGCCCTCCGCGTCCGCCTCTCTAGGTCTGGGACGGAACCCCGGGCCGAAGCCTGGTTCTCCCAGCTAGGCCGAGGATGCCTCGGCCGGTCCTCTTTCTCCACTCCCTTCGACTGACTTTATGATCCAGTGTGTGGGGAGCTGGGTTTATCTAAGCGGGAGGAAGCCCAAATGTGCCCAGACCGAGGCCCTCAGTGTCTTTGAATAATTACAGGGGAACTCGAAGGGGAGGGGGTGAAGCTAGTTAGATAGTATTTGGAAACTGATGACTCAGTCATCCAAAACATTTCAGTGCTGCCCCCTCAGTGGCATCCTCGGGGAGGGTTTCCTTCAGGCTGGGTTCCTTGGGGGAATTAAATTTTACTAGTTTAAGTGGTGATTAGGCCTAAGAAATACAACCCCCTCACCAGCTCAGGATATTTAAGATTCAGCTTTGATTCCTGCTGCAGCTTGCAGATATTGGTGCGGGGATAATATGCGTGGCACTGAGGAGGAGGGTGGCTCACTTTGACTATTGTCCGGGTCATATCGTGTCATTTGAATACCCCAGGCTGGACGCTGGGTCACAGCCGTGGAGAAACCAGAAGAGGGACCTTGTCGGATAATGAAAGTAAAGGGATAATGCTGGAATTACTTTTGGACTTAGTTTTTTTTTAATCTGACCACTCAAATAGTGGACCCCAAAGATCCCTGTCAGGAAATGAAAGTTGAGGTGGGAGAACAGAGTGAAGAAAAGTGACTGCAGCTCTGCCTAAGAACCCACAGTGTACCCAGTTGCAGACAAACTGCAGCCCATAGTGGTTTTTCAGGGTTTATCAAAAGTGTAAACTAGCAGCACTCTGTATCATTTCCTGACTTTCGTCCCCACTTGGTGAATTTTGAGTCCAGTGTGTTAAGTGGGGAAAAGGGAAAGAGGAGAGCAGGGTCATTATTTTATTAGTTTTTCTGTTAAAGCCTGTTAACTTTAATATTACTATTTTATCATTGCCTTTGGGTCATATTGTTACATCACCTTCATTAACAATGACTTTATTTTTCATTTGTTAACGCTTTAAATTTTCTTTCCTTTTTATTTGGTTGCATATCCTGACTTCTTTCCTTCAAATCATTCCCCCTGTGCCCACGTTTATCACTTATTTTTTTCCAGCCACAGCTGCAGCGTATGGAAGTTCCTGGGCCAGGGACTGAATCAGAGCTGCAGCGGTGACCTATACCGTAGTTGCAGCAATGTGAGATTCTTAACCCATTGTGCCACAGCGGGAACACCTATCACTTAATATTTGAAATGTACAAAAATATGTAGCAATGAAATAATAAAATGAACACCCATCTTAAGAACTAGAATGTTGCTAGTTTCATTGAGACTCCATGGATATTCCTCCCCAGTGCATCTAACAGTTCCTCACCAGAGATAACTGCTGTCCTAACTTTGTCAGTCTACTTTTAATGACCGCTTTTAACTTCCCAGAGCGCTAGTTCCTGTTTTTCTACCCCAACATGCAAATGAAGGAAAAAATTAAAGACTTAAAAAATTTTCAGGAGTTCCCTTCGTGGCTCAGTGGTTAATGAATCAGACTAGGAACCATGAGGTTGTGGGTTCGATCCCTGGCCTTGCTCAGTGGGTTAAGGATCCGGCGTTGCCGTGAGCTGTGATGTAGGTTGCAGACGCGGCTCGGTTCCCGCGTTGCTGTGGCTGTGGCATAGGCCGGTAGCTGCAGCTCCTGTTAGACCCCTAGCCTGGGAACCTCCATATGCCGCGGGTGCGGCTCTAGATGAGGCAAAAAGACCAAAAAAAAAAATTTTTTTTTCAAGTGTTTAAATGTCTTGTAGTTAACAAAGCAATTACTAGTCCTGCATCCTTTCTCGTTCTTCCATTTGGCCGTTGCTCAATTCCTCGGTAACATTCCACTGTCTACTTTTATCAGTTTGGAATGTGAGCTTTGTAAGAACAGGGAATAGACTTTTCTTTGATTTATCACCAGCATCTAATGGTGGCAGAGTGGAAATTGCAGTAACTTTGGAATCACGTGGTTTGGTTTCTTGTCCGGTCCTAAACTTACCGCCCTGCGATTTGAGGCCAAAGAAGTTTAACATCTGTAGTGTGTTTAGCTCTGTGCCTGCCACAGGTTAGCTCCCCAGTAGGATGTAAGTTCCCTGCTGGCGTGGAGTTTTATCTGCTTTTCCCCCCTTTCTTTTAATGCTTAAAATCATGCCTGCTATATAGTAGGCATCGATAAGTATTTGTTGAATTAATTAATGTGCAAGCTGTTTGAAAAAATTACCTGCTCTACTTGGGTCTCAGTCTGCTGATCAATAAATAACATGATTATACCCCAGGGTGTAAAAGATTCTTTTTCACATCTGAGATTCTTTATTTTTTAATTTATTTTATTGTTATTAGTTTTGGTTTTTTGTCTTTAGGGCCACGCCGGCCGCATATGGAGTTCAGGCTAGGAATCAGTCAGAGTGGTAGCTGCTGGCCTACGCCAGAGCCTCAGCAACATGGGATCTGAGCTACATCTGCAACCTACCACATCTCATGGCAATGCCAGATCCTTAACTCACTGAGCGAGGCCAGGGTTCGAACCCGTGTCCTCATGGATGTTAGTCGGGTTTGTTAACCACTGAGCCATGACAGGAACTCCCACCTCTAGAATTCTTTAACTCAGGGTGGAGATGTGCACAAAGAGGTTCAGTGAATGTGTGATGTCAAAAAGGGACTGACTTGGAAAGGCATTTTCCCCGGCATATGAGAGGGCAGCTGCACACATCCAGAACCCCTCATTTGAGCGGGCTCCTGTGCCTGGCCTGATGCGGCCAGTTTTCTTCAATCCGTCCTGCACCCCATCCTCTTTCTGCTTAGCTCTTAAGCCTTTGATTTTGAGGTTTTGTTGCATATGAAGCACTCACCCAAGACTAGGCCATCCCACACACGTGCCTCGCCCCTTTCCTCCAGCAGACCGCCAACGTGTTTATGCAATTCTGGGCCATTGAAGTCTCTTCCTAGAGCAGTTTTGCCCCTGGTGGCTGTGCATCTCCAGCGCAGTGAGTCTTCTGGGTGATCTTTGATTGTCATGTAGGTTTTATGATGAAGCAAACTCATAAGAGAGAGAGAGCTGAGGGATGTCTAGGGGCTGGGCTGTTATTCGAAGTGCAGGACAAATAGGCCACCAAGTCTGTGTAGGAGACCCTATTAGCTGTGCTGCTCTGTTAAATGCAGCCTAAGGGGCTGTCATCATTTGTCGCTTCCGGGGAGGAAAATGTCAGCCTTGTTAGTTCTGATTCTCTTTCCTGCCTATCATTTTTGTTTAAAACCTTTTAAGAAAAATATTAATTTTGTTAATTATTTTCCTTTAGGGAGTTTTCTCTGGTTCAGACGAATTGGGATAGAACTTTAAAAGTTTTTTTTTCTCATTAAATTTTGATGAAAAACTCACGGAGATAATTTGGATAGATGCTTGTTATTAATAAAATACTTCGATATAGGCTGGATGTTAAAAATAGGAATGATCTCGTTAAAGTGAATTCTTATTCAGTCTTATTACTGGCTGTCTAGGATAGCATCCACAGTTTCAAGCCCTCTTTCTCTTGCTCTTTTTGTGTAATTTAGCTTGTGAATTGGGTAAATTGCAACGAAAGACCTTTTGTTTAGACATTTTGACCTTCTGTCTCTCACTGACCTTATTTTTTTGCATCTTAATTTATCTGAATTTACCTTAGTGGGAAGTAGGCTTGTTATAAGTATTCATAAATGCTTATTTAGAATTTTCAGTGGGTTGCTGAAAAAACACAATAAGGAGAATTATTTGAGGGAAATTGACACTGGGAGGGTGGGAAGGGGAAGATGGGGGGGGATTAGAAAGGGCTAAGTTGGAGTGAGGCAGGCCTTTTTATTCCCAGCCATGAGGAGTGGGAGTGGTGATGGAAAGTCGCGGAAGGAAGTGGCTTACTTTTCTCATAAATACCATCCGTGGGGCGCATAAAAAGCATTTTGGTGATTTGCAGGGAGAGAGTCAAACATTAGGGCCAAGCCTGTGAGCAGTGGAAGATGAAGAGCTCTTAAGGGGAGGAGGCTTGTGGCAAATGGGTTACCCTAAGCTCGTTGAATTTTCCTTATTGATCATCTTGGCTATGGTGTTTATTGCTGGAAACTGTTCTTGTTATGTTGCTTTACCTAATTAGGAGGGATTAAGATCTAGCTTTAGAAAATTAAGAGCACTGGGTATCTTCAACTTCTCTTAAAGTCTCTGTGTCCCTTGCTCTTTCACCAGATTCAGTCTTTGATGAATCTCCCCAATGGTGCTCTTCTAAGTGTTTGTTAAATTTTTTAGATGTTGGTTTTCGGTTTGCTTCCTACATCGATAATTACATGGTGCTGCAGAAGGAGCCTGCTGGGGCAGTGATTTGGGGCTATGGCGTATCTGGAGCCACAGTGACAGTGACTCTGTGCCAAGATCAGGAAACCGTCATGAAGAAAGTGACCAGTGTGAAAGGTAAGACGGTTCATCTTCTGTTCAGCTTTTATCTTCTTCTGCCACCTGCTGGATGATTTGAAAATGAATGCTAATTCTCCAGCTCAGGTTATCCATCCATCCATCATTCCATCCATCCAGCCAAGTTATTTGAGTATTTACCATGTGCACTGAGGATAGAAAGAAAATAAGACCAAGTCAAAGTCCCTGCCCTCAAGGAACTCATGGAATAACGGGAACAGACACCAAGCCATGTGGTGCTCTGATGAAAATGGGTGTGTGGTGTCCTGGGATGCAGAAAAGAAACATTAACTCAGATTGGATGGCAAGGAAGGTTTCCACTGAAGGTGGTAACATTTGAACTGAATTGTATCTAAAGGAGAGGTGGTGTGGATGAGGGGTTAAGAATCTAGGCTCTGGAGTTCACTTCCCCTTTCAGATCCTGACTCTGTTGCTTAACGGCTAGTTAACCTTGGATATGTTATTTAACAGCTCTGTGTCACAATTTCTTTATTTGTGTGGTGATAATATTTAGGATTATTGTGAGGATTAAATGAATTAACACATGTAAAGTACTTAAAATAGTGCCTGGAACGCAATCAGTGTTGAGTGTTAGGTGTTGTTCTTGTTAATATTATTTTTATTGTAATATTTAGTCTGTTGCTCAGATATTTATTGAGTGCTAAGTGCCAGATATACAGTGATGAGCAAAACATATGTGGTCTCTCCCCTTATGAAGCTCATAGGTTGGGGAAGAGACAGAAAAATAACAAGTAGTTATACAGTGAAATGTGGTCCGTGCCTCAGTGGGGAAGTATGAGTGCTAGGGGAGTGCTTAGCAGGGAGAAGTCACTGAGTCTAAGGCTTATCTTGAAAGATGCGCTTGGCAGACCAGGTAGAGGGAATAGCTTGGGCAAGAGCATAGAGACCTGAGTGAGCCTGGGTCCCTGGAGAAATGCCAGGTGGGCTGGTTTGCCTGGAACACTGGTGTAGGTGACTGGTGGTGGATGACAGGGGACAAGGTTGGAAATGTGGGAGGGCTGGTTAGTCATTGCTAAGGAGTGTGTACTCTATTTTGGATGGATAGATTTTCAGCAGCAAAATAACACAACCAGATTTGTTATCTTAGAAAGATTACTCTGGCAGCACTGGAAGAAGGACGGGAGGTGGGTGAGACCAGAGGTGGTGGGACCAATTAGCAGCCTGTTATGACCCTCAGGCAATAGGCAGTGAAGGCTTGACCCCGAATTGTGGCTGTGAGGATGGTCTGGAAGGTGAGAAACAACAGTTAGGAGTCTCTGTCTAGAGGAGATGAAGATGTATAAGACGAGGTGTGGAGGAACTAGAAGGCATGCTCAGGGCTGGGTCAGGTGGACACCTGATTGCACCTCTGTGAGAAGTAACGATGTTGCCGAGAGATGCTGGGGTGAGGGTCTGAATGGGTGAGGCCGTTTCTCCAGGGGGCGGTGGGCTTCATGTGGGGGTTGCTGGTTTGAGAAGGGACTTGAATACCTACATGTCAGCGAAGCTTGTGAACATTTTCTTGGCCCCTGGACACAGGATTGCCTGATTAGTTTTGTCAACATACAGGACTGATATGCAGTCCAGAGTGATCCAGACCCTGGTGCAGACTCTTAATAATTCATTTCCATTCAACACACACACACATTAAAGAAAATACTGAGTACCAGACATAGATGCAAGGTAAGTGCTTCTGATTCTTGGGTTTTAACACTTTTTTTAAGGTAAGACTGTTATTGGGTAAAGCTCAGAAACCTGAAAGGGAAGCTTAAGCTGATTGAGAAGTTGTCCTCTGACAGATTTAAATGCTTTTGGGGAGTTCCCGTTGTGGAGCCACGGAAACGAATCCAACTAGCATCCGTGAGGATGCGGGTTCATTCCCTGGACTCGCTCAGTGGGTCAGGGATCCGCGTTGCTGTGCGCTGTGGTGTAGGTCGCAGACATGGCTCGGATCCTGCGTTGTTGTGGCTGTAGTACAGGCTGGCAGCTGTAGTTCCAATTTGACCCCTAGCCTAGGAACCTCCATATGCCACAGATGTGGCCCTAAAAAAGCAAAACAAAAAACAACAAAAAACAAACTTTTGGTGACTGGTGGTTTATACTGGAAATGAGATCAAGAGACTAGCAGTGCTTTTTGTGTTGTCTCCATCTTAGAAATGAGCAGTGCAGAGAACAAATAGTAGTACTCTTGGTTAAATTGATTTGGAAATCTAAAGAACTGATGTAGTTTAAAAATAAGGATTAGGATTTCCTTGGGGCTAATAATTAACATTACCAATAAATATTTAGGAGTCAGAGACTGCAGAAATAGAGAAAGCACATAATATATAGCATTTCAATTAAAAAAAATGTTCCTATGCATGGTTTTTAGTTCTTTCCCCCCTTCATGGCTGTTGCAGGACCAATATTTGGAGTGGCCACAGTCGAGGCAGGAGGGTAGGTGGTGACAAGAAGGAATAAAAGGTAATAATTAGGGGATCAACCCTTCTTCTTCTTCACAGTGACAGTGAACCTGCTCACTTTTCTGGAGTTCAGTTCTATAAACATCAACTGAGAGCTTACTACCTATAAAACACTGAGCAGAGACCCTAGAAAATACAAAGGAAATTGCAAACAGTGCCCACCCTCCAGGAATTCACTTGCTCGTGCTGTCCGTTCACCTTTAGCAGTTTAGGTCCAAGTTGTGCTTCAGTTGTTTCACTGCAAAGTGAGGTGGCATTTGGAGTTAAAATATTCAGCAGCAGCTTAAGGGAACCAAGTGATTTGTGGACTATTGATGGTAATTTCACAGGAAAAAGATTATTGTTATTGGTGGGATGAGGGATGGATAGATCTGTTTATTAGGCTCTCCACACTGACTTGGTGGAGAAGGAAGGTGTTTTAGTTTATATAGATCCACAAACGTACTTCAGTGGACAGCTTTCTCCATCTTGCTCATGAGGTGAAATGGATAAAGTGTTATTTGAAATAAAGGAGTAGACCTGTAGGAAATCTCACAGGGCAGCAGAGAAAATGTTCCTCAAAGGAAATACTACAGCGTATATTGAAGGGTTGACTTCTATTTAAATTTTGATGACAACTCTGGGGTTTTCAGCCAGTCTGCCTCAGTTGGCGACTCTGTCCATCTCTGTTAATATTTAACTTATTACCTCTAAACCCCTAGGTGCCCACAGCCAAGTGGAATTTAACAACAGGAAGGTTTCTGTCCAACAGACTGACACTTCAGCAATGGGAAAATTAAAACCTGAAGGATGACTGGGAATACGCTTAGGTTCTGGGCCTGTTCAAACCACGTTGTCAAATGATGCGTAGTGATCCTTTCAGACGCAGGGAGTGAAATTGAGGCAAATAGGCCAAATCTCTTCACTTTGACACACGTAGGGGATGCATATGTAGGTGATAAAATGAAGGTGTATCTGTCTGAGTTTGTCATCATAATTGAGGTAAATAGAAAAACACAAAAAGCCTAAACCTCTTAGAAAAATAAAAACCTGGTTGCATTGTTACATGCATGCTAGTTTTCTGTGCCACATAATAAGTTACTACAAACATAGGTGCTTCAAGCAACACACTTTTACCATCTCACCATTTCTATAGATTTGAAGCCTGGCCATGACGTAGCTGGCTTCTCAGACTTTGAGAAGGCCAAAGTCTGGGCATGGGCTGGGCCGAGTTCTCATCTAGAGGCTTGCCTAGGGAATGATTTGCTTCCGAGCTCCCTTAGTTCCCGGCAGATTCATTTCCTTGTGCCTGTAGAATTCATGCCAGTATCTCTGCTGCTTTGAGTCTCGGACCTCTGGACCTTATTTAAAGGGCTCACCTTATTTAGGTCAAGGTATACCCAGGATTATCTCCCTTTTATAAACTTGAAGTCAGTTGATTAGGGATTTTAATTATATCTGCCAAACCGCTTCCTCTTTTCCATGTAACCGGATCACGAGAATGGCTTCGCATCCCCTTTGTCATTCTCTGTTGATTGGAAGCAAGTCATATGCTCTGCCTGCATTTGAGGGGAGGGGTTATACAAGGATGTGACTTACTAGAGGTCGCCCTAGGAGTGTCTGCCGTAGCCTCCAATAAGTAACTTCCATAAACAGTTTTATTGGTAGAAAAATATTTGAGCTTTTTTTTTTTTTTTTTTTAACAAGTCATCTTTAGTGGCGGTGCAGGTGAGCTTTATACAGAATAATGCAGATTGGGAAGGGACAGTTTGGGCAGTAAGGCCTTCTTTACCTTCCAGTCACTTCCATAAACCATTAGACCAATTTGCAGCTGGTGAAGTGCCAGGATTCTCTAGGAGAAGAAGTGATTAGGGTTGCTTCTAGCTTTAGGTTTTTCCTCTTGCGAAGGGAAAGATCGTGGATAATTTTCCATTTTTTTCTTCTTGGCTTCTGAGATTTGGCACAATAACCTGAAAAATAATTAACATCTGATGTGAATACCAAAGAGAAGAAAGCAAGATGCACTTTATGACTAATCGTGTCTCTAGTCAAACTATTTTAATTTTTTGCCTTTGATTATTTATTTGTCCCATTTTGAGGTGGGGGTTGGTTGCGGAGATGAAGAGAGTTCTTAAGCCCTTGGCTGGAATATGAAGAGCAGAGGGACAGTGAGAAATAGACCACCAGATACACTGACCATTAGGCAGGAAAACACAAAGCCCTGGTCAGTTTGCATGGCTTTCTTGCCAGTATATCCCAGGGCGGGGGTTTACTCTCTGCCATTTACTTGATCGCGTGCCTGGCACATGGTAAGCACTCTTAAGTAGCTGTACCGTGAAGGCAGGGTATGAATCTTCCTAGATGGGAGAAGAAAGAATGTGAAGAAGCAGAGATTTGAATGCACCAATAATGAGAGTTTATAGAAACCTGGGCCTAGATTGGTAAGAGAGGTTACAAGTCAGCAAGTGACTAGGGCCCGGAGGAAGGAACCAGAGCAGCTGTTGTTCAGAAAGCCGCCAGGATCAGCAGAAGCCAACTGGATGGTGAACTTCAGTTTTTCGTGGTTGGTGATTTGATTGTATAATTTGGACTCAACCTGATGGGCTCGGTGGGTCAACACAGTTTCCAAGATCTGTAGCTGGACTTCATGGGCCTGTGGGCAGCTCCACGTTAGCCCTCCCAGTGCTAAATGGATAGGCCGAGTTCTCCTTGCAAAATGTCCCATCCTTGCCTTTAGTCAAAGAAACAGTCTTTACAAAGGCTGCTTTCCTCTGTATATACTTACATGGGAATAAATCCACATTGTTTTTATTTTTTATTATTTTTGTTTTTTTAGGGCTGTATCTGCAGCACATGGAAGTTCTCAGGCTAGGGGTCGAATCAGAGCTGCAGCTGCCAGCTCTTGCCCCAGCCAAGCCAGAACCGAGCTGAGTCCGCGACCTGCACTACAGCTCACGACAGCTCTGGATCTTTAACCCACTGACCGAGGCCAGGGATGGAACCTGCGTCCTCATGGATACTAGTTAGGTTCATTATCACTGAGCCATGACAGGAACTCCTTTTTTAGGAGTTCCCGTTGTGGCTAAGCAGTTAACAAACCTGACTAACATCCATGAAAACGCTGGTTCGATCCCTGGCCTTGCTCAGTGGGTTAAGGATCCGGTGTTGCCGTGAGCTGTGGTGCAGGTTGTAGACAAGGCTTGGATCCTGCATTCCTGTGACTCTGGTGTAGGCCAGCAGTTATAGCTCTGATTCAACTCCTAGCCTGGGAACCTCCATATGCCATGAGTGTGGTCCTAAAAAGCAAAAAAAAAAAATTATTTTTGTCTTTTTAGTCTACATTATTTTAAACCAATTGTTTCTGTGTTAGTTTGACCGTTAATAACCTCTCTATAAGTGCATCTGTTTCCCCTGCCTTGTCGGGCAGTTAACTTTGCTTAATGCTTGTGTCTGTGTCAGGAGTTTGTTTTTCTTCTCTGAACTGGGAGAAGAAAAAAGCAAGAAACTAAAAGAACTTGAGGACTAGAACAGAAGGAAGTTCTCCAGAGTCTTTGAGGAAGTTGAGAGGCTACCTCGGGAGAGCAGTTCTTGGGAACAAGGTCAGATCTTGATGCCCAGTTCTCTGCAGACGCTTTAGGCTCTAGAGGAGCTCATCTCTGGTGTAGAAGGGTGGTGTTGCCATGTTTGGCCTAAATGTCTTCCCCTTTCCTCCTCTGTCTTTGTATTTCTGGGCAGCCACCCTTTTTCAGAAGTTCTGGTGAGGGTAGTTTTCCCCACCAGCCATATGGCCTGGATCGAGGCTAAGTGTGAATACCTCATTAACAGCTGTGCCTGGGAATAGCTCATGGCAGAAGGAGGAAAAAAATAGTTCCATCCTAGGTTTTCTGGGGGTCGACCTCAGCATCACATAGGATTAATGTCGGTGGCAGGAGGACAGCGCTCCAGTAAGTTCTGTAGGTGCAAGAAGCCTGGAAAGACCTTGGCAAGGCTGTCGCTGGGACAGATTGGAGTGTCTGCCTGCTCAGACGAGAGAGCCATACGGAGCACATCACACCTGGGCGCTGCAGTCTGTACTAGCTGCCCACTGTTTCCCAAACAGCGATTTTTCTGCTTAGGTGAATTCTACACTTAATATGTTGACGTCTGGCTCCTGGCACTATAAAAACAATAGCGAGCATTTGATCCTGGCTTTAATTGACCTCTCAGGGGTGGGCGTAGCAAGCTTGGTTGGTTGTGCTTTGGAGAGAATGGAACATGCTTTCTTTCACTGAGGCCTGGCAGTTTTGGATGTCTCCCCAAGACTGAGCAGTCCTTTAGGGTTTGAGCCTTGACCAGTGTCCTGCCGTGCATCTAGACTTTTCCCCTTAGCTCTTGCTGATTAGGAAGAACTTACCACAGTGCCTGGCATAGAATAGGCACCTAGCTAGTATTTTTGTCATCGTTATTTTTTTCTGGCTGGCATCGCAACTTTAGGATGCTCCATCTCCAGTTCTTGCCATTTTCCCCCCTTTGAATTTCCACTGATCTGATGGGCACAAGTTACAAGTCAGTTCATATTCCTCAGCATTGTGCCAAGAATTTTTGTTTAAAGGTCATTATCTATTTTATCTACTTTCTCACTCTCATTTCTTCAACTTTGTTCATGTTGTTTGGTCCTCCTAGGCATCATTTTGCCACTTGGAAGATACTTTTCTTAAGTTTCTGAGTCTGATGTTGGCAGCGGTGGTGGTGTGAGTGGGTGAGAGGTAGGAAGGTGGTAGGGAGGTGGTTCCTAAGGAATGTGCTATGAATTTCTGAAATAAGGTCTTGGATAGCTTTTCATCTCCCTAACTGAGTCCGAAAACCTTAAGTCGGGTAAATAACCCTGTGAAAATAATTAATTGGACAGGTCTAAATATCTTCTTCAAAGAGATTAATTTATATGCCTCCTACTGCTTCTTTATGTGTGAGTTTCTCCACTCACGTGTTTAACTGTTGATAAGAGCACTCAGAACTGCTGGTGGTATTAAGCTACGAGAGCAGCATGGGGAGAGATCAGGGGATTGATAACAAGGACGGTACCATCGAGGAAGAAGGAATTCCAGATTATAAATGATTTTCTCTTACCTGTGCTCTCATTTGATCAGATAATTACAAGTTAGTTTGGGGTGCTGTGTAATCTATTAGATTATGATTCGTTAATACTGACAGTTGGATACTACAGTAAGAATTTCTGTTTTACATTTTTTATTAAAATTCCTTGAATTTAATCTCTGAGTATTTTTTGTCTGTCCTCATTTAGGATTGTAACTGGGTAATTTACTTTTCTTGTAACTGCTTCAGTTAAAGTAAGGAGGGATTAGAGTTCCTGGCTTGGCACAGCAGAAACAAAGCCGACTAGGAACCACGAGGTTGTGGGTTCAATCCCTGGCCTCACTCAGTGGGTTAAGGATCCGGTGCAGCTGTGAGCTGTGGTGTAGGTTGCAGATGTAGCTTGGATCTGGTGTTGCTGCAGCTGTGGCGAAGGCCAGCAGCTGTAGCTACAATTGGACCCCTGCGGGTGCAGCCTTAAAAAGGAAAAAAAAAAAGCCCCAAAACAAAACAACAACAAAAAATAAAGTAAGGAGGGACTGGTACAGATTAAGGGTAGCTAAGCCTCTGCTTTTGTTGTTTCTGTTCACTTGTCTGAAATTTGGCCAGTCTTCTTAGCTTTGAACTCAGTTCATCATAGCTGGGAATAGCCATAAATGAGTCTGATGCGTGACAGGACTGGGCTTGAATTTCATTTTAGTTAGTCGATTGATTAATTCCTTGGTGCCTTGTTATTTCAGCACCGTCTAATAGCTGGATGGTGGTACTGGACCCTGTGAAGCCTGGTGGACCTTACGAAGTCATAGCTCAACAGACTTACGGGAGGATGAACTTCACCCTGAGAGTTCACGATGTCTTATTTGGAGATGTCTGGCTTTGCAGTGGGCAAAGTAACATGCAGATGACGGTTTCACAGGTAATTTGCAGACTCTCAGTGATAAAGAAAAAGGAGGAGGAGGAAGGGAGCAAGGAGGAGAGCGTATAAAAACCTTTTTATCTACCCTGTGCCAAGCTCTGCTCTAAGTGCTGTTTTTACACATGTTAATTAATTTGATTTAGCAACTTTATGGGATGAGTACTGTTATTCATATCTCACAGATGAAGAAACTGGCCCTACTGAGCTTAAGCTCCCTGCCTAAGGTCATAGCATTAATATCGGCCAGGATATAAATGGGACCCCTGAGCCTTCTTCTTAGTTGTTATAGTTACTGTGCTCTCACTGTGCAGGGACACTATTTTCTCACCTTCCTGGGCTAACAACAGAAGCTAGAGAGTTTCTGATGGTAATTGAGATTTTATATCAAATTGAAGGCATGAGTTCCCTTTGTGGCTCAGTGGTTAATGAACCTGACTAGGATCCATGAGGATGCGGATTCAATCCCTGGCCTCGCTTGGTGAGTTAAGGATCTAGTGTTGCTGAGAGCTGTGGTGTAGGTCGTACGTAGACTCAGCTTGGATCCTGAGTTACTGTGGCTGTGGCCAAGGCTGGCAGCTGTAGCTCCAATTCGATCCCTAGCCTTGGGAACTTCCATATGCTGCAGGTGCCGCCCTAAAAAGTGGAAAAAAAAAAAAATCAAAGGCAGAGTAGATTATTCTTGTTTTTGATTACCCTTAGAAGATGAGCTTTTGGTTTGAGCCTAGGCAGTCAAAACAATTAGATTTTATTTTAATGCTGAGGGCTAAAGTACTCTGTCCTTTGTTGTCATGGAGATTAAAAAATTGAGACTGAATGTTGGCTTTGCCTTACTAGTTGTATGACTTGAAGTAAATCACTCGGTATTTATGAGGCTTTGTTTTTAAAACATGATTTTAAAAATTGTTAAAATGAATATTGCATATTTATCATTTTAGCCATTAGTAAGTGTACAGCTCAGTGAGTGGCATTAAATGTATTCACAACGCTATATGCTCCCATCACAACTGTCTATACTCAAAGGTTTTTCATTATCCTCAACATATACTCAGCACCCAAACAGTAAATCCCCCTCTCCCCTCCCTCCATCCACTGCTAACCTCTATTTTGCTTTCTTTCTCTGACTTTGTCTCTTCTAGGTACCTGATATAAGTGGAATCATATAGTATTTGTCCTTCTGTGTCTGACTTACCTTACTAAGCATAATGCTTTTAAGCTCCATCCATGTAGCATATATCAAAAATTTATCCCTATTCATGGTTGAATTGTATTCCATTGTATATGTCATGTTTTGTTTCCCCATTCTTCTGTTGATGAACACCTGGGTTCTTTCCACCTTTTGGCTATTGTGAGTAATGCTGGTGTGGACAATGATGTACAGATATCTGTTCCAGTTCCTGCTTTCAGTTCTTGGATATATACCTGTGGGTGGAATTGTTGGGTCATCTGTTATTTCTATATTTAAATTTGAGGAATCAGCAAACCGTTTTCCACAGTAGCTGTACCATTTTACATTCCCACCAGCAATATGCAAATGTTCCAGTTTCACTACATCCTTTCTAACATGTGTTACTTTCTGTTTTCTTGGTTACAGCTATGCTAGTAGTTGAGAAGTGGTATCTTAAGGTGGTTTTGCATTTCTCAGGTGACTAGTGATTTTGAGTATTACTTCACGTACTTATTGGTCATTTGTACATCATCTTTGGAAAAAATGTTTCCTCATTTTTGAATTGTGTTGTTTGTTGTTAAATTATAGGAATTATTTATATCTTCTAGATATTAATTGCTTCTCAGATATATGATTTGTAAATATTTTCGCTCATTCTGTACTTTGTCATTTCACTTTTTTGAGAATGTCCTTTAATGCATAAAAGTTCTTAATTTTCATTGAATTCAATTTATGTAATTTTCTTTTGTTGTCTATGCTTTTAGTGTCATCTTGAAATTATTGCCAAGTCCATTGACGTGAAGATTTTCCCCAATGTTTTAGGAGTTCTTTAGTTTTAGCGTTTAAGTTTAGGTCTTTAATCCTTCTTGATCACTTTTTGTATATGTGTCAGGTGATGGTCTAACCTCTTTCTTTTGCACGTGGGTATCCAGTTCTCCCAGTACCAATGGCTGAGAAGACTGTCCCCGCATTGACTGGCATGGGATTTTTTTAAAAACACATTGGCCTGTATATATGAGGGTTTGTTTCTGGGCTTTCTGTTCTGTTCCATTGGTTTCTATGTCTCTCTTTATGGTGGGACCATACTTTTTATTGATTGATTGTCTTTTTGCCTTTTCTAGGGCCGCATCTGCGGCATATGGAGGTTCCCAGGCTAGGCGTCCAATCAGAGCTGTAGCCACCGGCCTATGCCACAGCAACGGGGCAGGGAACCAAGCCACTTCTGCAACCTACACCACAGCTTATGGTAATGCCGGATCAACGGGAACTCCCTGGACCATACTTTTTAAATTGCTGTAGCTTTGTAGTAAGTTTAAAAGTTGGGATGTGTGAGACCTCCAACTTTTTCTTCTTTTTCAAGATTGTTTTGTCTATTCAGGATCCCTAGTGAGTCCATACGAATATGAGGATGTGATTTTCCATTTCTGCAAAAAAAGCTTGTTGGAATTTTTTTTTTTTTTTAGGGCTGCACCCATGGCATATGGAGATTCCCAAGCTAGGGGTCAAATTGGAGCTGTAGCTGCAGGACTACACCACAGCCATAGCAACACCAGATCCAAGCCATGTCTGCGACCTATACCACAGCTCGCAGCAATGCTGGATCCTTAACCCATTGAGCAAGGCCAGGGATCAAACTTGCATCCTCATGGGTGCTAGACAGATTCATTTCTGCTGAGCCACCACAGGAACTCCAGTTGTTGGAATTTTGATAGTTGTCGTGTTGAATGTGTCGATTGCTTTGGCTAGCACTGACATTTTAACGATGTTAAGTCTTCCTATCCATGACCATAGGATGTCTTTCCATTAATTTAGAGTTTCTTTAATTTTTTTCGGTAATGTTATATGGTTTTCAGTTACAAGTCTTTTACTACTTGGCTGGATTTATTACCAAGTAATTCTTTCAGATGTCATTATAAGTGGAATTTCTTAATTTTCTTTAAGGATTGTTTATTGCTGATGTATAGAAACAAATGTTCTTTATGTGTTGATCTTGTATCCTGCAACTTTGCTGAATTTGTTCACTAGCTCTAGTAGCTTTCTTGTAAATTCTTTGGGGTTTTCTATGTGTAGGAACATATCTTCTGTGGTTAGAGATAGTTTTATCTCTCTCTTTGCAGCTTTTATTTCTTTTTTCATGTCTAACAGCTCTGGCTAGAACTTGTAGTACAGTGTTGAACAGCAATGGCAAAAATAGACTTCCTTGTCTTGTTACTGGTTTGGGGAAAGCTTTTAGTATTTCTATATTATCTGTGGATTTTTCATAAATGTCTTTCCTCATATTGAGGAACTTTCCATTTATAGTTTTCTTAGAGGTTTTTTGTTTTGTTTTTTTGTTTTTTGCATTTTAGGGTTATACCTTTGGCCTGTTGGAAGTTCCCAGGCTAGGGGTCAAATCAGAGCTGCAGCTGCCAGAATGTGGGGTCTGAGCTGCATCTGCGACCTATACTGCAGCTCACGGTAGTGCTGGAACCTTAACCCACTGAGCGAGGCCAGGGGTCTAACCTGCATCCTCATGGATACTAGTTGGGTTCTTAATCTGCTGAACCACAACGGGAAGTCCTAGAGTTTTTATCATGAAAGTTTGTTGAATTTTGTGAAATATCTGAGACTTAGTTTTAATGAGTGTACTATAATAGGGATTATATTTGACCTAATTTACAGGGCCACTATGAAGACTTAATTATTTGTCTCTAAAAAAAGGTCCATCTAAATTGAACAGTGTTGTCTATATATGCCATTATTTTTAAAACTTTTTATTCTAAAAAAATAAACACACACAAAAGTTAAGAGACTTATAAACACCTATATATCATCTAGATTGACAATTGTGTTAGTATTTTGCCGTATTTGGTTTGTTTGTCGTTGCTACTGTTGAACCGTCTCAAGGTAAGCTTCAGACATCTTGATACTTCAATTAGGTGTCATATGTCAAATTGGTATATATATATATATTTGTATGTCAAATATATACATATACACACACACACACACATATATATATTTCATTATATAGAAAGAAGAAATAACAGGCCAGTGATGACTCTTTTTGCTCAACTTTTTCATAGCCCAGGATTTCTTTTGTTAACATCAACTTTTTTTCTTTCAATCATGGACTTTGAAGATGAACTTTTCTTAAATTTTGAGACCTAGCCCCCCCCGCCCTTATTATAACCGTAGAGAGGCTTCACAGGCCTCTCTTTGCCCTGATAGAATGTTGGGGTGGAGAGCACTGCGTGGGGTCTCAGGTCGGGAGGGGGCACAGACAGTCCCTGGAGAAGCCAGTGGGTCAGAACACGGGAATGCTGATCTTGCAGTGTTCCTGTCTGCACTGCCACCAGAGCCCCCCGATAGGCTGAGTGAGGTCTCTTAAGTAAAGCTGGATAAAAAGGACACTGGAACCTTTACCAAAGGAGTAATCTCCCTAATTGTGTTCTAGCAAGACAGAAATGCCTTGGTGCTCTATGTCTTTAGCACTCAGATTTTCTTTTTGGGAACAACTATACTCTCTTTTTTTTTTTTTTTTGGCCACATCTATGGCATGTGGAAGTTCCCAGGCCAGGGACTGAACCGACGCCGCAGATCCCTGGCCCGGGCGCCACAGTTGCAGCAATGCCAGATCCTTAATGCGCTGAAGCCTCACAGGAACTTTCTCTACTTTCTGTAAACACAAAAAAGTCTAGAATAAAAAGAGATTTCTGGATAGCGTGTGATGGGGTTATTGCTTTGGACCTCAGAAATGCCATTGCTTTGTTTAGTGGAAGCTGTCTGATTTAAAAATAAAAGTAAAGGAGACCATTGCTGTTTCATTAAATATTAGGACCAGGTCTGGACAATAGCAAGTTCATGGACATATTTAAAGTATATCAGCTTAAAATATTGCTGCGAGATTAGTCAATATTTTTAACTTAGTATTAGAGCTTTGGCAAAATTAGTATGAGTTAAGTTCTTTGGCACAATTTGAAATTGAGATTGATTTTCTTTGCTTGCTTATAGTCTCTGATTTTTCTGTAATTAGCAGGAGATAACTAATTTTTAAGAGGAAGTTATAAAAACAAGTTTATATCCACTTAACTAATATCTGAAATATCTATTAAAGACTAATGTTGCAATAAAGAGGCATATTATATGAGGGAAAAGCTTAGGAATAAATGATTTAATTTGCATTATTGATCAGAATGACTACGTTCTGTGTACATTGATGTGTACTTTCATTTGCTTCCTTTAATAGGTTAAGAACTTGAGAGATTATTGTCTTCCCCTAAAACTCAATTCCTTCTCAAATTGATTTTTTTTTCATTATCTACTTCTCCACCTTTGAGAAATATTTACATTTGAGATTTAAAAACCTCTATAACTAGGAGTTTCCATTGTGGCTTATCAGGTTAAGGACCCAACAATGTCTCTGTGAGGATGCAGATTTGATTCCTGGCCTTGTGCCAGGTGGGTTAAGGATCCTGCAAGATACCTTGTATGCTGCAGATGTGGCTCAGATCAGGTGTTTCTGTGGCTGTAGCGTTGGCTGGCAGCTGCAGCTCTGATTTGACTTCTAGCTTGGGAACTTCCACATGCTGCAATTGCAGTCAGAAAAAAAAAAAGACAAAAAAAATCTCTACAACTAGACCATGATCTCAATTCATCTTTTAAAAAAAAATTATAAAATCAAGACCTTGCACATACTCTATGACTTGCTTTAGTTTCTCTAGCTTCTCTTCCTTCTAGTTTCTTCTTTTTTTTAAGCAATTACTAAATAATGCTACTAAAAAGATTCTAATCCAGACATACCTACTTCATTTTTTAGTTTTCCAATTTAAAATCTAAATATCTGCATTTATATCTCCCTAACCAATATTTTACTTAGTCTTGATTCCTGCCCTACTTAAATATATGGAAACCTTTTGTGTTTAAACGTTTATTAAACTTGACTTTAACTGGGCTCCCTTTTAACATAAGTGAGTAGAAGCAAAATTGAAGTTTTATCTCATGATGAAAAGCATGGTTTTATATAGAAGTGGGATTACTGGTAACTTATTAAGGAAAACAGTATTTTCCTTAATGCTTTTTTTTTTTTTTTTTTGTCTTTTAGGGCTGCACCCGTGGCATATGGAGGTTCTCAGGCTAGGGGTGCAGTTGGAGTTGTAACTGCTGGCCTACACCACAGTCACAGCAGTGCGGGATCCGAGCTGTGTCTGTGACATACACCACAGCTCACGGCAGCACGCCAGATCCTTAACCCACTGAGTGAGGTCAGGAATCAAACCCTGCGTCTTCGTGGATGCTAGTGGGGTTCATTAACTGATGAGCCATGATGGGAACTCCCTTCCTTAATTGCAGTTCTCTGTTCACACAGAAAAGCCTGGACCAGATCTGTTTGTAGCTATGCAGTTTGGTTCTCAGACCAGTCTGTGCCGGGGATCACGTCTCATTTTCTGTCCAGCTAAATCAGCTTTTTATTTGTTTTTAGCTTTTTAGGGCCGCATCCATAGCATATAGAGGTTCCCAGGCTAGGGGTCAAATCGGAGCTAACAGCTGCCAGCCTACACCACAGCAACGTGGGATCCAAGCCGTCTGTGACCTACACCACAACTCACAGCAACAGTGGATCCTTAACCCACTGATCGAGGTCAGAGATCAAATCTGTGTCCTCATGGATACTAGTTGGGTTCGTTTCCACTGAGCCACCACAGGAACTCTCCTAAATCAGATTTTAAGAGTGAACACATTCTTCCTGCCTAGAATTTGCTGTAAAGCATCTTCTATATTAAACCAAGGCGACAAGCTCGGAGATACAGGGAAAAGAAAAAGATTCTGTCTGAAACAGCCAAGTGTTAATTTTTTATTTTTTTGTTTAAAATCATGCACTTAGTCTGCAAGACAGCATTTTCGGTGCTGACAAGACCAAAAGCCAAGTTTTCTAGTCTCTTAACATTCTGTAGAACTTTATTTTTTGATCAAAAGGATGCATCACATAACTCCTTTATTCCTTTTGCTCCTTTTCCCTTGAGGACTCACAACACACACACACACACACACACACACTCACACACTCACACACACACACACACACTCACACACACACACTCAAACACTTACATACACACACACTTATACACACACACACACTCAGTGTCTCTCTGTCTCCTTCCCTCCCTACAGGTGACTTTTTTGAGGAGATAATATTTCCACTGTAACCAACCATTCCTCACAGGCGAAGGAAATGGCAGATTGTATGCCCATCTTGTCGTTCGGGTAAAGTGGAATTTTAAAATCAAGTGTTATTTATAACTGAGTGAGATGTTTATAAATGGAGGAAAGTCTAAATGTTTATCTGTCACCTCCTAAGTCAGGGTATGTCTGAAGACTTGGATATTTCTAGTTAGGCTCAGAAGAAGATGACCGGTGTTAGACAGGAAACCCCTTTGTCAATATCTCAGCAGTCCCCACTTACCTACTTTACAAATAGGGGGGTTAAAACCCAGAAAGCCTGGTACCACATTACAATAAAAGATGCCCAGGAGCTTATTTATAGTTATTCTCTCAACTTTAAATCTGCTATATTGTACTGTAATAGAAAGTAAAGTAACATACATGATCCACATTCTTTAAAGTTTCCTTGTGTTCTTCAGTGCACGCGCGCGCGCGCGCACACACACGCGCACACACACTCTCTCTCTGCTCCCCCATGCAGACCCCATGCCAGGATTCTCCAAGGAAATAGATTCTTGACGTTTCTTCATTAATTCAGGAATGTGGTATAAAGGTTACAAAATGAACACCAGCGAGCAGCTGCTTTGATGGTGAACTGAGGGTCCCCAGGGGGGCGGCAGAGGCTCTCCCAGTCGCGGCGGCCTTAATGACTTCAAATACCTCGGTATTCATTTACATCCTCATTTCAATACTTGGTAGAAAAATAATTACACTGAGGTGTTTGATGAGATGAAATTTGATCTCAGCAGATGGAGTAAGGCTTCCCCTTTCATCAGCAGGGAAACCAAGTGTCATTTAAATGAAAATCTTCCTGAAATCTCTTTATTCCTAAGTTTGCTGCCAATATCCCTGAGGAAATGAATCCGTCAAAAAGGCGTGGTGATGCTGGGAAGGGACACTGATTTCAGAAGTAATTGTCACAGGTACAGCAAGAATTTCTCCCCGTCCCCCATCTTGGTGAACACTTTATGTGGCTTTCGGGTTTCGACTTGAAATAATGCACAAATGTGCGTTTGAAAATTGAGGTTTTCCAGCCTGTGTCTTGGATGCAGTCCTGTATGCGGGTAACAATAGAGGAGGATTGCCACCGCCCCCCCCCCCCATTCTGTTGGCCTTGCAATAGTCTAGAGTGTTAGCAATGGGTCTAAAGCCAGGAGCGTGTTGGCCGTGCTGCCTCCCCAAGCTGGCGGCTCAGTGCGAGGAGGAGTTCCCAGTCGGTGCTGGTGTGGGTGGAGAGAATGAAAGCAGTTTTATCCACTGTTTCCATGGAAGCAACATATGATCCTTAGCGCTTGGTGCAGAACTGAATTTCAAGAGAGGAGACTTTTTACAGGTACTTGCTGCTGAAAAATAATTTCCCTGCCAAAATATACTGTGAGTGCATTAGCCAGTTCTTACTCTTAATGTTTATTTTACATGAAACTTGCCAGGCAAGAGCCTGAACCAAGCAGGTCTGGATTTCCTGTGGAATTTTCCCGAGGCCACATGTGGAGGACCACTAACCCTGGTGGCCTAGAGCTGCCGTCACTCAGGGAGCATTTCAGGCTGCAGCTCCCACTGTGACCAAAAGAGCCGCTTCTTTTGCATCTGGCCATCTTCTTGGTCACAGCAGGCTCAGTGGCAAGTCAGAAGGCAATTCAAGGGGTAGCGCATTTCGATGAAATGCTCTGTGGGGGCACTCTGGCTGCTCCAAGTTTCCCCCACACCGTGGGCCGCAGGGCCAGCTGTATTCTCTGTGGCGGGTGGGAGGAGAAGCAAGCCAGCTGCACGCTCTGTGGCCAGCGGCCAATGGAAAGCGTCCGGGCCTCCTGTGCCTCCGCTGTAGCAGTCTTGTCTCAGCTGGAGCTCTTGTTCCCTGAGGCCAGTGATAACTGGGCTTCCTGAGCCTCCTGTTAGCCCTTTGTTTTGGGAAGACCAGACTGTCCAGAGGGATGGAGAGAAGACTAGAAAAAACAAACACTAATAAAAGAGAAAAGCAATATATTCATGATAGATTTTTTTTTAAAAGAGAAATGTAACTGCTGAAAAATCAGGATTGAAGGCAATAGCGCTTATGTGTAAGCTCATAGAGGCTGATGCTTAATGGGACTGACAAAGGAATCCCTGGGTGTAGCACAGACTACACTGTGTAGGAGGAACCCTAAGCCATTCCTGTCATGCTCTTGGCAACAGATGAGGTTTCATAAAGTGGTTTGGGAGAAAGTGACGTGCCTTTGGATGGACGCTTTTCTTTGTCTGGTTTCTTGGGACGTTCTCAGCAGTTACCCAGAACGGCACCTATTACATCGCCAGGCCTCGTGTGCTTTTTTTTTGGTAATTTGCCAGGACTGAGATGAGAAGATAGGCATTTTGAGACTGATTTCAGTATGTTTTAGTTGTTCAACAAACATTTCTCAGGTATGTTTCTTTTGAATACACTCCTCTTATGGGGGAATGGATTATATAAACGTGCCTCCTGCAGCCTTTTTGGCTCCATTTTTGAAAGAACTTAATGCCATGGTTTTATGTTAGCAGGTCCTTTTTCTGAATAGAAGTATTTTAGTTTCAAGATACCGGCCTTCTTTAGCCTAAACCAGTCCACAGCTCCTCTCATCTAATACACACTTGTCCTTGAGATCTCAGATTTCTTTGCGTGGGGATGTGGTTTATCATGGTCTCTGTGGGTCAAGGTGGATCAAGGTGATCTGGAGCAGCCCATCACTGGTTTTGGTATTCCTTTGGTTTCGGTGTCCTGAAGCCTCAGAAGGAGCTCAGAGCATTGGTGGTATTTTCCAGGAGGCAGTAGGATCCTTGGCCATCCACTAGGCTGGGATAAGAATTGACACTCCTGCGTTTTTTTCCAGATATTTAATGCCACAAGTGAGTTGTCCGACACGGCCGCCTATCAGTCAGTGCGCATCCTCTCCGTGGCTCTCAGTCAGGCCCTGCAGGAGCTGGAGGACCTCGCTGGGGTTGACCTGCGGTGGTCTAAGCCTACCTCAGGTGAGTGACTGCCACCTCCCTGTGAGGGGCTGGCGCCCTGTGTGGAATCCGTGATCCTGAATTTGATTCTGATCTCTCAGTCACGGTTCACCCATCCTTTTATTCACTGACCCTCCCTCACCCGCATTCCTGACAGGACCCATTTCCTACATTTCTACCGGAAATTCTGCAGTGAGCCTTCCCCCTTCTCTGAGCAGATGATCCTTCCTCCAACCTCAGCGGCCCGTGGAGGCCACGCGGCACGAGCTCCCCAGCATCTCTGCAGCACCTGGTGCTCCCGCTCATCTTCCTTTGTTTCTGTGGCTGAACAGAACCAGCTGTTTCCTTTCAGGGCTGCCTCTGATGCGGGCTCCTCCTGTCCCTCAGGCTATTTTTTTTCTTTTGTGGTTGCCCCGCCCAGCGGAACTGAGCTGCAGTTGCGATCTACTTTGCAGCTGCAGTAAGGCCAGATCCTTAACCCACTGTGCTGGCCAGGGATGGAACCTGCATCTTGGCACTGCAGAGATGCCGCTGATCCCATTGTGCCACAACTGGAACTCCTCAGGCTCTGTGCTTTTATCCATTGTCCAGTCTGCTCGATTTCAGGCCCACCCTGACTCACGCTCTGTTCTAGACCCCAAGGATACAGCGTGAGCAGGACAGACACAGTCCCTTTGTTCAGGGCTTATCTTTTCTTTTATTCTAACAAGACCAAGCAGCCTACTTTGTTGTTTTTTGTTTTTGTTGTGTTTTGCCTTTTTTTTTTTTTTTTTGGCTTTTTAGGGTCGTACATGCAGCATATGGAAGTTCCTAGGCTAGGGGTCGAATCGGAGCTGCAGTTGCTGGCCTACACCACAGCCACAGCAACGCTGATCTGATCTGCATCTGCAGCCTACACCACAGCTGACAGCAACACTGGATCCCTGACCCACTGAGCAAAGCCAGGGATCAAACCCAAATCCTCATGGAGACTAGTTGGATTCGTTTCCGCTGCGCCACAACTGGAGCTCCTAGCAAGACCAAGCAAAGCTAAGGACAATACACACCCTTCTCTCCTTTGCTTTGTTAAACCTATTGATTTATTTTTGGCTACATTGGAGCCACATGGAAGTTCCCCGGCCAGGGACTGAATCTGAGCCCCAGCTGTGACCTGGGGCAATGCAAGATCTTTAACCCATTGCGCAGGGCAGGACCGAACCTGCACCTCCATAGCAGAACTCCTGTTCATTCTTGTCACTGCTTTCCCACGTGCTCACTCTTTAACACTTTGTACCCTGGCTTCCGTGTCCACCTCAGCACCTTGCTCCCCCAGGGTTACTGCTGTCCTTCCAGTCCGCACTCTGGCCGCCCTGCAGCACCGACACCGCTGACCGCCACTTTAGAAACTGCGCCTTCCTCTGAGCTCTGTGGTACTTCCTCTCTAGCCCCTTTCCTCTTTCACCTGTACGAGCGTTGCCTTGGTAACCTCAGTTGCACCTACAGTTGAAAACAAGTAGTAATTCATTCAACAAATGTCTGAGTGCCTGGTATGTGCCAGGCAGTGTTCCCACTGCTGGGGGCTTAGCAGTGAATAAAGAGCAGGCAAGAGTTCCTGGTCTCCTGAAGCTGACAGTCCAGTGTGGGGGCAGGGGTGGGTGGGGTGGGTACAGAAATGAATAGTAAAATTGGTGATTTAAATACCGTGTCTGGTACTATTCAGTGTCACACTGTCTGAGCTCTCCCTACGAGAACTCAGGAACTGAATAGATTTGGGTACATGTTTTTTTATGACTCGTTTGGTCTGTGAACCACCTTTTTTTCCCCTGCTGCACCTTCAGCATATGGAAGTTCCTGGGCTAGGGACTGAATTCGAGCCACAGCGGTGACCTATGCCATAGCTACAGTAACACCGGGTCCTTAACTGCGCCAGCCCGGGGATTGAACTGCTGCAGTGGGATCCTTGACCTGCTTCTCCACGGCAGAAACTCTTGGTCTGTGAACTCTTTTTTTTTTTTTTTTGTCTTTTTGCCTTTTCTAGGGCCGCACTCGCGGCATGTGGAGGTTCCCAGGCTAGGGGTCTAACAGGAGCTGCAGCTGCTGGCCTTCGTCACAGCCACAGCAACGCGGGATCTGAGCCGTGTCTGCAGCCTTCACCACAGCTCACGGCAACGCCGGATCCTTAACCCACTGAGCAAGGCCAGGGATCGAGCCCGCAACCTCATGGTTCCTAGTCGGATTCGTTAACCACTGAGCCACGACGGGAACTCCTTGGTCTGTGAACTCTTGCTGCATGTCATCCGACGCTCAGGATATATCTTGCTACCAGCTCCCTTCACTCTCTGAACTCAGAGACTTAAATTTTTGAGTTTCAAGGGATAGTTTATATGGTGATGTGTATTGAGACAAAAAGAAGTACATAAAATATCATTAGGAAAGGGGGCAGTTTGGACGGTTGGGGTGGTGGTTTCCGGTTTAGAGTGGCCATGGAAATTCCACAATTTCCATAATGACATGAAAGAGGTGAGGGAACACACGTGTCTGGGGAGGAGCACAGCAGGTCGGGCCCCTCTCACGTTCCGGGTCTCTCCTGCCTCTTCTGCTGTCGTCACGCCTCTGGTTGTGACTGCGAACGTAGCTGGGAGTGGCCTCTGATTTTAAAGACTTGTAATTAGATTGGACCTGCCTGGAAAATTCAGGACAACCACCTCCTCTCAAGGCCCTTACCCCTGAAACGTCTGCAGTGAGCCTTGAGCCACGTTAAGGTTCATCCATGGGTTCCAGGCATGAGAACGTGGACATCGCTGGGGGCCGCTCTGCGCAGCACACGGCCTCACGCCCGAGCGTGGAGGACTTCCTCTGCCTCGCTCTGAATTACCTTTTGCTGCTATCTCCCTTCAGTGAGGCACCTTTACTCCCGCTACCCACAGCCACCCAACAGACATTCGCTGACTCTCTCCTGGGTCCCAGACGTGGGGGACATGGAAGCGAATGGGGCGAAGTCCTAGTGGTTTGGTGGGTGAGGGAAGCTCTAGGCAGGGTATTACGGGAGCACAGGGCAGGTGCACCTTTACTAGGTTTTTTACTGTCTGCTTTTCACTTAGTATTCTTTCTTCTGTTGTTAAAACCTCTTCACACTTGTTCGTACCTCTTAAAGCACTAAACCATATTTTGCCGTGTATTTTACACACCTGGATATTTGTCTTATTCTGCAGAAATATAAGACCTCTGAGGAGAGGTTCCATGTCTCTCCATAGGTCTTTAAATACTGTATCCCAATCATCTAGAAGCGTCTGGCACTTGGTAGGTGCTCAGTCTACTGATTTCAGTTCCCACCGTTACACTCTCAGAGGTCTGAGGGCCAGAACTGTGTTGAGCTGGACTGTCCACGTGCCTTACCAGCGACTTATGCGTAGTGGTTCTTTAATAGCTGCTGAACTGGATTGACGCTATCAGTTGCATGTGTGCACGTCCCCCTCTTCATCTGCTTTCTTCTGATATGGAAATTACCCATTCTGGTCCTTTTTGGTTTCTGGGCTGTGTGGATGAACCAGCTAGGTGATGCTGAAAACATTTAAATCCTGGTTTTGGTTTCTGTTACTTCCCTTTGGCCAAACTCCCAATCAATTGTTTGTTCTTTTTTTTTTTTTTTAACTCAGTGAACTTTATTAAAATTATAGGTGTACAACAATCATCACAATCAAATTTTATAGAATTTCCATCCCAAACCCTCAGTGCATTCCCCCACCCCCCAACCCGTCTCATTTGGAAACCCTAAGTTTTTCAAAGTCCGTGAGTTAATGTCTGTTCTGCAAAGAGGTTCATTGTGTCCTTTTTAAATTTTTATTTATTTTTATTTTTATTTTTTTGCCTTTTGTCATTTTAGGGCCACACTCGCGGCATGTGGAGGTTCCCAGGTTAGGGACCTAGTCGGAGCTGTAAGCCACTGGCCTACACTGCAGCCACAGCAATGCAGGATCTGAGCCGCGTCTGCGACATATACCAGAGCTTATGGCAATGCCGGATCGTTAATCCACTGAGCAAGGCCAGGGATCAAACCCGCAACCTCATGGTTCCTATTCGGATTCTTTAACCACTGTGCCACGAAGGGAACTCCTGTGTCCTTTTTTTAGATTCCACATGTAAGTGATAGCATTTGATGTTGGTGTCTCATTGTCTGACTGACTTCACTCAGCATGATAATTTCTAGGTCCATCCATGTTGCTATAAATGCTGTTATTTCTTTCCTTTTAATGGCTGAGTAATATTCCATTGTGTATATATACCACTCCTCTGTCGATGGGCATTTTGGTTGTTTCCATGACGTGGCTATTGTATAGAGTGCTGCAATGAACACTGGAGTACATGTGTCTTTTCGAGTCAGGGTTTTCTCTGGAGAGATGCCCAGGAGTGGGACTGCTGGATCAAATGGTAATTCTATTTTTAGTTTTCTGAGGAATCTCCATGCTGTTTTCCACAGTGGTTGCACCACTTTACATTCCCACCAGCAGTATAATAGGGTTTCTTTTTCTCCACACCCTCTCTAGCACTTACTGTTTGTAGACATTTTGATGATGGCCATTCTGGCTGGTGTAAGGTGGTATCTCATAGTGGTTTTGATTTGCATTTCTCTAATGACAAGTAATGTTGAATATCTTTTCATGTGTTTTTTTGGCCATCTGTATGTCGTCTTTGGAGAATTGTCTGTTTAGCTCTTCTGCCCACTTTTTGATGGGTTGTTCGTTTTCTTGGTATTGAGCTCTAGGAGGTGTTTATAAATTTTGGAGATTAATCCCTTGTCATTTGCTTCATTTGCAAATATTTTCTCCCATTCTGTGGGTTGTCTTTTTGTTTTATTTAGGGTTCTTTTGCTGTGCAGAAACTGTTAAGTTTAATTAAGTCCCATTTGTTTATTTTTATTTTTAATGTCATTACTCTAGGAAGTGGATCTGAGAAGATGTTGCTGTCATTTATGTTGGAGAGTGTTTGGCCTATGTTTTCCTCTAAGTTTTATAGTATCTGGTCTTATATCTAAGACTTTAATCCATTTTGAGTTTATTTTTGTGTGTGCTATTAGGAAGTGTTCTATTTAATTCTTTTACATGTGGCTGTCCAGTTTTCCCAGCACCAGTTATTGAAGGGGCTGTCTTTTCTCCATTATATATTCTTGCCTCCTTTGTCATATATTAATTGGTGCGTGGGTTTAATTCTGGGCTTTCTATCATGTTCCACTAATCTATATTTCTGTCTTTGTGCCAGTACCATATGGTTTAGATGAATGTGGTTTTGCAGTATAGTCTGAAGTCAGGGAGACTGATTCCTCCAGCTCCATTTTTCTTTTTCAGAATGTCTTGTCTGTTCTGGGTCTTTTGTGCTTCCAAACAAACTTTAAAATATTTTGTTCTAGTTCTGTGAAAAATGTCCTTGGTAATTTGACAGGGATTGCATTGAATGTGTAGATTGCCTTGGGTAGTATTGTCATTTTGATAATATTGACTCTTCCAATCCAAGAGCATGGTATGTCTTTCCATCTGTGTCATCCTTGATTTCTTTCATCAGCGTCTTATAGTTTTCAGAGTACAGGTCTTCTGTCTCTTTAGGTAGGTTTATTCCTAAGTATTTGATTCTTTTTGATGTGATGGTAAACAGGATTGCTTCCCTAATTTCTCTTTCTGATCTTTTGTTGTTAGTATATAGAAATGCAGTTGATTTCTGTGTATTAATTTTGTATCCTGTGACTTTGCTAAATTTACTAATGAGCTCTAACAATTTTCTGGTAATCTTTAGGATTCTCTAGGTATTCTCATGTTATCTGCAAATAGTGTGTCACACTGAGCTGAGTCTGCAACCTATCCCATAGGACATGGCAATACCAGATCCGTAACCCACTGAGCTGGGCCAGGGATTGAACCCACATCCTCATGGATGCTAGTCGAATTTGTTACTGCTGAGCCACAACAGGAACTCCAGAAATACCTTTCTTCTCCACATGCTCAATGCTTGCTTGTTCCCTTTTCCAGAGCTAAGTGGGACAGATGCTGGGTAAGAGGAGGGTGGAGTAGGGGCCCAGGGCCTCTGCCCATCTCTGTGGAAGAGAAGTCTCAATAGTCTTTGATTCTCAGGTACCTGCATGTGGCGGGAAAGCAGGGGCAAAGCCTGCATACCTGGCAGAGAGCTTTGGTTTTCTGCTGTCGAGGCTGCTGTCTCTCAATCTTATTTATCCTAGTCTTGGAAAGTCTTAGAAAGGGATGCAAGGCCTGACCCACACCCATTCTTCGTACCTCGACCCACCTAGGAGCCGCAGTCTGTATCCATCTGCTTTTCCCCTGTTTTCTTTAACTGTTTCTCTGAACAGAAAACTTGGGCCATGGAGATTTTAAGTACACGTCAGCAGTGTGCTGGCTCTTTGGGCGTTACCTGTATGACACCCTGCAGTATCCCATCGGGCTGATCGCTTCCTCCTGGGCTGGGACGCCCATTGAAGCCTGGTCATCTGGAAGGTCACTGAAAGCCTGCGGGGTCCCTAGGTAAGGGTAAGAAAGCATCCGCCACTCTGGGGAAAAGCCTGTCAGGAAATTTTACACAGCTGCTACACATGTAAATTCATAAAGTATTCCATAGAGACAATTTATGGACATGTTCGACGTAAAAAAAAAAAAACAAAAAAACAAAACCTGTGCCTTTTGATCTGGCCATTTCATTTCTGAGAATTTATTTAAAGGAAATAATTAAGGCTGTATGTAATGATTTATCTTCAAGGAAGATAATCACGGCATTGCTTATAAAAGCAAAGAGTTTACAATAGTCTAAATATTAAATAAATTTATTGCCTGTGTGATAGACTCATTATAAAACACCCTTCTCTGGCTTTTAATCACTTTATCTGGAAAGGGAGATGGCCCCACCCAGAGCTTACAGAAAGCTGACGGATACGCTTACCTGGGAAGAGCCTGGAGTAACATTCAGAGACTGTTCACATTTTCTCATGGGTCAGAGTGGTTGGCTTAAACTCCGTTGCCTTCATCAGGGGTTTACCCAAGTGCAGCTGGATGGATGCCTAGCTTAGGGGTCGTCATGTGTTCTGTCACCAGCTCTCTCCTGATACTTGTGCATCTTACCGATTTCAGGTTCATACCATCTGATTTTGAAACTGGTCCCAGTGAAAACTCTGTTCTCTGGAACGCCATGATCCATCCGCTACATAACATGACTCTGAAGGGGGTGGTATGGTACCAGGGTGAGTGTTCAATCTGCTTTTTCCACTGTACCAGTTAGCTTTTGCTGTATAACAAACCAGCCTAGAACTTAGTGACTTCAAACAGTAGTAATTGTTCAGCTCACTGTTTTCTAGGTTAGCAGGGCAAGTTTTTCTGTCTGGGCTGCTTTGGATAATTTCTGATGGAATTGTTTATATGTCTTTGGCCATGTGGTAGGTTGTCTGGTGGCTGGATGACTTAAATGGCCTCTCCCTTACGTCTGTTGACCCAGGCTGTCTGTCTGCCGGGGCCTCTCATCCTTCAGAAAGCTGGTTCAGACTTATTTATCATTTACGTAGCAGCTTCAGGGCTCCAAGTGTATCAGGAGAGAACAAACCCCGGAGCTGAACTGCTTTCCAAGCCTCTGCTCACATTACATTCGCTGATGCTCCTTTAGCCCAAGCAAGCGTAAGCACTGTCCAAAGAGACCACAGGAAGGCCCACGACGTAAGGGCACAGGTGGGGGGGGATGTGTGGTCGTCTTTGTGTCTACCCCAGTCTCCTCTCACAGCATGGGCTGTTTTTAGGGGAATCCAATGTAAATGTTAACAGGGACCTGTACAATTGTACGTTCCCTGCCCTCATCGAAGACTGGCGCCAAACCTTCCACAGCGGCTCCCAGGGCCAGACAGAGCGCTTCTTCCCATTTGGATTTGTCCAGGTATGTGCCCGGGGGAGAGGGTTCATGGGCACTGGCTTGGGGAGATGCTGGCGTTCCATGTTCCTTTTCTTGCCCTCACAGCCTGTCTGCTGGTCAAGAACTGAATGTAAGTCTAAAATTCATCTCAATTCAGTCTTTGAAAAGCTAATAAGTAACTAACATTTTTCTTACTAAAAAACAGTGCATGTTCATTAAAGAAATATCTAAAAGGAGGGCAAAAAATAAGCTAAAAATATTCACAATCCAGGAATAAGCACACCTTTTCTGCTCAAGTGTTTTTGAAATAGGATCCATACCATAATACTATACCACATCTTGCTTTTTCTCATGGTACGGACATGTGTCGTATTGTGAATTTATTTCCATGCTAATAGATATTAATTTTCAGCACAGTTTATAATGATTGGACTCTGAGATGTGGTTGTATTATAATTGATTTAACTAGCTGTCCATGAAGTGGCACCTCGGTTGCTTTAAACATTTAGCTTTTATAAGCAGCGGTGTATTTATTTTCCTTATAGCTAAATTACTGTATACATGCTTAATTATTTCCCTAAGATAAGCTCCTAGAAATGAAAATGTTAGGTTAAATTGGATACTTTTTAAGGCTTTGAGCATGTTCCCAAATTTCTCTATGGAAATTTGCCAATTAGTATAAATTTATACTCCTAGCAACTGTGTGTGAGGGTGTTTACTTCCGCACACCCTCCTGAACTTGGCGTTAGCCCTCCCACCCCTTAGAATGATGCACGCTGTCTCACCACCCGCCCACTGCACGTGCTGCTTGCCTGGAACAACCTCTCTCTGCTGTGCTTTCCTGAGTAATTTTTTTTTTTTTTTCAGTGGCCACACCCCATGGAAGTTCTGGGCCAGGGACTGAATCTGAGCCACAGCTAAGACAATGCCAGATCCTTAACCCACTGCCTCCACAGCGACCTGAGCTGCTGCAGTTGGATTCTTAACCCATTGTGCCACAGCAGGAATTCCCCTAGGTAACTGTTACTCCTCTTTTAGGTCTCAGCCTGCATATCAGCTAGGAAGCCTTCTGGGACTATCCAGACTCTGTCCCCATAGGTGAGGCTGCTCACCCTCTATGTCCCCTTTTGGCTGGCATGCAGGTTGTGCACATGACCACATTTTCCTGAATCACATTTCCATCCCTAGTACCTAATTGATTGGCACTCATTAATGTGGTCTAGCACACAAATGAAAAAATATATCAAGGAGTTTCCATTGTGGCAAAGTGGAAACAAGACCGACTGGTGTCCATGAGGATTCAGGTTTGATCCCTGGGCTCACTCAGTGGGTTAAGGATCTGGTGTTGCCATGAGCTGTGGTGTAGGCCGGCAGCTGTGGCTCCAATTCGACCCCTAGCCTGGGAACTTCCATATGCCATGGGTGTGGCCCTAAAAATGCAGATATATATATATGCCTTTAAAAAAATGTTTAATATATATATTAAACATATTTAACCAAGTTCATAATTGCCCTGCTTAACCTGTTCCTATGACCCCTCTAAGACCTAGACCTTCTAGCATGGTGGTGGTTCTGACTTTTCTGGAACATAGGAATTGAATAAGGTACTACAAAAACGAGGCCCAACTCATAGCATAAACATGGAATAGGCTTTAATATCGGGGCTGGACACACCTATGCCCAGGTGTCTGCCTCTGCGGGCCGCACACAGGCTTTCCTCTCCCTATCCTCCCATCTCCTCTACCTCGTCCTATTTCACATACTTTTTTTTTGGATAAAGATTTTTATAGACCTTGTTTCCACTTATAATTACTTTACAGCTATTTTCTTTCTTCTTTCTTACATTTGTTTTGACTTTGAACAAGATTATTCTGCTCATTATTTTCAAAATAGCAACTCCTGTCACCAGTTCTGTGTTACTGTTGGTGGCAACTGCATTTGGTCTTCTGAGGAACTTTTTTTGTCTCCCAGCCTGTGTACATGCTGATTTGAATGTGACTTCAACCAATCCAGACCAGAAATATGTGTTGCATGCTTATTATATGCTATGAATCGTGTGAGGTGCTAGAAATAGAGCACAGAGAGTGTGGTCTTACACTTGTGCCTTGTGGTTTAGCAGAAGCCCCTTCACCTTGGGCATTAACTTTATCATCATCGTACTGGTTTGTGGTATACCTTCAAAGGGGAATGTCAAATATGACAGTGTCATGGTTCAGAGCACGGTCTGGGGTTGGTCTGCTTGATCAGATCCCAGCTCTGAACCGTCTTTATTGTCACAAGATATTGAACTTCTTTGTTAAGTATTCATTGAGTTAATCCATGTAAAGCCTGGCACATGCTAGATAATGTGTATTTATTATTATTAATGAGAGAAGCCAGAAAAATCTGGAGGGCCAGTCGGTCTATAGGAAAAGTTGAAGTGGCTTGATGCAAGTGCTGAGTGTGAAATGATGGTGGCAGTAACTGCAGCAGTTAGAGAGGCCGGACTCAGAACTCCATGGAGAGGCTAGACACATGTATCTGGTGGAGAGGTGACCTGAAGCCTGGGGGAGAGAGAGGAACAGGGGCCAGGGCTGGAGTCCCTAGGAATGTGCTTTTTATTTTATTTTTTGTCTTTTTAAGGCCGCACCCATGGCATATGGAGGTTCCCAGGCTAGGGGTTGAACTGGAGCCATAGCTGCCAGCCTACACCACAGCCTCAGCAGTGCCAGATCAGAGCCGTGTCTGCAACCCACACCACAGCTCGCGGCAATGCCTGATCCTCATGGGTGCTAGTCAGATTTGTTTCTTCTGAGCCACGAGACAGGAACTCCAGGAGTGTGCTTTTTAAAAGGAGTTTGGAGGAACAGTGGTACACCCTGCAAACTACAGAGCTACTGTAAAGCCCTGTGAATGTGGCCACTTTCATATTCTTTGGCTGTTATTTGACTTCATTAGCAGCAGTATTTCTACTGGTCACTGTGGGACAAGTGCCCTGCTTTATCTCAGATTAGGAAAAACACAGGAATTTCACTGGGGTGTGGAGTATGCTGGTGCCCCCATGTGGCCAGTATGTAGTTGTGCAGCCATGAACTAGAGTGGAGAATTGTGGCAGGAATACTGCCATTTTGAGATAACTTCCTTGGCTTGAGTGACTGTTGCAGCACTTTTCTCTGAGGGCTTCAGGCTAATACTCACCTTCAACACTTTCAAGTGGCGTTGTTGCAGTGATCCTCATCATGGCACTGGTTTGAACATGGCTCCACTCTGAGTTCTCTTTTTGGCGTTGTATGGGATGTGGTAGGATTGATTACTCACTGGATCTTTTTATTCCCTTTTTCTAGTTTTCATGAAACTAGTTTTCATTGTGAAGCTTCAGCACCTTTTATCATGTCATATGTTAATGCCAATTTGCATACGTTTTTTTTTTTTTTTTTTTTTTTTTTTTGCCTTTTGTCATTTTAGGGCCGCACCTGCGGCATGTGGAGGTTCCCAGACTAGGGGTCTAATCGGAGCTGTAGCCACCGGCCTGAGCTGTAGCCACCGGCCTACGCCATAGCCACAGCAACGCAGGATCCGAGCTGTGTCTGCGACCTACACCACAGCTCACGGCAATGCCGGATCGTTAACCCGCTGAGCAAGGCCAGGTATCGAACCCACAACCTCATGGTTCCTAGTCGGATTCGTTAACCGCTGCACCACGACAGGAACTCTTGCATAAGAGATTTTAATAAGAATCATGTGGTGGGGAAATACACTTTTTCTCTTAGCTGGAGAAACCACATGCCATATGGCAAGAGGGTGTGGCTGTTGGAAGGTGTGACGAATTGGGGTCTTTGTTGCAATTTGCCACCTGTTCGAGGGCAGATTCCTTTGTTTCCCTGTGGTGTCTGGCCGTGTGTTCTACACAGATAGATCAGTTACCTATTGCTTTGAACAAACTACCTCAGAACTTCAGGGCTTACGACATCAGCCATTATGTTTTATGGGCAGGGCTCAGCTGGGATGGCTCATCTTGGCTCTGTAACGTCAGCCAGGCTTGCTCATGTGGCTGCAGTTTGAAGGATCTAGAGTTCACATGACTGGCCCCTCAGCTGGGGTGGCTGGGACATTGATGCCTTGCTCCTCATGACCTTCCAGCTTCCAAGGCTGCTCTCTCCACGTTTCTCCAGCAGGGTGGCTGCACTGTTGTCACACGGCCATCTCAGGATTCATGAAATCGGAAAGCCTGGGCTCTTGAGGCAGACTCATGAGCTGCACAGCATCATCACCCCTGCTGTATTCTGTTTGTCAGAGAAGATCACGGGCTTAGCCGAGGTTCAGTGGGAGGAGAAATACTCACTTCCTGCTGAGAGAGGTGGCAGAGTTACACTGTGGCCTGTGGGACGAGAGGTTCAGCCACAAGGGTAGGAGGCTCAATAAATAATGTGCTGAATGAGCAAGCGAGCGGAAGGGTGAAGCAGAAGCAGGGTCTACTTGTCAGACTCCACTCTAGGGTTCTGACACAATAAAATTCTGATCAATGATGTTTCCTTTTTAGTTATCTTCATTTTTGTCTGGTGCAACCTCCAGTGATGGACTTCCCCAGATCCGCTGGCATCAAACAGCAGACACTGGCTACGTCCCCAACCCGAGGATGCCCAACACTTTCATGGCAGTAGCTATGGATCTCTGTGATAGGAATTCGCCTTATGGCAGGTTGGTGCTTCTTGGGCTTTACCTAAACAATAATAGGTGTTCTTTGTGGCCTTTACTCTGCATTCACTTGTGAGGAGGCAGAGTATGTGGCCTAAGGATTGGACCTTAGAAGCATGATCTGTCAATCACGTGCTGCAGTAACAAAAATTCTCTTGAATCTCAGTGCCTTGATGCAGCAGAACCCTATTTCTTCTTCACGCTCCATGACCGAAGGTTAACAGAGAGGCTTTCCTAGCATTGTCACTCACAGAACCAGAGCAACAGCGGCTCCAAGGTGATCTGTTTCCATGGTTACCTTACCGTCTCATAGTGGCAATTAAGTGCTTCCACCAGAGGCAACACAAGTCGCTTCTGCTAACATTGCAATGGGCAAAGCAAGTCCCATGGCCATGCTTGTCTTCAGCAGGAGCAGGAAATGGAATTCTACTGTGGACTCAGAGGAGGGCCACTGGAGTATTTTTGAGCAGCTCTGTTGACTGTCACCTTCCAACTGTAGGATATGAGGAAATTTCAGTGAAATGGAGGTCTGCACAGTGTCTGGATTATAGTAGGAGGTTGCATGAATATTTACGGGTGAATGAATGTTTTTTTTGACTTTTGTTTTTTGTTGTTTTTAGGGTCGAACCCACGGCAAGTGGAGGTTCCCAGGCTAGTGGTCTAATCGGAGCTACAGCTGCCAGCCTATGCCACAGCCACAGCAATGCGGGATCCAGTTCGCGTCTGCAACCTACACAGCAGCTCATAGCAACGCTGGATCTTTAACCCACTAAGTGGGAGGCCAGGGATTGAACCAGCAACCTCATGGTTCCTAGTCCGATTTGTTTCTGCTGAGCCATGACGGGAACTCTGAATGACTGTTTTTTGAATGAATAAAACCTGGAGGGGATCAGGTAATGAAGAGCTGATTCAGATGAACCACAGGACTTTTTTTTAGGGGTTGCAGTAGCTTCTTGTGAGCTCTCCCAGGTTAGTGCCAGTGCCTACCTGCCCACCCTCCTCCTTTATTCCATCCTTCCAAGTCCCCAGTTGTTTCAAGGTTTCTGGCCCATAGAAGGCCCAGAGCCCCATCTCTGGTTACCATTCATCACTTCTCTGGGGCTGAGAAGCCACTGATCACTGGCTAAGTTCAGTTAACTTGATGCGTACCTCCTTAAAGGGTGCTTTGTATATTTTCTTTCTTTCTTAATCTGATTATTGTTGAGCTCAAACCCAAAGTCCTCTACTTGTTCTTTGTCCTGTAGCGTCCACCCTCGAGATAAACAGACGGTAGCCTACAGGCTGCACCTGGGGGCCCGCGCCGTGGCGTATGGGGAGAAGTTGACCTTTCAAGGACCACTGCCTCAGAAGATGGAACTCTTGGCCGACAAGGGGCTGCTTAACCTCACGTATTCCCAGCAAATCCAGGTGCAGAGGCAGGACGACAAGATATTTGAGGTGAGACCAGCAGAAGCCAGAGGGGTTCGTCCTGTGTGGGAGTCGGGATCTCCATGCTGAGGCCCATCTCTGATTATAGCATGACTAGGAGGCAGGTTTTGGTTGGTGGAGGGCTGAGCTTATCTCAGAGCAATAAGTAAGCAGCTGTTAATTCATTCACATAGAGGCAATGTTGCTAGACAGTCAAGGAAGGGAAACAAGTCCGTATTAGAATGATGTTCCTCCTCTTTTCCCTCCCAGAACAACTGTCCATCCGCGGGGAAGGGCTGGCAGTTTTACTTGTAGGTTACCTATCGAAAGGGTCCTTGCTCCAGAATATTCCCCTCATCCATGGATGTCTTTCTGGTCACACTGTCCTAAATTCTGATTTTGAGTTTAATAACACCTTGAAGAGGTTTAAGCTTGGCGATTTAGAACAGTGTGAAGTACTGTAATGAATCTCCATGCTTTCTTCTAAAACCTGGCGACGGTTATTCCACCGTGGAACTGGGGTATTGATTAAAGAGCTTACTTAGGAGTTTTCTAAGGCTGGGGTGGGGGTGGAGGCATTCCTAGATGGGGCTTTTAAGTGAGTATTTTGGATTCCTAGGCCATTAGGTTGTGGGCAGTTGTGTATGAAAAGAGGGCACTGGAGGGGATGAAAGAATGTAGAAGACAAACTAGTCACACAGGAGTTTGTCCAGGGTCGTTCCTCTGGAATCCTAACTAGTGTCCACTTGCCTTGGGTGCCCAGCATTGCCCCACCTAGCTTCTTTAGATGCCAGGTTTTAGGTGAATTCTAGCTCCCAAGAAGTCTCTGCGTTCCAGCTCCCTTTAGTCAGTTGGGACCCCAGCTGGACTGCATCGTCAGGACCTGGAATCACAGCTGGGCCAGGACAGAATTTAAATTTGTGTGTGGTGGATGTTTTGCGCTCCCCATAGTGGACTGCTTTCGGGCTTGAGGACAGTTTTTCATCCAAAGTTCCTCTGGGTCCCTTCTTTGCTCTCCAGGCTTGCTTCACTCAAATTTTTTTTTTCCTTTTAGATCTGCACCCATGGCATATAGAGGTTCCCAGGCTAGGGGCTGAATCGGAGCTGTAGCTGCCAGTCTACACCACAGCCACAGCCACCGCTAGATCCGAACTGTGACTGTGACCTACACTACAGCTCAGAGCAATGCCAGATCCTTAACCCACTAAGTGAGGCCAGGGATTGAACCTGCATCCTCGTGGATACTATGTTGGGTTCGTTACCACTGAGCCACAATGGGAACTCCACTCACTCAAATTTCTGCCTACTTGGCTGTTTGGCAGGAGGATCACAGGAAGAATGTTCTGGAGAGCTGTCCCTAAATGCTTCCTGTGATGACGCTGCCTTGTCTCAGTGATTTAGTGCTCTAGTTTTTGATTTAAGCTATTTAGTTTATCACGTGAACTTTTATTATCCATTTGTGGCTGTGCTGAACAGACCCAATCTGGACTCAGGTTGTTCTGGTTATTGGAGGAAATGTGTCCTTAGCTAAGAGTGGCCCCTTCTCTCCTTTGAGTCTGTCTGAAAGAGCAGCTCCTTCTCTCAGTATATCCCTGTCCTGACCATTCCTGTTTATGACTCTCCTGTTTAGATCTCATGTTGCAGTGACCAGCAGTGCAAGTGGCTTCCAGCTCCCATGGACACTTTATCTGCTCAGACCCTGGCCCTGGATATCACATCTTGTCATGACATGCTGGTTGCTGTTCGCTATGCCTGGACTGCATGGCCTTGTGAATATAAACAGTGTCCCTTGTACCACCCCACCAGTACCCTGCCAGCTCCTCCCTTCACTGCCTTCATTACAAACCAAATTCCTGGCTATCTCAGCAAGGGGGCAAATGACCTCAATGCATTATGATCACATCCTATAAGTATGGATCCTTATTTGGGCATTTAGGAATTTAAATGACAACTACTGTTTTCAATGGAAATTAATAGAACTGTCTCATTGACAGCACCCAGCCTGCACTTGGTTGTTTCTGTATTCTGAGATGCCAGGGCTGGTAGGCAAATGAAATGCTTGCCTTCCATCCCCCAGTGAGGCCAGGTATCTGTTTCAGACTTAATTCTGAACTGCAAACAACTTGAATCTTAGTGTCATTCACTTCCTTCATTATTGGGAGTGAAATGTCCTAACACTTTTGTCCCCTTACATCCAGGGCATGGAAACTCGGGGTCGGAAGAGATTTCAAGGCCATGGAGGAAGCTAGCTAGTATTTATGTGTCTTCTACCAAATATGACAAATGGGTATCAAATCTCTGTATATAATTTCCATTTTAAACTTGCCAACAGTTTTTCCTCATGTGGAACTGAAATCTTTCTTCCACTGCACAACAGCCGTCTTTCAGGGACCTGAAGATAGCCCTGTTTTGTTCTCAAACAGCTCTGTTCCTTCACTCTGAATAATGATGATGTGAATGTTTAAAATGAAGAACCAGAACCATGCGCAGGCCTTTGGGAGGCACTGAGGGACTGCCTGTGGAGGGAAGTGCAAGGGCGAGGTGGCAGCTCCCAGTGGGAACCACGGACAGTGGAGGTCACTGAGAGGCAAATACAGACACCAGGCTCTTTGGAAGAGTTTAACTATTAAAAGGCTAATCCAGATGGAAGAACAGAGTGAGTCTGAAAGTAAAGCATTTAGACAAATAATCCAGATGGGACAAATGGGAGAGGGGGCTTTTGTGTATGCTGTTAGAGTCATTATGCTGTTTACTGGTTGATTAAAGACAGTAACCTGTAACAAGTTGGAAATAAAAGTATAATCACTAGCCCTGTATACATGTTTATCTCCAGTCAAAAGTGGATTAGAAGTGGGCTTGCAGCTTGCCCTCTGAAGCCAAGAAAGGATGAAGCCGAAAAAGGAGTGTGACTTACCTGCTGGTGGCTTCCATCCCCTTAATGTGAAACCTGAGAAGAAAGCAGAAGCCTCATTCCTTCCCATGTGCCCTTCCTGTGGTCCCGGTGTGGTGCTCAGCAGCAGGAAGAGTCAGTGCCAGGACTTTCGTGAATAAAGAACTGAAACAGCAGAGTTCCCTTTGGTTAACGAAACCCACTAGGATCCATGAGGATGTGGGTTCGATCCCTGGCCTTGCTCAGTGGGTTAAGGATCCAAGATTGCCATGAGCTGTGGTGTAGGTCACAGATGTGGCTTGGATCCAGTGTTGCTGTGGCTGTGGTGTAGGCTGGCAGTTGTAGCTCCGATTTGATTCCTAGCCTGGGAACCTCCATATGCCACGGGAGCGGCCCTAAAAAGCAAAAACAAAACAAGAACCGAAACAGCTCTTCAGTTTGCAAGGAATTCCCTGGATGCTTTGAAGACCTCCTAACACCTTGCATCCTCGTAACACCTTGCATGAACCTTGACCTCTTGCTCATCTGCCTTGATGGGAACCACGAACCCAGTAACAGACTCCTGAGAAAAAGCGAATCTAGGTCCATCCACCCCTCCCCACCCAATACCATCCAGAGGCTGTTCTAACTTGGAGGTAGCAGAGAGCCCAGAGCTCTGGTTGCAGGTTCCTTGTACCTCGAGTAGCCCAGGACACATGGCAAAAAATTAGGTTTAGGTAGTGGATATGTTAATGAAAAGCCAAGTGAAAGTTCATTCACTCTTAATGGGTGAATAACTTAAAACATTCTCTGTGGGAATTCAGTTTATTTCCCAAAGGAAAATAACTTTTTACTGTTTGAAAAATGCCATTTAAAGAAAATCACTTCAGAAGACTTGGATGCTAAAGAAAAATGTAAGTAAAAACCACTTCAAAATTTATCATTTGGAAATAATATTTTGGTGAACACTCGATTTATTTGGGTCACATTTTACATACTACTACACCATATCTTGTTTTGTAATCTGTTTTTGATTTTTTTCTAGCAAAATAATTTTCCTATGTAGATTGGGTATAGATTTAGTTTTAGTTTCTGGGAGTCCCTTACTTTAAACCAATTTCCCAGTAGTGAACATACAGGGTTTTTCACTATTAAACTAATACTGTAACCGTTACATGCAAACACCATAAAGTACAACTCCTTAGGGTCCTAAAGATGTGAGTCTTGATTACCTAGTTTAAGAACTAATGGGCTGGGGAATTCCCGTCGTGGCGCAGTGGAAATGAATCCAACTAGGAACCATGAGGTTGTGGGTTCTATCCCTGGCCTCACTCAGTGGGTTCAGGATCCGGTGTTGTGTGAGCTGTGGTGTACACCAGCAGCTGTAATTGGACTCCTAGCCTGGGAACCTCCATATGCTGTGAGTACAGCCCTAAAAAGCAAAAAAAAAAAAAAAGGGGGGGGGGTTGGAGTTCCCTGTTGTGGCTCGGCAGAAACGTGCCCTACTAGTATCTATGAAGACACAGGTTCGATCCCTGGCCTCACTCAGTGGGTTAAGGATCTGGCGTTACTGTGAGCTGTGGTGTAGGTCACAGACATGGCTCAGATCCCATGCTCAGATCCCAAGGTGCTGTGGCTGGGGTGTAGGCTGGTAGTTGTAGCTCCAATCTGACCCCCAGCTTGGGAACTTACATATGCCATGGGTGTGGCCCTAAAAAACCCAAAAAACTAATAGGTTGAGATCTGTAGTTTGAAAAACATTGTTCTGGGAAAGCTACAAAGTAGCTTTATATTTTGCGAACAGTACACAACTTATTTAAAAAAAATTGGTGAGGGGGTATGCCTGGCACAAGGAAGTTCCTAAGCCAGGACTCAAAGCCTCACCACAGCAGCAGCCTGGGCCACTGCGGTAACAGTGCTGAATCTTTAACCTGCTTTGCCACAAGGGAACTCCCTAAAAATTAAAAAAATCTTTGTTTTGTTTTGTTTTGTTTTTTTAGGGCCGCACCCGCGGCATATGGAGGTTCCCAGGCTAGGGGTCTAATTGGAACTCTTGCTGCTGGCCTATGCCAGAGCCACAGCAACGCCAGATCCGAGCCACTTCTGCAACCTACACCACAGCTCAAAGCAACGCCAGATCCTTAACCCACTGAGCGATGCCAGGGGTGGAACCCACAACCTCATGGTTCCTAGTTGGATTCATTAACCGCTGCACCACGGACAGGAACTACCTAAAAAATCTTTCTTAAAATGAAACTTTGTGATTCAGTCAGGCAGTAATACCATGCAAAGTTATTTGGTACATGATAAAAGCAGTATATATTTCTCCATTAGCGCAAATAGCATCAGGCATTTTATGCACAGAAAAAAGACAAAAGAAAAACATTGACAGCCCCTTCCCATTCCTGATTTGCTATTATCCAGATTTTATTTTTTGCACAGTAAAAGCTATACAAACTTGTAAGACTATAATTAAGGGTCAAAAAATTAGTATTACTCTAGCTCCTGATAATTTGCAGTGGTCAGTATGGTGTCCTCTAAACGCTGCATCCGCTCCCCTTCCTCTGCTGTCCCCATATACTCCTGTAAAGTGCTTGTCCCGATTTCTCCCTGCTTAGCAGTTACGGACTGCAGCACAGTGACAATCCAGTTCTTACCACTCCTTCCCCATTTTTCTACTTCTGGGATCCTTCTGAGACAGGCTGGGACCTGGGGCCCTTTGCTGCAGTGGTTGCACCTGGAAAAACGTCTCCTCAAACAACAAAATACAAAGAAACCTTAGGACTAAAAATTGCATGCATGCCCATTTGGGACAAGTTATGGACAAGATACAGAAAGACCAAAAACGCCCAACTGCCACTTCTGAAGAACTGGGAGCAAAAGCAGGGTACTGCACGTTCCCCTAGCACAAACCACCACCAAAGGGGTAGCCCCACCCACGGGCCTGCCGCCCGCCCCTCACCCCACAGAGAAACCAGCAAACCCCTCCCCTCCCTCTGGGGGGGGCGGGATTGAGCAAAGGAACCTGTTACCTGTTTTTGCTCCCTTCTGCCATAGCAGGGGCCTGGAATAAGGCCTTGCTTGGCTTTTTTGTCTGGCCTCTTATCAATTTCTATTGATTGGGAAGGCCAAGAACTCTAGTCAGTAACACTTCTGTTCCTTTCCATGCCAGCCAACCCTGGTACCTGGTGGGATGGGCAGTGAGGGCATTCCACAGGGTGTGGGGTTATCCTGGTTGGGGTTCGGTGATGCCCTAAGCCTCTGTCATAAGTAAGGTCCAAAAAAACTCAGTTATACAAAATACAAAGTTACTACTGTGGATTAATGAGCTGATGGGGTGAGTCTGTTATGAAGATGGGAACCAATCCCCCTTCATGTTCTATCTAAATCTGTATCCTGCAGTTTCAATGTATTTAGCTAAAAGCACATTATTCACTAAGGGACCATAAAGGGGATGCAGAAAGTGTTAGAGAGGGTTTTTAGATCCCCTGGAAGAGGTGTGAAATGTGAACAAGATGAACAGTGGGCCCTGGACTGGACATTCCAGCTTGGAGACAGGCAGGATCTGATTCTATGACACTGACAGGAAACTAAAGCAGCAGCTGGTAGGAAGGTCCGGGAAACAACGCTGAACTGGGATCAGATCAAGGGCAGAAGGTCAGACTCTTACTCCTTTCTTCACGAGTCAGCAGCTATCTCTGGTTTAAAAAGGACTTAAGTTCACTCTCCTTCAGGCAGAGCTAAGCAAGAAGATTATATCCTGATTGCAAGATGAAAATAAGAATTTTCAAGAGAAATTTGTTACTAAAAATAAAGTGGCTGAAGCTTTTCTCAGGAAAGCTGTCACCATGGGAACCTCCTTGACACAATGTGTTAATTTACTATCTTCACTCCTCAGTTGCTGCCTTCTATATAGTCTAAGTTTTAGTTTAAGTTAACAAAACTCATCATTCTAAAAATGATGTGGAATCTGATCCCTTCTGGTTTAGTCTGAAGACTGAGTTGGGCTACACTGCAATGGAGACTTCAAGTGCTGTAGTTGAGTTTCTACCAAGGGTTCGTGTGTCAGGAACATGGGTTGGTAGGAAGACACAAACGCTGTAGGCTGAAGCTCTGGGAGGTCCAAGGATCCTAGAGAAAAAAATGCCTTAAGTTCCACTGTTGCCTGGGAAACTCAGGAGGACTGGCTAGATCAGACACTGGTATGTCCTTTCAATTCTTTCAATTCTTGATTCCCTTGCATCCGTCAGTGCAATTTTGCCCTTGCTTGCTAACACAGGACAGATACTAACTTTTATAATGAAGAAAACTGTGGCTGAGATGGATTACGTGACTTGCCTAGGGTTACAGAGCATATTAGGCAAAAAGAGAATTTAATTCTATTTTCTTACTTCAAGTCCAGCGCTCTCCACATCTGACTTCAATGCCAGATCCCCTGATCGCTCACTTGTGGGAGGGAATCCATGGAGCAAGGAGGGACCAAGCCCATAACCTGACTCCCTTTACTTCATCTGAAACTGGAGTCCCACAGCGAACTTTCCCTCGTAGTCCTGCTTAGGTCTTAAGTAGGTTAGGAAACGAGACACCCTGGTTTCTCGGTGGGTCCTGCCTCACCATGATTGCGGCCACACCCATGCCTCTGCCAGGGCTGTGGGAGACATGCACGCAGCAGACCCCCCGGCCCAGGTTCTCTACTGTTGGAACAGGGGAAGCTTCTCTCAATTACTGCCCAGACGTGGGGAACTCAGCGATGAGGAGGGAAGGGGAGCCTCAAAAATGGTCAACATGTAAACCAGAAAGGAAAAATAAAGGTACCTTGTAGAATGGGGTCATTATGACCTTCATCAAAGGTCTGTCTCTGAAAGGCTTCAAAGCTTGTTGCTGCATCCTCCAGCTGCCTTGGGGGTGGTGGCCCATCTCCAGGTCTGCACACGTCAAATTTCACCCACTGGTAACTGCAGGGCCAAAGGGACCATTACTGAATTGTCTGTTGGCCGTAACAACCCATTCTGCCCTCCAAGGGGATCAGGCATTTTTTTCTTTAGGTCTTTCCCATAAATATCGGAAAAACATATTAACTAACCAAAAAAACTGAAAAGAGCACAGACAGGCTTCTTAATGACACTTATCCTGCAGGACTCCCCAACTCGTCTGCTGTCACGATGTACACAAAAAAACTCTTATCAACTTCAGTACCGGTAATGGCTCCTGCTCACCGTCCAGAGGCCTGTGCCTTGCGCACAGAAGCAGCTCAATAAATACACGACTGAGCAGCAGGGAAACTGCCAGTTTAGGTCCCTGGCTGACTGATCATGGAGCTTCTTTCAAGGGGATGGATCTGATCCCACTTACTTGATGCATTTTCGAGCTCCTGGACAACTCTGGATCAGGTTGTGGATGACTGGATGAGAAAATCCAAAAAAATCAGCTCCAGCTCCAGATGGAAGCAGGTTAGGCATTAGCTTCCCTCTAAAGAGGACAGGGAGGTGACAGTGGGTTAGACGTCGGCTGTGGGTATGGAACAGGCTTTTTGGACGTGGGTACTCTGAAGACCGTAGCTGCTAAGACATTCAAAAGACAGAGGACAGCTTTCTATAAAATAAGGGATCTCATTGAAAGCAAGACAGAAGGTCTCACTGTACCAAAAGGGATCTTTTTAGCATGTCTTCAAGCTGGTGGTCAACTTACACAGCAGCACGTATGGTCTTGAGCAGTTCTGCGTGACAGGCATCTGCGGAAGAGCTGACAATGGCACTCTGGGGGTCATCTTCAGGAACAATTTCAAACTGAGAAAGATAAAGGAGCAATGAGCTCAGTCTTCAAGGAGAAGGAAGCAGTACAGTCATCTGCCTGGTGTAACTATTTCTTCACTCTGGGACTTGAAGCTGAGTGTACCCGCTAAGAAGGGGCACAATTTCCTAGAGGGCTATTAAAAACCCCATGCCAAGAAAACACAGAAAGTCCTTTGTTTAATTCTGTACTGTTTACTCGACTGCTCTTCAGAGGTCAACACTTAATTTGTTATGTACCTTTCCAGATGCTTTCTTATTCACTGACTTACATTTGTAAGTACAAATATAAATGGTATTTTAAAAATAAGACCATTCTCCATGTAATCTTTTATAATATCTAGGAAAAGTATAGGCTATTTTGACTGCAAATCCTCATTTCACTTTATTTGCTTTTTAGGGCTGCACCCGTGGCATGTGGAAATTCCCAGGCTAGGGGTCGAACTGGAGCTACAGCTGCCAGCCTACACCACAGCCACAGCCACATGAGATCCGAGGCATGTCTGTGATCTACACCACAGCTTACGGCAATGCCGGATCCTTAACCCATAAAGCGAGGCCAGGGATCAAACCCTCATCCTCACGGATACCAGTCAGATTTGTTTCTGCTGCGCTACAATGAGAACTCCTCACTTTATTTTTTGAGCTGTAAAACATCTTGACTATTTATAAAAAGAAATTGTTAAATCAAAATTATACTAATACTGAGGAATTTTTGCCAAGAAAGTATTTTTGTAACAAGTGCTGTCTCGTCAACTTTATTACCTGACCAGTTTTCTAGAAAGTTCAATGACTACTTGCAAAAATTTTTTTTCTGGGGAGTTCCCGAAGTGGCTCAGTGGTTAACGAATCCGACTAAGAACCGTGAAGTTGTGGGTTCGATCCCTGGCCTTCCTTAGTGGGTTAAGGATCCGGCGTTGCTGTGAGCTGTGGTGTAGGTTGCAGACACAGCTTGGATCCCGCGTTGCTGTGGCTATGCCGAAGGCCGGCAGCTACAGCTACTGTTAGACCCCTAGACTGGGAACCTCCATAGGCCGCGGGTGCGGCTCTAGATAAAGGCAAAAAGACCAAAAAAAAAAAAATTTTTTTTTTTCTGTAACAAGCTCTACTTCATTCTTTAATATATTACATAAGAAGGATATATTTTAATTTTTAACCATTCTCCTATCAATGTGTATTTAAGCTACTTCTAATTTCTTGCTATTGCAAATCATGTCACAATTATACCATTACAGGTAACTCTTTTGTTCACACTTACATGTTTCTCTAAGAAATATTGAAATACCTAGAAGTATTCTGGATCAAAGGATATACATTTTAAAATTGTTATTATTGCCTAGTTGCCTTCTAAAAAGATTTCACAAATTTTCATTCCTACCAACCAATATATTTTTACTTGTTTTCCTACACTCTGGCTGATACTTGATATTATCAATCTCTCCAATATTTGCCTATGAGAAAAATAAGATTGTTCTGTTTTACTTGCACTCTCCTAACTACTAGTTGAGGTCTGCTCTTATTGGCCATTCTCACTTTTCTGTTAAATGCCTGTTTCATCTGATTGCCTTTTATCTCAGACTATAAGAGCACTTTATCTGGATATTAATCCACTGTTATATATTTTCTTCTTGTTTGCTGCTTAAGTTTAACTTTGATTATGGTGGGTTTTGTCATTCAGAAGCATTTAAATTTTCAGTACTTAAATTTGTTACTCTTTTCCTTTATGGCTTCTACTTTTCATGTCTTGCTAAAGCAAATCTTTCACCTCGCCCTAGGATTATAAAAATATTCTTCTATATTTTCTTTTAACCTATTTATAGTATAAAACATTCTATACAGGTTAAAAAATTAAAGTTATTGGCATTTATAGACAAGCAGGTGAAACGAAATTGTCTGGAAATGTACTCAAACATTTTATTTACTAAAGGTGTCATTTGATCTTAGCTGGGAAAAAAAAATTAAAGCTCACAATATACCTAAAAATCATGTCCAGATGAATTAATGGCCTAAGAAGGGAGACAAAAAACTTCACTCTTATTTTTCAAAAATATTTAGCAATTGTCTTTTAGAGGAAATTAAGGATCAGCTTGTCAGTTGACACCTACATTCTATAAGAATTTTGATTAGATCCTTGAATGTATAGATTTGTATAAATATGGCATACTGTTACAATATTGAGTCTGTCTGTTAGAGCACTTTTTTTTTAATTTTTTATTTTTTGTCGTTTTAGGGCCGCACCTGCAGCATATGGAAGCTTCCAGGCTAGAGGTCGAATTGGAGCTACAGCTGCTGGCCTATGCCACAGCCACAGCAACGCCAGATCCGAGAAGTGCCAGTGACCTACACCACAGCTCATGGCAACGCCAGATCCTTAACTGACTGAGGCCAGGGATCGAACCCACAACCTCATGGCTCCTAGTCAGATTTATTTCCGCTGTGCCAAGATGGGAACTCCTGTTAGAGCACTTTCTAAAGAGAAATGTTGTATGGCCAAGGTCATCTGAACTCTCAAGATGCATCAAACAGTGTTCTAACCAAGATGGGAATGATGCAATATTATCCACCTATGTCAGGTAGGCTCTTAGCTTCTGCTCAAAGGTTCCTTCCCTTGCTCCTATCTCCTCCTACCCCATTTTCAAGTGATCTGTAACATCATGAGACAGTGAAGCCTGCAACTCTGCAAATGGTCTATTTTTCCCTACGATCAGAGGTGATGGTTTGGGAAAATGAACTGTCTTGAACCACAGCACTGAGAAGGATGAACAAAGGTATTTAACAAGACTAGGTAGGATTCAGTCCTCTAAGGTCTTTTAAGACTATGTGCAGTCAGCAAAGACAGAGATATAGATCAGTGGAACAGGATAGAAAGCCCAGAATTAAGCCCACACACCTATAGTCAACTAATCTATGACAAACGCAAGAATATACAATGGAGAAAAGACAGTTCCTTCAATAAGCGGTGCTGGGAAAACTGGACAACCACATTTAAAGAATGAAATTAGAACACTTCCTAACACCATGCACAAAAATAAACTCAAAATGGAGAAAACATAGGCCAAACACTCTCGGACATAAATGACAGCAACATCTTCTCAGATCCACCTGTCAGAGTAATGACAATAAAAAGACAAATAAACAAATGGGACTTAATTAAACTTAAAAGTTTCTGAACAGCAAAGAAAACCCTAAACAAAATGAAAAGACAACCCACAGAATGGGAGAAAATATTTGCAAATGAATCGACTGACAAGGGATTCCTCTCCAAAATTTACAAACACCTCCTACAGCTCAATACTGAAAAAAACCAAACAACCCCATCAAAAAATGGGCAGAAGATCTAAACAGATAATTCTCCAAAGACATACAGATGGCCAAAAAAAAACACATGGAAAGATGTTCACTCGTTATTAAAGAAATGCAAATGAAGAGCACTGTGAGGTACCACCTTACACCAGCCAGAACGGCCATCATCAAAAAGTCTACAAACAATAAGTGCTAGAGAGGGTGTGGAGAAAAAGGATCTCTATTGCACTGTTGGTGGGAATGCAAATTGGTGTAACCACTGTGGAAGAGCATGGAGATTCCTTAGATAACTAAAAATAGAATTACCATTTGATCCAGCAATCCCACTCCTGGGCGTCTATCCAGAGAATCTATGACTCAAAGACACCTCGGGGGGGTGGGGAGGAGTTGAGGGAAAGATAGCAGAGGAGTAAGAGGTCGCACTCATCCTCTCCCACAAACACAACAAAAAAACACATCTAAATGTAAAACAACTTGGACAAAACATCAGAAGAACTTAAACTTCCAAAAACTGAAAGAAACTCTTGACATAATTGGGCAGGACAACAGAAAAAGAAAAAAAAAGAGAAAAGGAAGCAGGACAGCACCAGCACTCCAGGGAGGGAGCTGTGAAGGAGAAAAGGAACCCACACCCTGGGAAGCCCCCTAACTGACAGAGAGCTAGAGGGACCTCAAAGCCTGAGAAAAACGCAGCGGGACTCAGAACAGCAAAGCGGAGTTAGAGCCTTACACACAGGCCAACTGAACACCGGCACAGACACCACAGCCTGAGATGCTGAGCGCTGCCTGAGAACTGAGACATAGGCTCCTAAGGTTGGTCCCTGGGAGAGGGCTGAGGTTGGTGGCGGTTGTAGAGATAGGCTACGGAACAGTAAAACCAGGACAGAGGGAACCGGGGAAGACTGGTCCCGCAGCGGAGGCAAGCCTCAACTGTCAGGGAGGAAGAGAGGAGGAGGGGCTGACCACCACAGTTAGCACCTTGAACTAGCGCAGAGGGCCCGGCGGCAGAGCCCATGCCACAGAGACAGCAGTGGCAGTGGGGCGGAGCCAGTGGAGGCAGCAGCGGGAGTGGAGCCTGTGCCATAGAGACAGCAGCGGTGGGGGCAGAGCCCATGCCTTGAAGACTGTGGACGGAACACTGTGCCAGGTTGTGGACCCAGGTGCCTGCACCACCCAGCATCGGCTGGGGGCGCAGGGCGCTGCATTAGGTCACAGACCTAGGAGCCTGTGCCAGTCCACAGAGTTGGTATCTCGGGTGGGCAGAGCCCTACGTGACCACACGGAGCTAGCATTGGCAGAGGGGCGGAGCCAGCACCAGCCTGCTGAACCAGCCTCTGACAGGTACCCCCTGTGGTTCCAATCACTGCAAAGAAGACTCTGCAATCAAACACTAGCTTTCGTGGCTATCACTCCCCAGGGAAATCATACTTCCTACTGCTGCTACTGCCAAATGCTCTGGACACCTGGTAGATCTGCCTAGAGCTTGCGACCACTTCCCAGGGCCGGGCAACTAGGAGTACACAGTGCCACCTTCCTGCAATTGAGAGCACAGAGACTAGGCACCAATTGTTGACATTAGCCATTTCTACATTCTCAGAGAACACTCAGAGTACCACTGAGATAACAGCCTGCTCACTCCAAAGAAAAAGACACTAAATATTCAAACTCCTACACCAAAAATAAATAGTAACCCCACCAAAAAAATACAAAGGGGTGCTCCTTCCTAGAAGTAGCCTTCCAAGACTACAGTGTGGCTTCCCCAAACTCACAGAAAAAGAAAACCACAAACAAGATGAAGAAGCTCAAAAACCATTCCAGTTAAAAGAACAGGACAAGTCATTTAAAGCTGCCAACAATGAAACAGACCTCTGCAGTCTGACAGAAATGGAGTTCGGAAGGGAGGTAATGAAAATACTTGAAGAATTAAGGGCGAATAGCCAGGAATTAAGAGAGGATGCAAACAGCAATACAGAGTCCCTTAGAAAGGAGCTAGAAAACATAAGGAGCCAAGAAAAGTTAGAAAACTCATTTGCAGAGGTGCAAACTGAGCTAAAGGCAATAAAGAGCAGTCTGAATAATGCAGAGGAATGAATTAGTGAGGCAGAAGATAGAATAATGGAAATCGGAGTTCC